>CM055204.1:15850821-16363321 GCA_029224185.1 Karalla daura | reverse complement strand
AGTTACTGGTCTGTGTGTTTTGAGGGTGTTGGTTTAATTACAGAAACGGACACAAGCAGTGACTTCAGATGTTTGAATAGATCAAAAGATACCAAAACTTAAATAAACGTACAGGATGGGTTAATAAAAGTCCTCAAAGGCATATCAATTTAATGTAAAAGCTGAATTGGAATAGAACGCAGTCACAGGGAAATTTCAGTTATTAGCAGGACTTGGACTTGGGATAGTGTTTTATTAATCATGACTTTTCACATGCCTGTAAACAGTTTGTGTATTATATATTGTAGAGATATAACTTCTGTAGAACAATTAAATTCATGTGTTAGATTTAGATTTATATACTGTTATGTGTGTGTGTGTGTGTGTGTGTGTGTGTGTGTGTGTGTGTGTGTGTGTGTGTGTGTGTGTGTGTGTGTGTGTGTGTGCGCTCTGCCTCACCGGCACCTCCTCGGACTGGTGCAGCAGGCTGCAGGGCGGCTTGATGGGTCGGGGTCTGGTGGCGAGCCAGTACGCCAGCACAGCAGTCAGGGCGCCGATGCCGACCAGCGTGGAGGTGGGCAGGGAGCGGAAGAACTGACCCAGCTCGTCCATCTCCGGTATCCTCAGGCCGCTCATCATCTCCTGGGCCTGCATCTTCTCCATCAGGGTGGAACTCAGCTCTGCAGGCAGGAGACACGACACTTTGGTTATTCATTCAGTCGTCCGATTCCCCTCGACCTGCTTGGTACCTTTAATGGTGTCATGGGGAGGGGAGGCTGGGTCTGCTAAAGCGTTTCCCAGGGCAGATAGGACAAAAGTGGGGAATACACCCTGGACAGGCCGTCAGTCCATGCACCATTCACTCTCACATTCACATAGTCTCCAATCAGCCTACATATGCATGTTTTTGGACAGGGGAAGAAATGTGAATACCTGGAGAAAAGCAGAGAAAGATTCAAGGTCGTACCAAGGTTTTTAAAGCATATTGCATGAAAATAAACTTGAAACTATTTTGAAAGGTGTTGGTGTGTGTGTGTGTGTGAGTGCATTAGTAGACTTCTGACAACCACAGTGTGTCATCAGTGAGAAATGTATGTAGAAAAATGTGTATTTTGACTTTAAAGCTAATTTGCACATTAAACAGGTTTGCTGAGTGATACTCTTTGTCTAATGCATATTTGCAGGAGAAATTGAGAGCCTGTCGTGTCAACCTATGTATTACACTTGGTCTCGTTTCTATGTCACTAGAGAGCTTTAAAATCAATACCTGTAAAGAGAACTGTTGTTTTCTTGTCACGGTCAGTCATTAACTAATCTCTTTCCTTTGCCTCTAAGAAGGGCTTAGAGGTCCGGGAGCTCTGTGAGCTGATGACACATAAACCTACAAAATGCACCTCGGGCCGTCGTGGTACAGTTTGTCTGACCTGTATATTTCTGTAGCCGAGCAGGAAACCCACACGTGCATCCTCCATGCACACACACAGCCTTTGATTTGCACACGCCTGCACTGCAGACCGTCTCGTACGGATGCAGGCAGACTCGGTAACCACACGCACAGACAGGCAACTCGAAACCCTCCGGCAAATGTCTCAGGGTCATACTGAAGCCCAGTGGAAACAGATGTGTCTGATGAGAATGTTTTATCAGTAATTTTGACCTGGTTAAATGGTCTTCCCCCTCTGTTTCTCACTCTTACTGTAAAAAAGAGCCCGAGCTGGTAATTTACATGTCGGGGCTTGAAAAACGGAGAAAACCGCGTTCACTCTATATACAGATCAGGCTTATCAAGGCTCGGCCTTGGTCACCCACACACACACACACACACACACACACAAACACAATGAGATGCATAATTTATCTAAAGCGGTGGATGGCTTCAGCGCTGACTGGAGGGTTTCCTTCCCCTCCCCTGAGAAGTGAGTCAGAGACAGCACCACCTGACCCGACGAATGGCATCGGGGCACTGCTGCAGCTGGCAGCCAATCACAAACACTTCCTGTTTGGTCACACTCTTGCTCTCGCTCTCGCTCTCTCTGTCTCTATCTATCGTGAGAGACAGCCGCAGACAGACACACAGTGAGGCGGATGGGTATAAATATCTGCGGCCGTGGGAACGCTGACTTACTTATCTGTCATTTCAAGTTGAAACACTTTTACCTGCTCTGCTAAAGCTGCAGCGGATGAAACTGCACCTGGGGAAGAGGTTAACCTGACCTATTAATGTGACAGTCTTACACTTCATGTGCACCTGCTAGTGAAGTTTTCTTCACGACCCAGATATATTACGTGCACGATAAACACTTGACTACTGTTTTCCACAGCCTGGCCATCAGTGATTAGATGTAGTGTTAAATCTGCCAAGTTCAGGGAAATTTAAGAAACCGCACACAATGCTGCCTGTGACAGACTCTTAGTCACTTGTACGCTCTTGTAAATTTGGCTTTTCTTTGTAGGAAAAATATTGTGTCAGTTAATGGCAGCGTGTTGCAGCAACGGGCCTGTGGGCTGCTGCGTGACTGGATGAATTATGTGTTTTGTTAACTGCGGATCAGCTGCACAGAGGAGTGTGTATCATTCATTATCCAACTACAGTGGATTGCTTCCACTTGTCTCAGTGTGCTCACGCTGCCGGAAGCATTCACAAACACAAACCCATACATCCATTAGCTTACCTGCTTTGCAGCGTTACAGAACACAGGGAAGGAGCAAACAGAAGGCAAGGAATACACCCTGGACAGGTCACCAGTCCATTGTAGGGCACACACACACACACACACACACACACACACACACACACACACACCATTCACTGGAAGTCAAACCTAGTACCCTATGGCTGTAAGAAAACAGTGAGAGCCACTCATCGATAATGTTGCCTGGATTAGTATTTTTTCTACCTCAGCACACTGTTATACAACAACAGTACTCAGTACAACAGTACTCAGTTTTTTCAGACCTCATCTGTGGTACTGAATCGGCATAGATAATCATGGTTGAGGCCTATTCATCTTAATTGCTTATTGCCGTTCAACGTTTACAGCTGTTGTAGTAGTTTATAGTTGTAGTAGGACTTGTAGTGGTTAAATCATTGTGGGGGCAGGTGGTGTTGCCTATGGGACACCCCCGCTCTATTAAGAAGAAACAAACCATTTACAGTCATCTGTGAAGCAATTTTGACATATGACATCACAGTTTGTCGTGATGCAGTGCACCCCCCCCCCCCCCCCCAACACACACGCACACACACACATACCATCATCTCTAAAGCTTTAATTCCAGTCAGAATCTGCGTGACTTCCCATTCTCCTCTCAGGCTCAAATCCTCTTTAACTTTTTCGACTCAAATCCAGTTTCTACTCAGAAAACGACAAAAAAAAAAAACACCACAGAGTAACGGATCCCCGTGATGCGTCTGAGAAGAGTACTGCCCCTTTAATACCGCAGGACTCCCTGCTTCTCTTTTTGCTGCATTGATCAGATATTTCCTCTTTTTATCTTGCACCTTTTTATGCTGCAGTTCCAGTAATCTTGTCGGAGGGGGATCAGAGCTGACTGAATATTGCTGGGAACTGTTGGGCATGGTGGTAAATAACAGAAACCAATGATGGTTTCGAGCTACACATCGAGTGCATGGATACTGAAACAATGTCAGAGTTAATTCGAGGCAAGATTAATGTCAGTGCTGTCGAGTACACTGAGTCACCCACTGTGCACAACTGGAGTCTGCCCGACAATTATTTCTAATTACTGTAAAGACATATTGAAAACAGATTCTGGCACAGAGTCAGGTATTTGGGACAGAGTGGGAGACTTTCTTTGGCAGGGGATCACAAAATAAGTGAAGTTAAAACAAAGTAAAACGTGGGAAAACACTGGCAGCAGAAAGCTGACATCTGTAGAGAGATTTACCTCATTTGAACTGTAGTCGATGGCTTGCCATCTGCAGTTTATTACACCTCCCACCACAATATGTGTGACTTGAAACCTGTTTTATTTATATATCTATATCTGGAAACTAAGCTAAGCATGGTAAACAGAGCAAAACAGTAGGCTTCGTGGTTCTATGAAAAGCTCAACAAAATATGACCTCTACACATCAACACTTCACTTTTTACAAGAGCAGTGTCTAAGTATTCACACTCTAACACGTCTGAGTGCTATGCTAATCACAGTTTGTGAAATTACTGATAACATATGAAGAGTTGAGAGCAGAACCAGGCAAACTGTTTCTGCCTTTCTCCAGGTTTCTCCAGGTGGCTATGGCTGTCACATATCAGCTCGTATGCCCTTCTCCCAAAATGAAGGGAAACAAAATGTGTAATATAACTCACCTGCTAAATACCCTGTATGAAAATGTGATCATTGAATAAGCACATGATATTTTGATTAACACACAGTATCTTGGTATTCACACACAAACAAGTAGAAATGAGAGTATCTTCAGAGGGTCTTCTGACAAGCAACAAATCTCTGAGCAGTGATAGTAAAAAAAAAACGTCCCAACTGTTTATAAATGACTGAAATCAACCACACAAGACACTAAATAGTCAGCTTAAGAGTCGAGAGCAAAGCCAGATTCATTGTCCCTGCCTTTCTTCAGGCCTAGTGTTAGCTAGCTAAGCTACACTAAGCTAATCATCTTGTATTGGTTTTGTTGGCTTAGTTTTTTTCCCAAAATGCAAGGAAGAAAAATATGCTATATAAAGTACCTATAAGTAAAACTGTGCTTATGAAAAATTACATGGTATTAACTGTTAGATTGAGGATAGACATGTTTTGACCTGTTCAGCTTTGCTTTGCTTTGTTGCCACAATGACTAAGAGTTTATTCACAGCTGAACTTAACTGGGCTGATTCATCTCACATCAGATTGATTTGTGAGTGTTTTCTGTATTACATCACTTATACCACTGTCTCATGTTGCATTTTTTTTCTTCCTCACTAAAGCAGATGCATCCGCACAGTTGGGATAGGAAGATCAATGACAAAGCAGCAGTCAGGCAGGCAGCAAACCACAGCACAGCGCACACACACACACACACACACACACACACACACACACACACACACACACACACACACACAGGCAGGATCATTTCCATGTGTATGTCTTGCCAGCAGGACCCGGGCAGCTGAACCGTGTCATAAAAAACGCAAACAAACATCCCTGCCATCAAACACGAGCCATCAACAAAAGCCCCTATGTTTAGCTCTTCTGGTGCAGAACAGTACTGACTGAGCTGAATATCACTTCATCATTCACGCACTTGACCTTCTGAAATGAGATCACCCTTCACGGACTATGGAAGTGATTTACAAGTGATTAAAAGTTAAAGCTTTTTCTCAGATATCTGCCATTGTCCCTACTTATACAACAAAGCTGGACAATCAACATTTTCTCAAATTCCTCAGAGGCTCCTGATGCGATTTTGATCAACTCTGGAGTAAGGCATCCACATCTTGATCTCCAAAATCGCAGACACTTGGCTCGTCTCTCTCTCTCTCTCTCTATCGCTGTCTCTCTCTCTCAGGGACTATCCCCGGAAATCGGAGGGTATCGGAAAATACTTCAGCACTGACCTTTGACTTTTTTTTTTGATATTATTACATAAGAAGCTGTCCCTCCTCCTAACTGCCACAGATACAATGCTATCATTGAAAATGACTGATGATGCAATGATTTATTTCCGTTCTCTTCTCTACTGCTTGATTTTTTTTTTTATCGATACGACGGCCTGTCGCTGGAGGAACATGGAGACGTGGACGGCGTGAGTGCAGCACGGCCCGCTGCTTTTGTGTCGTGCTCTATGGCTGCAGGGAGGACAGAGCCACAATGAACTTGGTGGTGTTTGAAAAGGGAGGCAGAGGAGGGGTAACAGCACTCAACCAGCTCTAAATATAGACTGTATCCTGACACCTGGAGTAGAGGCGGCCGGCTTCGGCTTAACTACAAAAAAAAAAACAGATTATTTTTTTTGGACAGGACAAGAACTTACCGCCCAAAATATTCATATCAGATTTAGCTAATACTGTTTGTCCTAATGTTTTCTACGAGGGAACACATTTGATGTAGGTATTTTTTTTTTTACTGCATTGTAAAAACATCTGGAAATAATCGACACCTGCTGACTCATAATCGAACTCCCTCTCCTGGCACCTGTCTGTGAAGGAGCAGGCTCTCACGTGTTTCAGCCCAGAGGGTGAAACGACCCAGCAAAAGCTCCGGTGAGCACTGCCACAAAATCGCCCGGCCACAGCGGGAGGCTCGCCGCCTGCCAGACACCTAATTGGCCTCCGGGAGAGATGTAAACATAACTGCCCGACTTGTTCTTTGCTCTGCTCTGCTCTGCGTTTTCCTGTTTGACTGACAATATGGGCAATAACATGAGACAGAGTCCGAGCTACGCTGAGTGTAAAACTTCAAAACTCATTCATTATAAAATTTGAACAATAGTCACAACGATAATAATGAAAGTTAGAAACTGGACAAATCTCAGTAGTGTGATGTAAACTACATAGCCTTCTACCTCTAAAACAATTGGCATAAGCGAGGGTAGACAAGACTGTGAAACAGTTTATCAATATCCGATTCCCTGTCAAACATATTAGGCTGGATGTGTCAACACACTTGCTCATTTAGCCAAGTCACGTGATTGTCATCAGATCTGTGTTGTAATAATACCTAAAATACCTAAAAATAGGATTGTAAAAGGGCTTAAAGGTGGCTTCTGAGGCATGTCTGGTGAAACCAGTGTTCCATAGCTTCCATGTCAATATGAGAAAACAAGGGTAAATGCTCCATTCAATTATCCTAGGTTCACCTCAGTGTGGAAGAGAGCAGCTGCATCCTTCACTCAAGGTGACTCTTGCAATACATCATCCAGACACCAAGGCTGTAAAAAATTGATTTGAGAGTGACTCTTGAATCTTAATGCATTTTTCTGAACTTGAGGTGAACTTTGAACTGTGATACCAAACAGGACGTAGACTCGCAGATCTAAAATGTTGTTGTTAAACACGATATTGAAAATGTCTTTCTCTTCGTAGATCATCAGAGCAAAAATATATCATATTGATATATATTCTCTCAGTTCAGTATGCAATGGGCTAGAGCCAGTTCAACTCAGAAACTGAATAAAGACCCAAGGCCTGAATTCGTACAGCCCTGTGGGAAGCTGTTTGAGCACAAACTTCACAAGTCTTCGTACTACAGCTGCTAACACGCACGCGCCAAACTTCTCTATTGCCTTCATGGGTTATGAATATTCAATCAAGTCAAACAGGATCCGAGAATATCTCTCCGTATGTTGGTGCCCCGGCTGAGATCGAGCCTAACAGTGTGTTTGAATCTGCGGGACCATGTTACATTTGCTCAGCTGTTTCAGCCTCCTCTCCGCTGCGGCCTACGGCCCTGTTCTGTGTCCGACTGTCTGTCCTGTAGTAACCTAAACAACACATCCCAGGGACATGCACATTATTTGGGTCCATCCCCGTTGCCTTCTACAAAGACTGTTGCTACAGCTGCTGCGACACAGGAACAGCGGGTCAGCAAGCATCCCCATCAGCGACAACCGCGACCTTTATCAGCAAGTGAACTCAGAGACCTTAATTTGTGAAACCAAGGGCACATCACACCATAAAAATCTTCATCATCGCCACAGTGGCATTTGCAGCTTCAGCATGTAGCTGGCAAAAACGTTAAATACGTCGGTCTCGTGTCCATTATTTGAAGCATGATCAACATGTATTAAAAAAGTCAAGGGCACGTTTTAGATTGACAGAGAAAGGTCCCAGATTAAAAACCACAGAGGTGATAAAGCTATATTGGAATTTACAACACTGGAAAATTACACTTGATTGTTTTTTTTTTTCCACTTGAGCTGTAATTTAATGGAAGAAAGAAGAGGAATGAGACCCAGTCACCAGATCTCATTACGGGATGCGGTTTGTTCATAGAGATGAGTTGTCATCCAGATCTATAATTACGTTATGTAATAAACCACATCTGTAGATTATAATGTAGGATTTGGTCAAAGGCTCGGGTACATCCACCGCCAATTAACTTCAAACTGCTATCGTTCAGTTTTCAGCTCAACGTTAAATTTCAGACACCTGCAGCGTTCTCCACAAGTTTTTTGGCTTTTCTTGATAATTTCCTGTGATTTAATTAAGAATATTCAGTTACCCTGTCAGTTGTGTTTTCGGGTGCAATGGAAAAACTGGTTAAGTCTCAGTTAATACTGAAATCCAACTTGGAGTGAGGCCGTAAGATTAACAAATCTATTGAGAATACTGATAGTTTGTTATGTCTGATGCATGTGGTCGTCATCTCTCTCCAATATAATCCAAGACTAATTAATCAGGATGTGGGTAACCACACCATCGAAAGGCTTTCTGTCCATCTACCACAGATACAAGACGGTACTTTGTGTGACTGCTCGAGATTTTGGCACAACACAATCGGAGCAGATGTAACAATGTCAAAGTGGCATCACTCCATGTCCAGTTTGACAGATGTGCACAGTCAAACCGTTACATATCCATTACAAAACACACGGAGCACATGCTGTGCATGAACAGCTGGATGAAGAGACAAATAAATGTTTGAACTTTGTACAGGCTGGACCTCAGCAAGCGGGCACGGATTCAACCTACAGGCCAGGTTATAGAGTTCAACCACAGAGTGGATCTGTAATCTCAACAGATGTAAATATATCGTAGTAGCTCAAAGTGGCTTAAGATGGGAAATGTGACCGGGTTCACCTACGCTGTATGAGTTGGAGGATCCGTTAGCTTCTCAGCTCACACACAAAAAGTCTTAATATGCGCCTGGAGAGGCATTTCACACATCAGCACATGATTTTATTTCACCATGGATCTCGACTTGATGAATTGCAAGGAGAACATTTCCGGCTCCATTTGCTCACATAAAGCAAGCTAAATGTGTCCCAGCAGTGGCGGTATTTTGAGAAGGGAGAGGGTTTTGAGTGACTTTCCTGCGGCCTGTGAAATGCTGCCAAAGGACTCGCAAACGCAACACTTAACCGCCACCGTTTAAACGATTTAGACGAGTAAAAAAAAAAAAAACCTTGTTCGCCTCTCTGCGAAGATGTCTGAGCAGGGTGTGCAGAGACGGCTGCTTGTGAATGAGCCCAGCTGGACTTCCTGTGACCTCGGAGGCTTAAAGCAGAGGAAACGCAGCCCTTCGTCCTAAGTCCCACCCCATCGGCCCATCTGAAGGCCGTCACCAATGATTAGAGTCCAGCGTGGGGAGATTATTACAGCCTATTAGCACAGAGACGGATGACCAGTAGTAACCTCACTACTGTGCTCTATTTAAAGACATCCTGTTCTGCTTTCTCTTACTCTTTAAACACTTTTTTGACTCCAGTTTTCTTCGCTATCATCAAAGCACGTTTGTTCGTTTTGCTATTTTAAACACCACATGCACAGCGGTTTAACACTCTCACACCCTCTCCGTAGCACTCGTCCTTATCGGCGTCTCACATCCCCATGCCTGGACCACCCTCGAGGAGCCGTGCTGCAACTTCTCCCTGTCACTATCGCTGAAGCATTGTCGCCCAGACGCCGTTACACCCCGCACACTCACAGACAGACTCGTCCCTTCAAAGAGACAACGCAGCACTACACATAATTGCAGGCATCGTCCATTAAAGTCTAATTAGACACAAGCTGCAAAGGGAGAAAAAAAAAGCCAGAGCGAGAAAATTAAGCTTACTATTGCACATAGAAAAGACATAAAGATAGAAAATACAAAACTAAGACACACGCACAATGCAAGCAAACGCTAAAAAGATCTAAACTGTAATTGCTCTGCAGACGGAGGGAGGAAGAGGAGGGAGGGGGTTCAGGCAGCTGTGGTCGAGGCAGCGGCACTTACAAAGGCGTCGGAGGCAGCCAGGGAACCGGTGAGGTGTGATGTGATGTGTGTGTGTGCGTGTGTGTGCGTGTGGATGTGTGTGCATGTGTGTGTGGTGTGTGCCAAGGGGCCCTCGGGCGGATATCACATCACTCTGTACAAACTAGTGATTACCTTCCCATTGCCTACCGGGGCCAGATTAAGCTGAGGCAAGCAGGAGGAAGGCTGCGAGAAGCGCTTGGGCCTCGCTTGCGCCTGGCCGGCC
Source organism: Karalla daura (assembly GCA_029224185.1). Classification (NCBI taxonomy): domain Eukaryota; kingdom Metazoa; phylum Chordata; class Actinopteri; order Chaetodontiformes; family Leiognathidae; genus Karalla; species Karalla daura. The sequence goes on along the minus strand of CM055204.1, from coordinate 16,353,198 downwards.
ACCGTATCACACCACCCTCGGCTCGACAGACGCTCTCACCACACCCACCCGCCCCTCCCTTCCTCTCTCCCCTCCTCCTGCACTCTCACTCCCTCACGCCCTCCCCCTCACCTAGACATGCTGCGCTCGTCTCCACCATCAGCAACGTATGCCTGCGCTCTGGCATAGTGACACACACAATGTGGGTGCGTAGGCCCACGTATGCAAATTAACACTTGTGCTTATGCTATTGATATTTGCACAGTGAAATGGGTAATGAGGCAACTGCTGCTTTGACAGTCAAAGTGATGGTGGAGGGCGGCCTGGCCTGACCTGTCAACCTGACTGAGTCTGTTGTTGGCTCTGATCCTCCAGTTTACCTCATTTTCAAAGTGGTTGAATGGTAGAAATGTTGAAGCTATGGAACAGTGGTTTAACAAGCTCTATGCAATATAGTAGCCTCACACTATTTGGCCATCTTGCCTGCCACTCACTCGGTTGATCATGTGAATTTGCTTTCCTCACTACACAATACAGTTCACCGGCTTTCTTAAGCTAAGCCGTTTCTGGATTGATACAGCTATAGAGGACATGCATATCCAGCCTCACATGTCATGAGGAAGAATCAGATACTGAGGCAGAACCAGGGGGCGCCTACACTGCTATCTCAACCAGAAACTTCCCCAAACTGCGGTTTCACAGTTTCACTCACTAGCATGTCTGAACAGAGGCAGGCACATGTAAACCATGCCAGTATCCAAAATTCATACGTGAATGAGGATGTAATGATGTTTTTGGACCTGATGTCGTTATTCCAAAGAGCCACAGTAAAAATGGTTATCCTTATCATAGGTCCTCTTTAAGATCCTCCAGTCTGTAATGGAAAAGCTGCCACTGCTTAACATCTTTACAACTGTGTGAAGGCATCCTGTTGTAGGGCGTCTGATAGCAATGCTGCATTTTTTAAGATATGAGTCAAAACGGCTGAAAACCACAAGACAAACTGCCACGGGCAACTGCCTCCACCCTCGTCTTTCTACATTTTTTTTTAAACAAATGAAACCTGAAAAAAAGAGTCATAAGATATTTTCTCTATTCGTCCCTGGGTGGGGGAATTTACCAGCTAAATGAGGCTCTCTCAGATTGTTTTATCACAGGTATAGCTCAGAGTACTGGAAGTACTTATCTGGAGGGTGCAGAGGGCGATGAATAAAAAGCAAATGAGATTTGAGCACACGATGGGGAGACAGACCTGGTTCAGCACTTTAGGCTGAGCCATTACTGGCCCAGCATCCCGCAATATGAGGAAGAGGAGGCCTTGAATGCTGACACATCAAAAAGCCACTCAGACGTAAAGCTGTTCAATGGTTTCCAAGACTGGTCGACATTATTGATTACTCCAGGATGAAGGCTTTGGAGTCGTGAGTGAATGTGTAATAAGGAGCTTAAAATCAGCATCTCGACATTTTATTGTTGCAGAAACATCAACCACAGATGGGGCTTTACAGGAATTTGGGGGCAGCACATCCAGTTGTATTATGCCTCTTGGGTGCTGACACTTGTGCGCAGGTGCACAGTGACAGACATTCATTACACAGCAGGCGAGACTGAGCTCTCAACATTTATCCCATCATATCGCGCACTCAGGCATAGGCTCTTTAATTTGCAGGTTTTCAACACTGTCAGGATGTGAGGACCATTTTATTCAGTTTGAATCAAGAGTGTAAAGGGCAGAAACCTGGGATTAGTCTGTCCAAGATGTCCTCAAATGCCACAGAAGAGAAAGGAAACAAAGAAATGCAAGAAATAGAAATTTGGAGAGTGGTCATTCCAAAACAACTTGACTTGATGAACAGTTCATGGTTAAACTAGAACACATATTTCTGTGTGGAGTTTGCATGTCCTTCCCAGAGTACAAAAAACATGCACATTTAGGAGGTTGATCGGAGGCTCTAAATTTCCTGACTTTTCTCCATGAGTCCTGGACAGGCTGCAGCAGACCGTGTGCAGCTACGATAATGTATGGATTCATCCAAGTGTTAACAATAGGCCATCGCAGCCGTGCTTAGGTTATGCTAAGCACAGGAGCCTTGAATACTGACATGCCATTGGTTATTTTCAGCCAAAGGGAGGAGGCTTTTGAATTAAATATTGAGAAGGGGAAAAAGAATAGGTTTACATGCTGCGTAAGGCCGCACTAGATGGTGATTAAAATGCATTATTGATAGGGTAGAGCATCTGTGGCGACAGGTGAAAGGTGTCATGGGTCCCCCCTACAGAAAAACTCCACCCTGACCACACTCTTGTGTCCGTTTCCAACCAAAACAATGGCTGACAATGTAATATGCAGCATAATATCTCAACAGATTAGCAAAGGATTCTGAAAACTACTGTACAAGAACAATACTTTGTAACAGTATGAATGTAACAATGTAACTGTGTGCCCTGAGTCACAATGCATCACCTCATTAAACCAAATTGGAATAGCTGTATTCTACTTCTCTGTACTACCACTATCTCTCTCTCTCTCTACTACTACTATCTCAAACACTGTCTGCTTCAAACTTCTTTTGTCATTGGCTCTACTAGTTGTCAAACAGCATATTTTAATATTAATGCACCAAACAAAGGCCAAACTGTCAGCGGTCTTTCATTTCATTTGTTGCAACCCTGGCAGTCCAGCTGCTCTCCAGTGTAAGAGGAGGAGGAGGACGAGGAGGAGGAGGACCTGTCCTCTTTGTCAGAGGAAAGAAAGAATTACAACCAGGCTCAGGGGTTGTAACCAGAGTTTAGAAATCAGTGAGGACCAGGGTTTGTGAAGGATGTAAATGTATCGTGTGGTGCATGGTGATTCCTTGCTTTGTACCATGTGTTCTAATAGCTAGTGCCAGCCACCCTGGTTATAAGAGCATTTTAAAAAGCAGTGATGTGCTTTGTGCTGAAATGAAATTGTCTCTCTACTTGTTTCTACCACAATCAGCTCCCAAACATTTACGATATGCTGTACTTAAGGTATTTTAGGATATGCAAGATTCAAGTCCAAATGACGCCTCCAAGTAAAACAAGCTCCATCTACCCATTTTGTAACGCAAACTCCATCTAGCCGTTTTGTACCAGACTGTACAAGACGGTGGCAGTCTGCTTGTAACTACTGCCAGCACACAGAGGATGAAGGCAGACCAGGTAGGCAGTCCATTACAAGGCATATGCACGTAATTCACTCTCACCTTCACGCCTAGGGGACGAGTCCCACTTAACCTGCAACATGCATACTTATAGATTGTGGGAGAAAACCCATGCAGACAGGCACACAGACCTTCAGTCCAACACGGTACGGTCTTGCTGATAGTCAAAATAAGCTGATATTGAAGCTAGTAACTGATGCCCACACGAAGCAGGATTCAAACCGAGGACCTTCTTGCTGTGAGGTAGCAGTGCTATGCACCCCACAACCCTCCACCAGCACAAACTCATGTTTTAATTAATCCAGTGGAAACAGGGGCTGTGTAGGGTGCACCATGACTTGCTGCCATTCATGTTTCCTGTGTGAATCTTTTCAAAATAAAAGCTCTCCTACATCTCCAACCACTTTTTACGATCTTATCTATCTGCACCCATGACCAGGCGTATTATAGATATGCAGTGTAATCTACCACCACGACAGCCCTTATTATCAAGCACTTGCATTGTTTTAAAAGCCACAATCATGCATCAGTGCGTTGTGCGAGGTCTGTAATCCGGTCTGCAACACTAAAACGCGCATCCAGATGGATTATATCTTAGATTAAAGAGGAAACACGTAAAGACGAGTAGAGGTCAAGCACCACGTCTCAGAGCTGTTCCTCCCGATGCCCCCTGAACGGGCCGCTCCCGGTGGGGGTGGATTTCAGCACCCCCTCTCTCCTGGACAGCTCCGACCAATCAGCTGCGGCCATTTCAAGGCGCGTCATCCTCCTCCCTTTCAATCATCATCCTTCCCTCATCCTACCCTCCCCTCCATCACTGAGACATGGCGGAGGACATCCCAGTAAGGAAAAAATGCTTTCCCACAACCGGCGTTTCACTGGGAAAGAAGGCGCAAACTGGTCCTTTGTGCAGAAAGCTGCGCCACAAGGTCGTGGAAGACAGCTCACCGTTTCCTCCCTCCTCCTCGCCCTCCTTCCCTTTTCTTATTTTACAATGACGTGTGTCCGGTTTCGACGCACAATGTCACACGACCTTAGCATCTGGCCGCCTCATTTCTGCGTTATTTCTGCATGTTAATAATAAGAATGATTATAAGAACCAAAGCGCAAAACTGTGCACATAAACGTGCAGGATTGTTTGCTCTGGACCGCATGGCAGCTGCATGGTTGCGCTGGTTTGAAAGGTTTCTAAAGCCAAGCTGGAGGCATCTCCCCCTCCTTCCTCCATGTTGCAGCACCTGCACGTTTTTTTTGGGTGCGGATAAAAAAAGAAAGAAACAAATAAATGGTAAACGCAAAATGTCAGCAGGCATCATCATAACGAAGTCGCAGAGCAGAGCGGGATGAGAAAGCTGCGTGGACAGGGCCGGGGAACCGAAAAAGCCGGTAGTGGATGACACACAATGCGCCCTCATGTTGTCTGAAGAGACAGGTGTAGCAGGCATCGCCTACAGCGATGCAAATAACGGCCATAAATGACTAATGGTCTTTCGAGATGAAGCAGGAAGACGAAGATGATCGGAACTCACCTAATATAATCCAGAGCGACCCAGACACCAGAACGAATGCGAGCATCTCTTTCTCATTGAGTCCTCGGTGGCCGGTGCAGGAGCGGCTCCGAACTGCAGCAGCGACTGCAGCAAGTCGCCGGCAATCTGGGAGATTAAGGAGGGAGGGGAGGAGGAGGAGGTGGAGGGGGTGAGGGAGGTGTGGGTGAGGAGGTGGGAGGCAAGAGCACGATGGGGGAATGCTTCCTTATTGCTTGCTTGCTTGCTATGGTCGGAGATGTCCGGAGGAACGGACCGTGGTCTGTGGACTGGTGCAATGAATGGCAAAGAGAGAGAGAAGACACCCCTGCTGACATGGCAGGGTTTCTGGGTCGGACTGAAGATCTACGCCAAGGTTACCGGGGATGAAAGGTTTATATCTGCATGCAAACGCATTATCTATGCTTCACATGTCTATGTGGAAGTATATAGTTGAAGCAAAGGATGTGGATATTGTAGATATTGCACTATAATACATGCTACTGTACGTATGAATTTCTGAATGCAAATCAGCATATTTGCATTTCCTTTCAGGATAGATAGATAGATAGATAGATAGATAGATAGATAGATAGATAGATAGATAGATAGATAGATAGATAGATAGATAGATAGATAGATAGATAGATAGATAGATAGATAGATAGATAGATAGATAGATAGATAGATAGATAGATAGATAGATAGATTGATAGATAGATAGATAGATAGATAGATAGATAGAGAAGTTGTGTGTGCAGCTATTTTCACACAGTGCCTGTTTCTACTGCCTATAACTGCATATTTACTAAAAGCACTATTGAACTTCACTCATAATGCAGTGAGATGCTCTGCAACATGGTGTATATTTGAAGCACTGGATGTGGATAATGCACACTGCTGCTCTCTACATCATAGCATGATTCACCTTGTGTAAATGCTGCCAGCACATTTTTACATTTTCTCCTCTTGACTAAAGATGATAGATAGATAGATAGATAGATAGATAGATAGATAGATAGATAGATAGATAGATAGATAGATAGATAGATAGATAGATAGATAGATAGATAGATAGATAGATAGATAGATAGATAGATAGATAGATAGATAGATAGAGAGATAGATAGATAGATAGATAGATAGATAGGTTATAGGTTCCAGGTTATTGCACCCTAAATGGGATAAGAACACACTTTCTGTCTGAATATCCATGAGAGACAACAAGTAATCAATGCACGAGTGCAAACAGATAATATCTGGGATATATTATTACTAAGACTGTGCTGCACCAGTTGTAAGTGCAGAAACTACAGTGTGCAAAATTGTAGATGGTTTATGTGCAAAAGATAGGAGCAGTTGTATTGATAAGTGAGATGAGTAGATTTCTTGCAATAGTCCTGGAGGGAGTTGGTAAGTATCTATTAAATAATGAGTCTGTAAAGTTTGGGTGTAGGTTTGGGTGTATGTTGATATGGATATTACTATTACAGATATTTCTACCTCTGAATGTAATTTTACACTTCATGTATATTCTGTATTTTTCATCTTTTGCTCTTACTCCTGTATTAATGTACAAATACAGCAATGGACAAATAAAAGTGTTGTCGTCATATTGTCATTCAGCTTTTATGTGCCGTTTTGTAGAATGTGTTTGTTAAAGGTCTTTTTATTATAATTTGTATTAATTTTAAAGCTAGGTGTGTTATTTTTAGTCTCCGGTACATCACACCATGCACCCAGTGCAGCTGCGCGCAGCTTTGACACGGGGTAACTTAGCGTCGGGATCAGGTGGTGCAGTAAGCCCCGCCCCAATGAACTAGAGTAACCTTCAGAGAGGCCGCGCCTACGTCACGGACGCGTCATCGCGCCGGCGGCAGCATGGTCTGAGGCGCAGAGCAAATCAGATTCGCCAGATGCAAAAAGTCTGTCGATTTTTATGGGGTTTGTGCTTTAGGAGCAGGTCGTCGCTGAGCTCAGGGTTTCTTTCTTTCATTTTTTTTAGTTAAGATGCACCTCATATGAGGGAGCACGGTGAAGCACGGACATTTGGTGCACGTGCAACCTGAGACGCAGCAGAGGAGAAAGCATCACCACACACACAATTAGCTTCTACTACAGCTTTATAGATAGATAGATAGATAGATAGACAAACAGATAGATAGGATTCAAATAAATTCAGTGTAAAAACTGCATAATTATTTATGTAAACTCTGATATTTCCCCACTGAATGGTGAAAGATGTGAGGCTAAAAAGGTTGGGGCAATTGTGGAAGTTGGGAAAGAAGAACTACAAGCACAGACAATCTTTTCTTTTTTATATCCTACAGCTCTTGTATATTCGTCTAGCTATTCACACCTACAGTTTTCTGTAGTCATCATTACGGTGATGGTATCTATGGTGTTTATATTTCTCTATTTTATTGCGTACAGTGTTATGTGCCTTTTTATTCTATTCACTCTATTCTGCTTGTTTATCAGCTCTAGGAACATAGCAGAGGCATTCCTGTGTTGGGACTCTGTGCACACACGGCAAATAAACTCTCCTGATCCCCGATTCCTCTCCTGATTGGCTAGATGATGAGTCATGGTGATTTGGTGCATGCCTTCAAAATGGACGTCGCAACATCTTGTCATTAAAAGGCAAAAGATCAATAGATCTTATAGATTTGACAAATCTAAGCTCACAATTTCCTTGCGCTGTCATTCATATGCAATGAAATCTGTATGAGGTATTCGCCCAGCATCTCTGCGTTGTTCTTATACAAATTCATGCAATATTTTAAGCATCCAAATATTCACGACAAACTGTAAAAATGAAAACCAGTTTATCGTCTAGCCTAATACATAAGCATGTATCTATTACTGTGTGTGAAATAACATTATGTGACTGCACATAACTATGGTGACATAATATGTTCTGCATTGATTCATTCATTAAATCAGAATTGTAGCAACAAATACTCAATTCAAAGACTATAACCTTTCACAAAGACCTGCACAAATGACTTAGCTAATAAAATCAACTAAAAATGTGGATTTTTAATTGATGCCCATCTGCAATCAATCATATCCATCTTATACTGCAGCAATTCATTCAGCCTGTGAGTTAACACATTGTATAGGTTTTTCCAGGAGTGGCCGACATGTTTGCTCTTTTATTGTGTTACCACAATGTGACTGACCTCATTAAATGGCTCACTTCATCATACCTGTAATCCGTCACCCACCACGATCCTTCTTTTCCTTCTTCTCCTTCTTCTTCTCTGCAAAGAAAACACACAGGACAGGGGCAAGGAACAAGCTGGAACCACACCGAGTACAGAAGTCAGTGATGCAGGAGTCCAAAAGATGCAAAAGGGTGACAAAATAATTCGCTTAAATAACGCCTTCTTTTTGGTCTCAGTGTAACTGTATTACCTGCGATTGGCCAGCAAAAAGCAGCAGGGGAAGAGAGTGCTCCACAGGTTAAATGACTCAGTTTATTTATTTTGTTGCAAAGTGCAAAGTGCACACAAGAGGAGAAGATGGCTGAGTTCCCACAGCATCTGGAAATGGATGTAGGTCAAAGGTGAAGATGGACAGTTACCAGGAATTTACTTTACACATCTATTTTTTGAAATGATAGAAACATATGCAGTGTTTCATGTTATTTCTTCAATAAAACACATCTCAGGTGGCATGGTGGTCGAGGGATTAGCACGGCCACCTCACAGTGCGAGAGGTCTGGGTTCAATTCCCAGGTAAGACCTTTCTGTGTCAAATTTGCAAGTTTTGTTGTATGGGTTCTCCAAAACATCAGTCCACAAGCAAGCATGTTCAGGCCGACTGGTTGCTCTACATTGGCCCTAGGTGTGAGTATGAGAGTGAATGGTGTATATGTGTACTCTGTGAGGAACTTGCAACCTATCCAGGGTGTAATCCCTGCCCTCTCCATAGGATTGGCTCCAGCACACCCCTGCAATGCTGCAACTTCCTCATCCAGCTACAGACTTATTTGAAGCAGATGAACCAGTCAAAGATATGCGTTTGTTTGACTTAATGCATTTGTTTTCATAAATTATGACAAGGAATGGTGTATTTAGGCACCATAGCATCTTAAACATGCTCACATTAACAGCACACACATTCTTGAGTTACACATGACCTTCATTTGAACTCATAGCACAGTTTAACCTGGTAGCAGTGCCATTGGTCCTAAAAATATTGGTCAGATTGCGAGGTTTCCCTGAGCCATATGACAAACTAGAAGGTTTCAGATTCACCATCTGGGGGTCATGAATGTCTGCACGAAATTCAATGGCAATCTATCAAACAGCATTTGAGCTATTTCAATCTGGGCTGAGTGACACAGTGCCACTGCCAGCATAGCTAAAAATAACCACTGGCACCCTAGAGTAGCTGTGTGTGAGGGGAAACTGAGCAAACAAATAAGACTTGCACATAAGTATGTCATCACTATCATTGTCACTGTACTATGCTTAACAAATATAGACTTCTAAGTTGGAACAATCTTGTTTTGTTTAAAAATTGTCTCGTATACAAAATCTGACACAGTTTAGCCCCACCACCACTCTGCAGTCTCTTGCAATTGAGATAATCTGTAACCACTGTCAAAGTGTTTAAAGTGTACCAGTGTTAAACAATTAAAGCCTTTATGAAGGCAGAGCGGCTGCAAGAGAGTGAAATATGATGTTGTCATGGCAGCCAGACAAAACAACTTCCATTCATCCTGCTATATCTTTTATTACACCAAAGATAAGAAACGGCCACCAGGAGAATGGCATCTCTTTAACCCAGTGTCCCTCTGAACATGTTTTATTCCTGCCCTTGTTCCCAGGGTTTAATCAGTAACAAACCCGGAGAACTATCTCACTTCCTCAAATGTGATGCATTTATAAAACAAGATAGGCTCAGTTCAGTTCCTGGCCATGGTAACTAGCATTTTATGGCAAGAGGAGGTTGAACAGAGAGGAAGCAGCAGGTGCTGGATGAGCAGAGGCTGCAACAGAGCAGAAGCAGAAGAGGGCAGCACTGCTGACTGGAAAAAAACACACCCAGGGACGTGGTTATAGTTATTTTATTTAACATTCATACTGAAACTTCTTGCACAGATGACTTAGAACAAGAGGCCTCTGTTGATTCTGATGACAAACTGTGAAAGCATTCACACCCATGCATGATCCCTCCTCCTATCAGTGGCTTCAATCAATAGTCTGTCAAAAGATCTGATGAAAACATGCAAAGTTTGTGTTAAATACTGAGTCTGAGAACAGTACTGGCCCCTGTATTTCACTTGACTATTTCCATTCGACCCAAACTACGATATACTGTAAACTCAAGATTTTATTCATTATTTATACCTGATTAACACTGATTAACTATATGACCTTTATTCAACATAATACCTGTTTTGGTCTGAATAAATGCACCTGTTCAACTGTCTCTAGTAGCACATTGTTTCCACTTCCCAGCCTTTTTACATTTAACTTTGGCCATGGCTCTACTCCAACTTAGACCATACCTAACTTTACATAATAACTCCGATGTCAGTCATGTCAGTAACAAAAACAAAATGGCAGACAAACCAGTCTATTTAGGGCACTGTTTTGTTTATATTCTCTATTTAACCATAAGCAATGGGCGGGAAATGGATCCTTCACTCAAGTGCTCAATGTGCTGAAGCGGCAATGTAAAAACACTCCATCTAGAGTCAGAGGTTATAATCTGACTGCAAATGAAGTAGAATTAGAAATATTTAACTATTTAAGTTAATATGGATTGTCTCTGTTATTATGTTGTCCAGGATTGCCTGTATGAGATCTAGATATTTCTTATCAGATAAAGAATTACTGAAAAACAGGAAGAGGAACCAAGAACATTTGAAGAGTCTTAATGTGTTTAAGTTTTCGCATCCTGAGAGAGTTTTTTTTACGTATTGGAGACTCTAAACTAGATGTGAGTTTGAGGTTTAATAGTTTGCGTGTGTGTCCTGAGATGCACTGTTGACCTGTCCCAGTGTTGACGTGTACCTTGTGGGCTGACATAGGCCCTAGCTAAAACAAGACAAAGTTGTTGAAGTTCAAAGCTGTTACGATAACAGATGAATGCATAGACAACAGATGGAAAAGTGTCTATTAAATTACCATTGAGTGAAACATCTACCAATCCAATTGTAGCTCTGACAGTTGTGAAATTGAAAATGAAAAAAACTTTTAAAACAAAACTCAGAGACTCAGAGGTTGATTGGGGAGAAACCAGAAATTATGATATGTGCGGTTATGTGCCTGAAGGGATATCACTGTATGAATCATGGCGACATGTTGCCTCATGTTTGTGCTGAGAACGTGTTTCTCACCTGGTTGCATGAATGTATTTTTAGCACCATTTTGACTCTTTCCATTGTCTGATTCCTCCGTTCCCCTTAGACTCATTATGCCCAAGGCGGTTTCTTTCATAGCTTGGTGAATAATAAACAGGTAGCTAGATACTATATTGATCCCGAGCGGAGATTCAGATGATTATGATAAAGTGCTGCTAAAAACAACAATTTCCCATATGTATGCTTTAAGGTACTTATTTGGTACTGATTAATGGTAAAATATAGATAGCTAATTTCAAGTTAGGGCATTCGGTGTGGCTGGTTATCTGTCATTCTTCTGAACAGTAAAGTAAAAATGACTTGTAAACCTGTTACCTGTACTGAATGCGTGTCCTGGAGTAATTGTGTTTGATTTGGCAGCAGAGGGACAGAGCTGTCACCCAGTGACAGCGCTTCAGACTGGATAATTAATTGAGGGGAATTTAGATTAGAAACACATATCAAACAACATCTGCAGTTAGAGTGATGGTTGCACTTAAAGTCAAAACACACACATGGAAAACAAGTTCAAATTATAGCGATGGTTAGGACTGGGCAAAGAACTTATAACAGTTCCAAAGCTGTAGCTCGTGAAGTCCAGGATCCAGAAATTGGCACCATATTATTGGCTCCATCAGTGAAAAACGAATGTTTAGAAATGCTATTTTTGTACAGACTCCAAGTGTTCACATGAGAGCCAATTTCAAAAAGCTAAAAGAAAAATCACTTTCTGAGACAAAATTATGATATTTTCATCATCTACCATGACTCCAAAATTTAGCCATTTTTAATGAATGTTGAATATGTATTTAGCAATAATCTGAATAAAATACAGTTTACAGTCAAATATTTAGACGCAGTGTAGGCTCAATTTTCAGTAAATGAAAAATCTGTTTGGATTGTTGATGGAGGACAGTCTGAACATGCTCTGTACCAAGTTTGTTTTAATATGTGTCCTGTAATACAAGTAATGGACTTCATAATGTGCAGTAAGTTTAAATGTACAAAGGTTTCTTCAGTATCGAGGCTACATTTTGGTAAAAGTTGCAAATCTACGGTACATATGGTTGATTTGTTGTGAATTTTCGGCTTGCTGTGGCCCATCAGGACCTTTGACCTGTTTTTGTTGCTAAGGCAATCTGTCATGGGAATGGAGCTTTGTGCAATTTTTGGTCACTTTTGTGCATAGGAAGTAGGACTTCCTCAGAAGAAGAAGAAATAAAGACGTTTAGGCTGCCCAGCCTCTAATAAACACAACATTTTGTGTTATAATTTCGGTTTTGAACAAAAGCTGAATCAAAAACAGCATTTCTCTACTGTTTACATCACGCTTTCCACTCTCCTGTTCTGTACCCAGCCTGAGGTTGTGGTGTAATAGCAGACTAACTAACTACCAAAGGCTTTGACTTGATCCAGTGTGAGGGAGCTGTCAAAGCAGATGGTCTGGGGGGAGATTGAATGCTCAAGCTGCTTGCCTCATCCCAAAGCCTCAAATTACTGCCTTATCCTCACAGGTGGCCTAAATAATCAGAATTACCATCACTGTATACACAGGCTGTGGGATATGTACAGGAATTGACCTCGGTGATGGGTGTGAAAATAAGAGATTAGGGTGTAAATTTAACCCATTAAGGTTGAACTGAAACATTTTTGGTGTTTCTGTGAATATTTATTAAATTATATTTAATTCGGTGGATGACAGCAAGAGGATCCCTGGCTTGAATCCTGCAAGGACTGAGGGCTATGTGGTGTTTACAGGCTCTCCCTGAGTCTGTGTGGGGTTTGTCCATGTAATCTGGTGTCCCCCACAGTCCAAGAACAGGCAGATTTTAGACTCGAGATTGTCCCTGCGATGAGTGTATTCCCTACCTTTGATTCCTACCCTACCCTATACAGTAAAAAGCCAATAAAGACTATGGATGGATATCTCAGTTTTCCAAAGAGTGGGGTAGATTAATTCTTGATATAGAAATTAAAATCAATTACAACAACCTGCTCTGAAAGCACTCATTTATAATTTCACATTGTATGTAAAAAAAACTATACAGTAGTGCAACTGTTAGGAGTGGAAAGAGGAGTAAGGACACTCATGTTGTGCTTTTCTATTTTTTAAATTAGGCACTATATAGTCATCTATTATAGAATACTAAAGAATATAGTTTCTTATGCAAACAAGCTGATCTGATTAAAAAAAGGAGAGAGGAAACCTTACTCCATACATGTGCATTTCCTGTAATTCTCTCTTTTCCCTCCACGCTTGCTGTCTCTTACTGGGAGGGGCTGAGTTTCACACCTGACTTAATTGCACTCGAGTTACAAGATGGGAAAACCGGATGAGAGAATCCATCCATTAGCCTGCGTTGGGAAACCCCACGCAGTGAAAAACTCCCTGTCATTCCCTGCCACGTGGAATCTTGGCGGGAAGTACCTAGAATGGACAGCAGTAAAACAGAAAAAAAGGCTGCCTAACACTGCCTATCACTATGGCGGAGTTTCCCAAAATCCCTGTAGGACAGGGGGAGGAATCGTTGGTTACAAAACAGCCTCTGAATCCAAAACCCTCCTAACAGTGGGAAAAACCAAGCACCCGTGAGACCACAACATACAGCGAAACGTGAAATAATTCCCTTCCGGTGGCTTTCAATCCCTCCCTTCAAGCTTCTCAACGGTGCTCGCTTAATATCTGGGTGAATTGTTACACAGAAACCTGCTCTATTGCACAGGAGCGACAAACATGCCTCCAGCGCGGCTGTTCCTGCGTCTGCTGGGGCTGGAGCCGCCGCTCCGATCCAATGCGCATGCGCAGTGGTTCCTGCATCTCTGTCGCAACTCTGGTCTCGCCACTTGTGCTGCAGCGCCGCCCCTAGTGGCCGTCCAAATTACTACATCATTTCTGTGAAACACTCTGATTATACTAAAGGGCTGGTCCACAGTCAGATGCTTATCTCTGGCTGACTGAGGTCAGTGTTGTGAGTGCTGTAAATGTGTATGCGTGTGTGTTTGTGTGTTAGCAAAGGGGAATTCAGTCTTTATTATGCCTTTTGCAAAAAGTTGTATTTTGGATTTTTGTTATTGCACTTGTGCAATTAATACTTACTGGATATTATCCATTGTGTGGTGTTTCTATCTATCTATCTATCTATCTATCTATCTATCTATCTATCTATCTATCTATCTATCTATCTATCTATCTATCTATCTATCTATCTATCTATCTATCTATCTATCTATCTATCTATCTATCTATCTATCTATCTATCTATCTATCTATCTATCATATTTTTCATGCATATTCTATTCCTCTCGAAATGAGCTGCACCTTGCAATTGTGCAGTGTTAGTGCCACCACTTTAACCATGCCCATACCTACACATGGTCTAACAGAGTTAAACTAGTATTGCATTTCTATTTATTTGATCCTCAAAGTTTTCATCTCAATGTGTCCATTACACAGTTGCACAGCGTTTCATTGCTTCTTGACGAAAGTTAATTCAGGCTTTAAGTAAAGAGGACTGAAATATGCACCCCATATAGTTGCAGATATTTGCACTTCACAATCGTTTTTTGCTTTGACGCCTATTATAAGTTGTAACTGGGACCAAATCTGCAGCAACCTCTCAAGTGCAGGCAGTCGCTGTGAACCGGCGCTTTCATGAACTTCCTCCTTGCCCTCACCGGCGTGATTTCCCAGAAACGGGTCTTGTATTGGAAAGGGCTGTGAGGCGGCTGATGCGCATGCGCAAACCACTGCAAAAAATGTACTGTTAAACTTTTTTTTTACCCTTCTCAAGAAAAACGCCTCACGTTCCATTTCTAAACGTTAAGATTACGTTCAGAATGAAAAGATGGCGTGTTGCACAAACACAAATAGATAAAGGGTGAATCTCCTGGGGAACAATGTTTGTTTTTCAACGTTTTCTTCTTATTAAAGATAGACAGGTTATATACTACCTACCGATTGACAGAAAAAAAAACACGGAGAGACACTTAAAAATGTCAAACAAAATTTGCACATGTTTTACAAAGTGTGCAAAGGACAAAATGCCATATGATCTATGTGTATTGTTGTAAAAAGTTCCAGACTGTGTGAGAGGTTGCAGTAGGTGATAGTGGAAAAAAATAGCTTGTACATTATTTGTACATAGATAGCAGCAGCAGTTGTATTAATAAGTTATGATGAACGGTAAGTCTGTTGCAGTCCTCTTGTGAATTATTGACAATGTAATAATTAATGAGTCTGTATGGTTTGCAAGGTGTTACGAGCCATACAGAATCATTATCTACCTCAAAGTCCAGTTAAGCATGTTGTTTGAATACTGTCAACACAAGGATATTCTTATTTTGCTCTTAACCGTGTATTGATTGACAAATAAAGCAACAGCCAAATAAAGTTATCAGTGCTGAATTTAACGCAAGTAAACAGCATGAATGCACTGATGCACGAAGTTATGTAAGCGTGATGAAAATATGAAGCTGTGCCCATGAAGGCAGTGTTTCTTCGGGGCATGGCTCACTGGCTGTTTTTTTTTTCTCCCCTCCCATCTGGGCATTTCTTACAGTGTTCATAATGCCGTACGTGCATACTTACCCCTGTGGGGAAAACCCGCTACCGACTATAAAAGAAAGCAAGGAGACAGCGAACTTCACAGCAGAGACACAGCACTCTAGAGCGAGAAGAAGCTCCTTCGGCTGGAATCTCTTCAAACCCTTCAACGGATTATTCTTTGCATTTTCTTGTTTTTTTTCTATCTCTCTTGGAAACTAAATCAAGCCTGTAAGTGATTTCAAACGTCATTTACTACATTTTCTGTAACTGACTACGTCCTGTCTAACTTTTTTGGGTTTTTATTTTTTCTGTTTTTCTATTTTATCTATGTTTTCATTATCAATATTGCACATTTTAATGATCTGCACGTGGAGATACAATTGGTCTCTATTGCGTCGCTGTTTTACTCCCTGTTGCGCATGGGGAAGTTTGTGCGCAATTTTCGTTTATGTTTCACGCACAGTGCATCGGTGCAGAGCCTTTCAGCGTGTCGACAGACACAGAATAAAGATTACGCCGTGTGTATTATGTGCATGTGGCAGCAGTGGCGCAGCGAGAGGAGCCGGGGAGCGCAGTTTTAGGCGCACGTCTCCCGCTTCAAGCTGCGCTGTGGGCGCGACTGAGCGTCAGGAACTGTCGCGTCCTGCATTCGCAGGCTTTATGTTACCAGACAGGTTATAGTTATTGTACCTGCCAACTTTATTTTTAAGGACACGAAACTAGCTTTTGAGTCCGTTGTGGTGTAAACGCCCCCTCCAGCTGCTTGTCTTGTCTGCGCTGACCCAGCCTTGAACTCTCCCCCTGGCAGCCTGCTCTCTGCGGCGGGAGCAGGTCGTAGCGCATCTAAATTGAGACAGATGACGGAAATCAACAGCCCGAGACTACTGCACACCACAGACAGGATATCTAACGACCCGGTTCTCTCTCCCCCCACCCCCACCCCCTTCCTCCCTGAATATTTTAGGCAAACATGCCTGTGTCACGTATGAGGATGAGGCCATGGCTGGAGAAAGTCATCGACTCCCAGGAAATCCAGGGTCTGTCCTGGGTGAATACGGTGAGACACAGAACAGCCACTTAATCTCAAGTCTCTGGTGCATGCACTCTCAGCAAACCCTCATCAGTGTTTAGAAGCTACATTACATTAATCATTTAGCAAACATGTGCTGGATAAGAAAAGTGGATACCTGAAAATGAGTTCTCATAGTTTTCGAATTCTTCCGCCTTGGATTTTCAGGAGAAGACCATGTTCTCCATCCCCTGGAAACACGCTGCTCGGCACGGCTGGGAGCTGGAGAAAGACGCTTCCCTGTTCAAGATGTGGGCCATCCACACAGGTGAGGCAACCATACGCATACATGCAACTACAGCGACTAGTACAGCGTGGTCTTGCTTTTGGCTAAACAAAATGCACCCTGCAGGGAAATACGTGGAGGGGCAGAATTGCGACCCAAAGACATGGAAAGCCAACTTCCGCTGTGCGATGAACTCGCTGCCTGACATCGAGGAGGTGAAAGACAGGAGCGTCAACAAAGGCCACCAAGCCGTGCGCGTCTTCAGGATGTTGCCCACCTCGCCAAAATCTAAAGGTGAGACATCTGACAGGAAGCGGTCAGACCAGATATGAAATGAGCTGCAGCTGTTTTTTTTTGTTTCTTCTTCAGTTGTTTTAGATGTGATTGAGTGATCAAAATGTCTTTTCTTTCATCTCTCTTCACAGCCAAGCAAAGCAAGGGAAAGGACTCAAAGAGAAGGAGGAAGGTAAATACCACCAAGTTTTTCCATCACAACTGTTTAATTCTGTCCGCCTTAAACGTTATCGCACTGCAACGACTATTTCCTGAATCTCGCTGAACGCATCGTCGTCTTTGCCTCCGCAGAGCGCAGAGGTCAAGATGGAGGAGGATGACATGGAGTACGATAACACTCAGTCTCCCGTGAGCTCGGAAGCATCCTCATCCACTCAGGAGAACACGGTCGACAGCACAGTCAACACAGAGAGGAGAGGTGAGCAAAAAAACTTGGTTCGATGGATTATTTGAAACAGTGCTGTGACGACCCTTTGTTGTGTTGGACTCTTTAAGTTGGACTAACCTTTTATTAATACGCTGCTATTTGCAGATATCCCCATGTTGTCTCTCCCCGAAGTTCCAGACTGGTCAAATCTAGTGGAGATCGGCTCAGACTTTAAACTCTTCCACAAACTGGAAGTTTCACCTGCACACAGCAACGGTAAGATGACGCACAGTGTCACTGCCAACAAAGTGAAATGAATTCATACAAACACTATAGCTTGCTGTCATGGTGTGACACTCATTTATCCCTTTTTCTCTTCTCTCCTCCTTTCTTGGATGTGATCTTCCAGACTACGACGAAGACATTATCCGGGTAAGCATTGCCCCTCGCTCCCTACGGCATGCATTTAGTGTTGTGGAAAACTCCAGAGGTGCCACATTGTACAGCCAAACTAAGTCTTTTAATTTACTCTTTTAGATTTGTGCAGAGTTGGAGGAGGAAGCATCAGCGAGTCCTGGCAGCCCCTGGAATGACTCCTCTTCAGGTAAATATTGTGAGATGACGATATGAAAATGTTTAGGAGTGAAAGTAGGTATTTATTCAAACATAAACTTCTATGCAGAAAGGTTGATGTTGATGAAGTAGAGGCTTGTATCTCCTGAGTGTTGGCTGTTTAGAGACTAGGTCCTTTAACATATTCATAACCAACCGACTGACTTGGGATTTCCTCTGTATTTGCAGGAGACGACTCAGACGACATGCCAAAGTACACAACCCTGAGTTCTGGCTTCGGGCCAATGCAGAACTGGGGAAATTTTTTTATGGGGCTCTGATCCTCCTAATCGGAGAAGTGTTTGAACACTTTGGACTTAAATGAGCTTGCGCAGCTCGCCGTCGTTCCCGTCTGGCCCCATCCACCTGACTCATCATCATCCTCATCGTGCCTCCGGTCTGTGACGGGCAGCATCCATGCCATAAGCTAAAGCACCAACCCGGCCTCGAGCTAGAGACTCAAGTCACTCGGTGGAAAGTGCGGAGGGACCTTTCGTCATCTCCGACAACTGTTTTCTGTGAAGTTATGAAGAGAAGTTTTGAAGTTGCACTGTGGTTTTAAGAGGAACTCTCTTGCTGTTCATCCTCCATGTTCCAGACTTTCTGGGAGTTCTGTGTAGAATGCTTCTTCCAATTTCTTGTAGACCGTATCTGTGTTCATACACGGCTGCGATTGCATTCGAGGTCTTTGATTCAAAATGAGTCTAGAATCTCAACATATTCAGTGTGCTCATCATTTGCTATTGTACAGTATCAAATAATTACCACACAAAGCCTTTTTTTTGCTCTCTCCGTTACTTGCAAAAAGTTATACTAGTTTAAGGGGTAAAAGCAAATTTTGACATTCACAGCAAAGCATCTGGTGAAAGTTCCACTTCAGAATCTTTCCTATTGTCTCAAGACAAGTGTACATATTTTCTGCACATAGTTGTTGTTGTTTGTGTGTTTTTTTTTAAATAAATAAAAACTGTGAACAAATATGACTCTTTTCTATAACACAGAGGGCTGAAGGGAGCAGACGGATGACTGAGAGCGCTCTGCTTACTTATTACTTACTTACTGCTAAATTATTTTGTAATTGTAATAATTGTAATACTTTGCTAAATACTACTGTAATACAATACTTTGTCCCTTGTCCAGGGACATGGTGCACATGTGGTTTGCCCCATCACCTCCTAACAGGAAGGTCTCCAAGGGAATGGAAAATAATAGAGCAGACACCTTTTACTGTCAATTACAACAGTAAGACATGCTGCAAGTGTAATAAAATCGCAAAGGCTACTTCAAGGTACCCACAGGTGTTAATTTCCCAATTCCCTGTTTCTCTTTAACTAAAAACTAGCAGTCTTGACCATATGCTGGCTGGAGATAGGCACCAAGACCCAAGCTAAAAAGGTTGGGGGGAGATAATGGGCTGCCAGAGCTAATATCATGTATTACCAAACTAAAGCTAAAGCATTGCGTCATAACCACGGCTGGTAAGATTGCACCCGATATGGCTGCCACACGTTTTGCAGCCGTGTGGCACCATTTTGTGGCGCCGATGTTTTCGCTGCGATGTGTAGCTCACCGTGACCTCTGCTGCTCCATCTTCTTCCTCTTGTGACGGTAAATCCCAACTGTCGCCTCCCAAATCTAATCTCAACACTGAAACAAAAGTTCACATTCAACATTAACTCGCTGACTGACCTGTAATAACCGCGACCTCTATGAAAATTTCAGTGCCGAGCAGACTTCTGTCATGCTGATATATCAATATGATATCAATACTGATATTAGTGCCAATAAGCGTCCATCACAGTACAGCGTATCTCACTGAGACAGTCAAAGAGGGTGTGAGAATTCAAACCCGGTTTTCTTTAATTCTTTTCATTCATCAAAATCATCTTTTTAGGTTTGTCCAGGTGTTCGCCAGTGACTGGAGGCCACCAATAGTGGATCAACTTGCTAATCCACTTGAGAGATGAAAACACAGTGATAAGCAGTTGTTGAAAGACGGTTTCCTAAGATACAAGTGATTGTTTTTTGTCAAACACAGTAACTTTGTGGAAGGGATCTTAGTTTCAAACAGATTATCTGATTGAAAGAATAATCATAGAAATAAAAGATTCAGACCAGGACACATTGGTTGATTTATTTTCTGTTACCTGATATTCAGGGCAGAGCCAGCACACCCTCCCTCTTAAGGCATAAGCCCACTCATGGGACCTCTGTGACAGTCAACATAAAGATGAATCCAAAATAATTACTTGAGCCATATGAAACATCCTCCACACCACTAAGACACCTACAGCCACATTGTTTTGACATTCATACCAAAACGTCTGGGGAAAGTTCCTCTTCAATCTAGATGGACGGGTGGCCGAGCGCGCTCTGCTGTGGTAAAACGCTTTGTCCCTTGCCACATGATGCATGAGTGATTAGCGCTGTCACCTCTAAACAAGAAGGTCTTCAAGGGAATGGAAAAGAATAGAACAGAAAGCTTTTATTGTCATTTACAACAACGAGGCAGGCTGCAAGTGCAATCAAATTGCAAAAGCTACTTCAAGGTAGCCGCAGGTTTCTGTGTCGAGTTCCTAGTTCCCTGTTTCTGTGAGGGTTTCCTCCCACATTGTGAAAAACACCCTTGTTTAAAGACTCTCAAAATTAGCCCCAGTGTGGGTGTGAGAATGAATGGTGTGAGCATTTTCTACCAGACTGGCAGCCCTGACCTTATGCTAGCTGGAGATAGGCAACTTGACACTGTTATGGTGAAAAGCAGGGAAGATAACGGGCAGCCAGAACTAATGTCATGTATTGCCAAACTAAAACTAAAAAACTGTTGCCCCCATAAAGACGGCAGGTCGCACGGCTGCCACGCTTTTGTTTTTTTGTTGTCGCTGCATTGTGCAGCTCAGCGTGACCTCGGCTGCTCCTTTGTTGCCATCTTTCTTCCTTCTATGACTGTAAATGCCAACTATCATCTCGCAAAGCTCATCTCAACGTTGAAACAAAAGTTTGCATTCAAGATTAACTCGCTGACTAACACGGTAATCCATCTTCTTTGAAAATGTAATTGTTTCCGCCATGCGCACTGGCACTACTGCTGGTGTGTATACATTACTGTTCAGCATATGTCACACTACTGAGGGTGTGAGGATTCAAACCGGGTTGTCCTTCATTCTTCAAAATCATCTTTTCAGGTTTGTCCAGGTGTTCACCAGTGACTGGCAGCCACTCACTGTAAGTCAACTAGCTAGTCCTAATCCTGAGTGATAGCTGCTGAGGAAAGACGGTCACCTAAATTTGTCAAACACTGTGTAACTTTGTGCATAGAAATCTGCATAGAAATAAAAGATTCAAACCCGTTTGATCGCTTTCAACAATGCAGACCCTGCAGGTGAATCTGCAGGTGCTGTCGGGATGAACACACACTTGTTGATTTGTTTTCATTGTTACCTGATATTCGTGTTTGATGAGTTGTTCATCAACGACCTGGGTTCAGCTCCCAGGTCGGAGCCATTGTGATAATGCACGTGTTCCCCCTGGTCTTGATTTCCAGGTACTGCTCCAGTTTCTTCCGACAGTCCAACCTTAACAATCATGATGTTAAGGTTGTTAAAGATTCTTAAGACTAAATTGCCCCGAGGTGCAGAGCGCTAGAGTGAACGCTGTGTATGTGCTTTCTGAATGTGATAAGACTGACAGCTCATACTGTACAGTGCATCTATGGCCTTTCTCTAAGTGGACCAGGATAGGCTCCAGCAGATATAAGACGATAGATGGATAGGCTACCTCATATTCAGAGCGTTCTCACTTCAATTAACTCAACTTCGGAGCATGCAACACATTTTATGCTGAAACAACAACATGCGGTTCGCACCGACTCATCTGCATCGCTGCAAATGCTTTCAGCATTTGTCATCCGTCAAATGCAGCAGTTGAAGAGATAGAACTGACAATTATAACAGTCCACAAATCATATACACTCACCGGCCACTTTATTACCTGTCCAACTGCTCCTTAACACTTAATTTCTAATCAGCCAATCACATGGCGGCAACTCAGTTCATTTAGGCATGTAGACATGGTCAAGACAATCTCCTGCATTTCAAACCGAGCATCAGTATGGGGAAGAAAGGTGATTTGAGTGACTTTGAACGTGGCATGGTTGTTGGTGCCAGAAGGGCTGGTTTGAGGATTTCAGAAACTGCTTTTCATGCACAACCATCTCTAGGATTTACAGAGAATGGTCCGAGAAAGAAAAAATATCCAGTGAGGGCAGTTCTGTGGGCGGAAATGCCTTGTTGATGCCAGAGGTCAGAGGAGAATGGCCAGACTGGTTCGAGCTGATAGAAAGGCAAAAGTGACTCAAATAACCACCCGTTACAACCAAGGTAGGCAGAAGAGCATCTCTGAACGCACAGTACGTCGAACTTTGAGGCAGATGGGCTACAGCAGCAGAAGACCACGCCGGGTGCCACTCCTTTCAGCTAAGCACAGCAAACTGAGGCTACAATTTGCACAAGCTCGTCGAAATTGGACAATAGAAGATTGGAAAAACGTTGCCTGGTCTGATGAGTCTCGATTTCTGCTGCGACATTCGGATGGTAGGGTCAGAATTTGGCGTCAACAACATGAAAGCATGGATCCATCCTGCCTTGTATCAAGGGTTCAGGCTGGTGGTGGTGGTGTAATGGTGTGGGGAATATTTTCTTGGCACTCTTTGGGTCCCTTGGTACCAATTGAGCATCGTTGCAACACCACAGCCTACCTGAGTATTGTTGCTGACCATGTCCAACCCTTTATGACTTTACTTCTGATGGCTACTTTCAGCAGGATAATGCGCCATGTCATAAAGCTGGAATCATCTCAGACTGGTTTCTTGAACATGACAATGAGTTCACTGTACTCAAATGGCCTCCACAGTCACCAGATCTCAATCCAATAGTGCATCTTTGGGATGTGGTGGAACGGGAGATTCGCATCATGGATGTGCAGCCGACAAATTTGCGCCAACTGTGTGATGCCATCATGTCAATATGGATCAAACTCTCTGAGGAATGCTTCCAGCACCTTGTTGAATCTATACCACGAAGAATTGAGGCAGTTCTGAAGGCAAAAGGAGGTCCAACCCGTTACTAGCAAGGTGTACCTAATAAAGTGGCCGGTGAGTGTAGTTACAGCAGGTGTGCCAGGAGCCGTCCTGAATGCTTTCTATTGTGTCCTAGAGACACTGCGTACATGTCAAGTTTCTTAATCCGGTTGTATCTGTGCATACAGCTTAACCATCGAAGACTGTGAAGTTCAGGAGATGACGCACAAGTGGGGAAGATGGTGTTTGGCAGGGGGAAATACCGGGAACAGGGCAAGGTTACTGAGGCTGATGTGGGGCAGGTGTGGCAGGAAAAGCATGCTTAATTTGCAGCAGAAACACACACACACAAACAAAACTGGAAAAGCCGAAACCGATGAGGAATACGGAAAACAGAAAGTTGGGTTGATAGAAAACGGAAATGGAGGAACTTGAGCCCAAAATCATGACACACTGTTTCGACATGCAGTGAGATTTGGCAGTTTGAACAGCCAAGTACATGACCTGCAGCTGCAGCAGCTTTCGACATGTCATAAAGATTAATAAAACACTTTGTTAGGCGGATACACCCACACACAGACACACACACACAGTTGCAGATGCAAATATAGGTCTTTATTGTTTCAAAAGGTAAACATGGTTACTGAAAATAACATAAGTCACTTTTGTTGGACAGTTGTGCTTTCCCACATTTACAAGCAGTAGATACATTTTAAAAAATGAAAGCATTTTGGATGATGTGTATCTAATCAATCATCAAAGTAGTGTGAGTTTATCCAATGCAAAATACCACAACTGCACATGCTAGCTAAGATGAATCACCAATTCAACAAAGTGAGAAATTTAATATTCAATATTTATAGTCTAACTCACGGAAATATACACTCAGTCAGTTTATGAGCTCAAAATGTGCACATTGGACAAACTTGATAAAACACAGAAAAGAAAAAGAAAACAGATGTGAAACTGCACAAATTCCGATTTCAGATCTCAATTTGTTGCTGAATACATATATTTGCACAATTACCCAAATCCCGCAGTCTGTCCCCACCTTGGTTTCAGACATACAGCAGTGGCCTTTACATTTGACTCTGTCTCACACGCTTCTTCCTTCTTCTGTCGGGCTGGAGGGCTGCTTTCGATACTGCAGATTGCTATCCTATCAGAAAAGAGAACAAACAGTGTTTGATTAAAACATCCCGCAGAAAACATTCAAAGCTGTGTCTTTTGCAAGACCCCATTTTACTTCATCCGGTGACAACAAAACAAAGGAACTCTGTTCTCTAAACAAATGCTGTCATCTTAAACATTGTGAAAGGTCTGATGCAAGATTTAAAAAGAGATGGAAAACTCTGAGGAAAGTTCCATGCAAGTTAAAAAAAAGAACAACAAAGAAAAAACCCAACCAGTAAGAAAAGTATATTCATCACATATTTGAGTATACTCAGCATCTGGAATGAGGAAATTCCCGGTCTGGGTTATTATTACATCTGTTAGATCCATTCTCACTTTTTGGGACAAGGCAGCTGAAGGTCAAGGTCAATAGGGGCTAAGTCTTTTTTTTCTATTATTATAGAAATAAGACGTATGAATAAAGTCAGAAATTGTAGGAATATAACCTCAAACCTATCTAAACCTATCCTAAAATGCTCAAACTGGGTCGTTGACACGATGAGGCCGACACCTGAGGGGCATGATGTTGAAACAAGCTTCAGTTGAATTACAAATGTAAACATGTCCCTGCTTATCCAGAGTAGTGACAGCAAACATTAAATAATGGCACAGCAGACCTTGGCAGACTGCTGCCCGCGTTTGGCCTGTTGCCAAGAGGAGTCCAACGTATCACTCGACTACAATCCTAATCCGACTGTGCACATAACAGTGTTAAAATGCATTTCACGAGAGATTAGAAAAAAAAACATGGAATCTGTAACATGCTATGAGATTTACTCACTTCACCTTTCTACCACTGGCTACAACAACAACAACAACAAAAGCCAACTTTTACTGGGAGCAATCAGTCATGACGGATATGAACCCAGAGGGTCAAGAAGTCATTTTGTTGCAGCACTCCTGTGATACATCGATTTCGGCAACACACTTTTATTGTGATAACCATCTATTGAAACTCCACTGGAATACTGAATTACTCACATTTAGTATTCCAAATACGTAACTAAGTAGCATGTGCTTTCATTCCATTCCATTCCACCTCCATAAACTTCATTTGACGAGCTGTGCAAGATTTATCGCAGCTTTCTATTTGAAAACATGTCAGCAGCATACCTATTATAATCCGGATGCTATTCCTCCATTGGAGTTTGGAGAGGTCTTCCCAATCTATTTCGGTGCCACCTTAAGGCAGCACATTATACTGGTTTAACAAGGACTATAATTTATGTCTCATGTACATGTAAAAAAAAAAGGAAAAACTCAGCTGCTCCTCATGTGATTTATTAGTTCCTTCTTATGTTTTTTTTTTCATTTTACACCCAACGTAGGTCACACGCGGACCCAAGTGCCCTTACACAGTAACAGTCGTAACGCCACTTCCACGTCTTCCACGTCTGCTCCAAAACAATTTAGCCGATCTCGTAAATCTGTCAACATATCTGGCAGAGAATAAATGCATCATGCCATGTGAGCTACTGCACAAACTTGACCAGACTTGAAATATTTTATGTAAATAAACAACGGGCTTGCAGTGCTCTCTCTCTTTTTTTTTTCTTTCCAACAAAGACTAGATTGTGTGTGAGGGAGGCTGTTCACCACCTGAGACAACTTCCTGCAAAAGTTTCCTGAATTTTTTTACGCACACAAACAATTTCAAAGCGTACTTAAAAGCCCCGTGTACAAAAGTCTTGTACATTATTTTCACGCACAAAAAACGTCTGAGACCCACTGTGTTACGTTGGTTCATTTTTAGAATACATGATGTGCGTGTGTGTTGCGGTTTCATGTAACTCAATTAAAAGTGTGACTGAGGAGTTGACAGGCACCTGGTCTTGAATCACCAGGTGTCGCAGCCAAACAAAAGCTTTCTGCTGCCGTGAGCTGTTTTTAACAGGTTTGATCGACTGACGGTGTGTGCACTTTGTTTGTTTGTTTCCTAAAGATGCCTTGACACTGGACCAAAGGCAGGTATGAGTCTACCCCCCCCCCCCCCCATTATCAGTCACGCCAAGTAGAAGTGTGAGAATGAGGAAGCGGACAATGCCACATGAAAAACGCTGAGACGCAGTTAAAAAACAAAGTGATGTCTTACCACACTATGTGACACCGCTACACCGTGTGTGCCATAAAATGCAACTTTATCATTCTTTATTCTCTTATTAGTTACGACTGCTGTCATCTTGTTCCCTGGGTAGAGCCCAAGTCTTGATTTGATTGTTTGTTTGGTCTAGAAGATTATGGAAAATTGGTAAAAATGGTCAATGCTTGTGGCAAAATAAGGTCTTTAAACTTGACTTAGAGGAGGATTTGGAAGACTAAAGAAACAAAAAAATAATAATCCTAAAGAGATAAAATCAACTCAGTTTCTTAAAAATCATCCTCGATTTTTAAAAAGCACCTAACTCAACTTCAGACATTTTGATAAAGAAAATTGTCGATTATCTTATTTCTATTATCTGAATTTCAATAAATACATAAACAAACAAACAAACATGATTTTTTGAAGTCTTGGGCAGTATGTGAGTGTTCGAATGAAGTTCACCTGCATATAGGTGAGAAGTACCTGTTTTTATATTCATTATATAAAAGACATGCAAATATAGCTGTTAGGGGCACCAAAATGGCGACATGTTGGCTGCATGAGTAGCTTCCTCATCCTGTTCCTCCATTACACAGAGAACAAGCGTTAGATTAAACACCTCACAGTGTTTACAGAGTTCATCTGTTTTTTTTTATAGGGAGACTAAAATCGGCTGCGCATTAACAGACATTTAGAGCATTAGCGAGCATGTCCAGATAAGCCCGGTTAGGTATAATGTGTGTGTGTGTGTGTGTGTGGGAAAGTTAATGGCCTTATAGAAACCAGATACGTATCGTGAGCGTGTGGCTTAATAGCTTTGTTTTATAGCTTCATCTCAACAATAGAGCTCTGTGGCGCCCGAGACTCAAATGCATCACATTCATGGCTGCTTATTGACTTTTTCAGAGGATTTGTTGACAATCATGAAATAAGTCTCATATATATGGATATATATGGGTGAAAAGACAACACTCAACACACAAAAAAAAAAACTGCCTCTCCAGTTATAGATGAAATTAAGGCGGCAGTGAAAACACCAAACTTGCCAAGACAAGACTGTGTAGAAAGGAGGGGGAATGTGTGTGTGTGTGTGTGTGTGCGTGTGTATATAGATGCTACAGCGAGAGAGTGATATCTCTGGTGCTTTCCATCTGGTGAAGGTAAACATTTGATGCGAGTATGTGTTTGTTTTAATGATACCACAGAGAGACTGGACAGAGAGAGAGACGGAGAGAGAGAGAGACGGAGAGAGAGAGAGAGAGAGGGAGAGAGAGAGAGAGAGAGAGAGAAAGCCCCAAAGTTACACACGAGGTTACTTCCCCTCAAGGCGCACACACACACACACACACACACACACACACACACACACACACACACACACCACAGCAACCAGGCGAGTGATAATCATGGTCGCCTGGTAATTCCCTAAGCTTTTTTCGCTCTTGTGATAATGAGTGATATCACACAAACAGTCAACACTGAGAAAGACTGAACTAATCGCCCAGAGGGCAGATGTGTCAAGTCAGGACCCTACCTTACCCTAACGAGGTGAAGTTGTGACGGATTATAGTTGAGGTCATCGGGAGTTTGGGATACAGCTTTTTATGACGCTTTTGTAACTGCGCTTTTAACAGTTTGACCTTTGAGATTCATCTGCCAACATAAAGAGGCCATGTAATGTGCAATATTTCAAATAATGCTGAACAACGAAGAAGAGTGTATTGTTTTACTTGGCAACAGATTCAGCTTTACTCCAATGTCGGCGCGTGTGTGTGTGTATGTGTGTCTTAACAAAATCTGTTTACCCAGCTTGCGAATGGATACACAAAAATATAATTTTCACTTTTTACACACAAACACTGCATGTCTACTTCAGTATCAGGGTTCCAGTTCAGGTCTGATTACAAAAACATAAACCAAATTAGAAATTAGAAACCAAATAACAACGAAACATCTCAAACAATAAGTGGAAGTGTAACAAATCAGAGTACTTTCAGATGCCGAAAACATTAGTGTAGTATCCATGGACCCGTATGCCTTCTGCTTTGGGAGAGGGAAGCCCTGAGCAACTACGACTGCAGATCATGATTTATCCCAGGATGACAGAGCGGCAGCTGGTATTTCACAAAAGATACAACACAGATGAGGCACATTCTTTCAAGCACTAAATTAAAAAAACCCTCCTCCTACTGGATAGCAGTATCATAGATCTGGAACAGCTCCAGAACCTAATGCTGAGGAGATTTCACGACTGTTTCCTGAGCCCTGAGACTCTTAAACTTTTCTAAAATGTGCATGTTTACACTCCTTCACATTGTAGTATGGAGTACACGTTGGAGTATAATCAGCAGTTGCCACTTTACACCGACAACCACACTGCAAACGTAAGCAAAGTCGATCATCCATGTGACCGAGTTCCCACACATCCTTCAATTGGATAAAACCCAGAACATCAAATAAAACATGACATACTATCTTGGCTGTGTCTGAAGCACCCCCTACTCACTATAATGGGACTATATGCCGTTTTGTACAGTACAAACAGTACCGCAGGACTGTCTAAAAATCCCCAACACCGGCTGGCATGTTAAATTTGAGACAGAGTCTGAAAGCAGCTAGCAACAAATCTAGCAACTTTTGGCATGATTGAAGACTTTAGGAGTCATGAAAGTGAAGAAGAACTGCAGGCAGAGCAGGAGCCCCTCATCCTGCAGACTGCAAATGAAGCACACAGGCACCGAGATATCGCTGCCTGGTGTGAATGTATGTGTAAATGTTTGCATAAAAGAAATCACTTTTTATGATAATATATCACATTTGCAGCTCCCATGCCCAGATAAAGGAAGACGGTTGAGATTGTAACATAAAAAAATCGCCATAAGAAATGTTATTTGTAGTTCAGTTCATATTTACTATGTATTTTACTCACTTTTTTTGTCTGTCCTAAAGAGGTCAATCCTCTCCTACAGCATCCATTGCACTCGTATATATGCATTGCAAATTATGCAAATAATAATAAAGAAACTACTACACTGACTTTGAACTATTTTTAGGGCAGAGCACAGCTGCCTACAGCACATGGTGCATGTACAGTAGAGTTAACCACAATAAAAACCTCCCCTGACACCTGAGACCCATCAGGACATTTCCATCTGTTCCTTGAGACGCTGGTTTCTCCTGGATCTCCTCATCAGTGTTTGGATCTGGTCCTCACCAGTTTGCATACACTCATCTGTCACTGCGACTTTCCCCTGGCTGCATTTGCTTATCTTCCCCATGCACACCGACCGGACTGGGACGCTTTAATTAAGATGCGACCGACGGCTTTGTTCGCACTGATAAATGCTGACGTGGTGGACGTGAATGAGGAAGACGGAAACTCCATTTTTTTTCTGGAACTTTCTGCAACTGCTTCCCTCTGCGTTTCTATGCTGCAATGTTTTGAGTTCACATCGTATGAACTTGGGAATTTTTAATCCCTTACATGTTCCCAGAGGCTCTTCAGTCGTCTTTTGTAGTTGTCTCAGAGCCGAAAGATAAATAGATATATATCGTAGTCAACATTTCCATACATAGATAGACAGACAGATAGATAGAATCTCTGGGGGAAATCAAAAGTTCCAGTGGCGCCACATCGTAAATCATTATAAACGACTCGTAACGTTTATCAACATTTTCTGTTTATTACCTCGGCCAAGAAGGTTGTGCTTCACTTTGCTCTGAATTACGAGTTTCTTATCTAAGTTTTGCCATGAGTTCACGGCTCACAGTGCCATCTTTCATATTTCTCTTCCCAGAGTTATCAGAGTGGCCCTGATGAAAAGTAATCTCTGGACACCGTCACGTCAGGTTCAGTTCCATGCCACATGAACGTCTATCACGCTTACTCTACTACAAGTGATGTAATTATCAAACTTAAAGGACAAACATTTGAAAACCTAAAGTCTGAGTGATAAGTATTCTTAAAAATTAGTTGTAGTGCAGTTTAAATCCACGTAACAGGTGCGAATACGTCTTTCACCGCTATCATTAAAGATAAAGCTCTTTAATGACACTATTATTATGCTGATGCCAGTAACACACTTGCTCCGCTCTTATTTGTGCAGTGTGAGACAAACACTAACCATGGCAACTCCGGAGATAAACCGCTCAGGGTGGATTTTCCGGTTTGGACTGATGTCCAAGTCAGAATCAAACTCCAACGTCTGCTACCGTACATACAGTGCGCGCACACACACACACACACAGTGGCAAACTCGTCATGCATGAGATAGTACAAAAGCAGGTATGACTGACATTTTGTTGAGCAGAGTAAGCGCAATCCTGCAGTTGTGATGAGGGTTCAATTCTGATCGACTTGTTCCCACGCAATTTCACAGATGATTTCTGTTTCCGATCAATATTGTCAAATCGTAAAAAAAAAGGAAATGAAAATAGGCAGATTGTGGACATGAAACTCATTTTTTGACACAGGAAAAAAATCGGTTGAGGGCTCTATGTTGAAGCTGTTGTATGAAAAGGACAATAAAGCCAAACAAGTAAGCCTTTTAAGATCTAAAAATAATGCGCGACCCGGATGGGAAGGGAAGGGAAGTTGTTTGGGACCAACAAAGGAAACAAGACAGAAACTGGACCAGGATAACAAGACATGTGGTTGTAACACATCAACTGTTCCAGCTTCTCAAGACAAAAATCTGGATGTTAAATATCACTTACATATCACAATAAATTTTCTGTTTACACACAGAAAAATAAATGATATCGTTTTTGTCGTTTTGGAGATGAAACAGCTGTACAATTAAAACAGCACAATATGATTGTGTATAAAGTGAAAAACGAACTTAAAGTATCATAGCAAAGTGGAAAGTTCTAAAGTTATTCAGCAACTCATAAAAAGAAAAGTCTGTTAGCACAAAAGTAGAGGACGGTTTCTTGATGGAAAATTATTCTGTGCAAGTGTGTGTGTGTGTGTATTTCCTGCTGCTGTCACTCCAAAGCTTTCCCTGATGGTGAAAAATGGCTTCCCAAAAGGTGACCTGTTCCTCAGCATCAATAGAAGGAAATACAGGATGTAATACTGAAAACCCACTTACACGTGCACATATAGACAGAACATGTAAAGTTCATGTAAATTCACGTAAATGGCTGGGAGCGTGACCCTCCTATTGGCCTAAATACCAAAGTTTGAGGGAAAATGCAGCCTTGAAAAATAAGGGCAATTGTGGGGCGAAGTAGCTGCTGCTACACAGGCCAAAGAAAACAGGATGAAGAAGAAAATGGCAAATTGAAACAAAAGCAAATAGAAGCTACATAGCTCCTGTGACCCATTCTCCATCTCGGTTATATTCCTACAATCTGTTTACAGATCCAGACTTGGTAGAAAACATGAAGTGAGGCAGAAATTGTTATGCCACTGTTAGCTCCCTTTCTTTCCGAACCGGGATGAAGAGTACACTGGATATTTTGGCATATCTCCAGAACACTGATGGCATCGGAATGATTATTTCCTGAAGTGCAAGTGAGGAAACAAAATGGATAAGAACTTGTATCCATATCCAAAATAAGGCATTTCCGTGTTTGCAACTCTAAAGTCTGTCGAAGTGTATCACCATATATGCTGACGAGCTGCTCTGATTTTGGCAGCACACCGGTTGCCGTTGTCGTTTCAAGAGATGACGCAGCAACAGAAAATGTGCCACCAGCTGAGAATATGAGAATCAAAAAGAGATGAAGTCTGACAGCTAACATTGTTTTAATGACTCACCACCCCACAATTATAAAGCTCAGCCTTTGACAAACACCAAAACACAAATTACTACGGACAGTTATTTTGGTTTCACGGTGACTCATGTTGAAAGGAGACCAATGTTCATGGAGTGACACACACACACACACACACACACACACACACACACACACACACACACACACACACGCATAACAGAAACTCCCCAAAACACTGCCGGCGCGGGTCCAGAGGAGTGATATCATCAAAAGAAGACGAGTGCGAGTCTGGGTGTGAAGTGTAATTAAGCTAGATGTGATTTTATTTTGCTTTACAATATATTGACATTGCCCTGGCATAGATAGATTTGTGATATTTATTAGGAAAATGGGAAAGCATTTGAATTTAGGGATGGAGTGCAGTGTATGTGTGTGTGTGTGTGTGTATGCCCTGTTCATATATATGATAAGTATGAGGCAAACTCTCTCCATTGTGTTGAGTGTTTGAGCTGATAGCTTAAACACACAAGTTGACACACATACAGAGTAGAATCGATGCTTTATAGTAATTTTTCTGCTACAGTGGAAATTTGTATCATTATGGAAAATGTTTTAAAGTCAATGAACTTCATAGAGAGACTCGCTCAGGGTCACACTGACACTGACTGAAGGATATTGTACCGCAAAGAAAGAAAAGAACATGTGACCCAAAAAACTTTATCTACTTTATCTATCTTTTTTTTTATCAGTTTCCTTATTTATAATAGGATTCGGAAATGTAAATCAGTCATGTTTAAGCTGTGATAAAGAGGAAAACAGGGAGTAACATAATACATATAATTGAGTTACATGGAGAAGGTAAATTACATCTTGAGTCAACATAAAGGCTTTTAATATTGTCTTTACCAAGGGCAATGTCTGGGACTTCCTGATCACATAGTCTGTCACCTGTTACAATGAACCCATAACTTAAGTAGTTAGCTTTTTCTCTGCTGAAAAGGAACTGCAGTGAATTTTGTTTTGTTTTTTTTTTTAGTCATGTGGTGGGTCAAGTACAGCAGTGAGGTGAGGGTGGAAACTGTCGTTTTTCAAAAATATAATCCCCGGAAGTACTAATTAAAAGAGATAAACATCAATTTTACCAGGAATTGTTTTCTTTGTGGACCGGAACCAAATGATCTGCGGACTGTTACCAGTCCGAGTGCCAGGTGTTGGGGACCCCTGATCTAAAGTGCTCACTCATTCAAGTAACACTTTTTCAGGTATGTATTTTCTAATCTGTGGTGGACTAGCTCTTTAAAGCGGCCCATCGCTGCTGCAGGAAGACTGGTCGGGATGCAACAACAGTGCCGCAGTGAAACCGCAGAGTTTTTCGAGGTGTTGCTGCTGCTTCTAGATGAACAAAGCTGATAACTCGAGGCAAACACACGGGGCTGTCACGAAACGAAAAGCACCGAAACTATCTGTTTGCTTTCATGAGAACAGACTCCGCATCCAAGTAAGACAAAAGTCTGGCACCTCTTCCAGAGCATGGT
This sequence comes from Karalla daura, assembly GCA_029224185.1. Taxonomy (NCBI): domain Eukaryota; kingdom Metazoa; phylum Chordata; class Actinopteri; order Chaetodontiformes; family Leiognathidae; genus Karalla; species Karalla daura. The sequence continues at coordinate 16,319,447 of CM055204.1, read as the reverse complement.
TCACGTGAACCTGAATAAACAGTTTTTCCTCCGCTGGCAGCTGATTTATGGAAACCGTTGCATCTTAGCGCCTCGCTAAACCTCAGCGCAGCAGGGCTTTGGGGCGGTGCAGAATAAAGGCAGAAGTCAATCAGTCATTGTCATTCTGAAACTGAAAACAATGGGCAGGAAGTGGGACCCATTAGTGGGCTGAAAGTCCTGCACCGACTTCACCCTCTACCTTGAGGACTGAGTCAGACTGAACTTTATTAGCATCTAACAACACTTCATAACATTTAATAGGGACCATCCCCCCTGGAATTGTGGGCGCTCACTCCAGCGTCCCCCACCCCGAAAGAGGCCATGTCCAATGTCATTTTCTTGTTCTAACCGACTGTGTAAATTCTCCTTGTTAGCCTCATTCTCTCTGTTAAGCACTTTGTAATTTTGTTTGCTAAGTACTTTATAAATGAAGGTCTAAGTATCCAAGTGTGATTGAGCACCACAATGCACACGCCGATACCTGCTGAGGTGGAATGAATTATCAGTACGGGGTATTAGTAGGCACTGCACTGCATGGAAAGCAAAGAAGACGAAAAAAACAGTTTTCATTCATCAGTGTGTTGTGTGTCTATTTGAGTGTGTGTGTGTGTGGGTGGTTGATCCAGATGGATGGCGCAAGCTGGAGAGAGAGCAGGTCTGTTTTACGCATAAGAAAGAAAAAAAAGAAGGGCGGCAGAATGAACGGAGCAAATATGGCTAATTAGTCTGCTGATTTACGGGAAACGCCAGAGCGCTCTCTCTCTCTCTCTCTCTGTCTTAGGTGGAGAGGTGTGGCACCTGTAGACAGGAAAGAATCCGATCCAGATTGAATAAATACTAACATTAAATGCTTTCAACTCTTTGTTTCAACCACAGAACCGCTCTCTGGTCCAGGTCAGTCACATTCATAGAACGACAATAGATGTGCAGGTGCCCATAAGAAATCCAGGTCAACCTGCAATTTGAGACCAATGACATGGCGTCATAACAGGTCTATTAATAAACACAATGGAATAGAGAAACAAACTTTGTACGGTGCAGAAGTCTGAGTGCTTAATCTATTGCAGACACTCACTCACACACACACACACACTTGCTTATCGAACCAAATGCATTTACACTATGATTCAATGGCAGTCGCTTAGGTGCTATTGTTGCATTGTTGAGAATGATTTGACCAAAGCTCAGGTTTGATAATGATCCTAATTATTTTCAATTGATGTCCCAAATCAAAGTCGCCGGCCTCCATCTTCTTGCATAATGGCTATAATAGATCTCTAAAAGGTCGGTCTGGAATTTAATCTCACTTTATGAGTCTGTTTGTGAGCAGGTAGTTGCCATAAAGCCAGGATCAAGCTGAATGCAATCCCAAATATGGTGACAAACACATCCAGGTGCATGTTGCTGTATGTCAAGATGCGTGCTTAATTTAGTTGGAGCCAGACTCTAAATGTTTCTGTGTACCAAATTAATTCAATGCACTTTGAAGTTTGTCAATGTCAGTAATGATGAAGAGTGAATACACAGCTTTAAATGAATGGAAACCAAATGGAAACAATCTAAAAACTAATATTTATCTAGGACTTCTGCAAACTAGCACTTTGAGGGTAACAAATTACATTTCTTAACACATTAGTTTGCTTTAGTTTTCAAAAAAAATCAAAACATGCTTTAGACTTTTGATGCCTTAAGTCACAACTACATCCGAGATACACATGACTAGCTGCATAAATAATTCCTTCTTAGTAACAAGTGCGGCCACAGCTTGACATTTGTGGTAGTTTAATTTGACTGTAGGCATTATTGCCACAGAGACCTACTTCGCGCTTGTTTTGCTTAATCAAATTTAGTTCGACTCTCATAGTTGTGCAAACAGGAGCAGCAAGTCTGCAAAAACATTCAACGATCTTTGACTGTGTGTGTATAAATGTGTGTGCATGAGTGAATGTGAGTGTGTGTGTGGGTGTGTGTCGAGGAGAGAGAGAGAGAAACAGAGAGAGTAAAGGAGAGGGAGACAGCAACAGAGAGTAAGTCAGCTGACTTACTGGAAAGACCAAAGCCGTGTCTCACGCTGCCTGGTGAGGCAAAGTTACACATTGGCAGCATAGCTTGGCTTGGCTTGTGTTTGTGTTTGCGTGAGTATGTGGGGCAAGGGGGGGTGAGGGTAAGGGTGTGGGTGTGGGTGGGTCCATGTGTGGGCTGGCATGGGTGATATGGGAACTCAGAGCCAAAAAACAAAAAACAAAAAAAAGGAAAAAGACAGTTTGGCAGAGTTGGCTGATTTATTGGCCAAACCAACGGTGGGTTGATCTTGACCAGCAGTCAAAGATTCACATGCAGCTGAATTTCAATATAATTTCCACCTTAGGGGACAGTTTCTGATTTGGCATCAACACACATTGTGTAATGACGCAAGCAAAGCTAATGAGCATCATTTTTATGATCGGTTTTCGTTTTAGACTTTATCTACTGAAGCTGTAACAACTGACTGTCGTTACAGTGGCCAAAGTTTCATTCCCACCTCAGTGTCACTGTTAGTACTTTAATCTAAGCTATCGTCTCGTCTGCTATGCGTTGCCCTCCTTTCAGTTGTTTGCCTTTCATGTTTTGCAAACGCGACTTTTCACCTATTGATTACAGCATGCAAAATAAACCGCTTTCTGCTGACGCCATACTTTGGTTCTGTTGAACATAATAATGCCAGAGCAGCTCATCTCGACCTCGCCGTAGTCCGACCAAACATTGACACAACTTCACTGTCAAATTATGTCGTTCATTCAGGCGTATCGCTCCATTTGGACTTTGCACCCAGAGTTTCGAGAGAAGTCACGTAGAGCTGGTGCACGCACGCAGGATGTACACACACACATACACATCTGGGAGGGGACGGATGCCATAACTTCACAGGGTGGCACCAAGACCGTAACAGACAACCACATCAAACACTAGCGTTAACAAGTCGAGCCAGTTGACACTTTGATTTTTTTTTTTTTAATTAACATCAACTACATGTTAACCTAAGTTTGGGTAACAACCTGTGGAAGGTGTTCCGGGCTATTACACATGATTAAATGAGCAGCACCTATTTTTAATTCACCATGGAGTTCCCACTGAAAGACGCCTTGCTAATGAAACTTAATCCCGTGGCTAAAATCAAGGACACTCAAAACCAGTCTGCAAGAGGGATAAATTATGCAAGCACTGGAGAATCCTAGGAACGTATACACACCAAAGAGCTCCATGGCTGCTCTGCATCCAACATCTGGCTTCACTATCTTAAAGCAACAGCATACACTTGGAATATATTGCTGAGGCAGAGCATTAGATTTACTGCTAGTATGTACAGGAGCGATGAGCATCATGCAGCACTCCCCTGTACATGTTCAGCCAGAGGACATCAAGGTCTGAGGTCAACAGATAAATGTGACAGGACCCGGGTCTGCGGAAAATGTGGGTGGGTTGGGAAACTGATGTTATCAAGCAACAGGAATTCCTGAATCTCCCTTGCACTTAGGAAATAATACAGAGCCCTAGATCTCCAGAGGTTTTGGGACACATTGTGTCATACTAAAAGGTGGCCGGTTATCTCTGTGAACAGATCCTGACACTGCACTTGAGGTATGAACGACAACTGTAGGGCGCCAAGAACAATGGCCAACACGTTTTTGGACACACTCCGAACTTCACTGGAAACACCCCCCCCCCGGCCCCCGGGATGGTGTGTGATGTGACACACTACACCTGAGACTGAAATCAAGAGGGAAGTTATGATAATAGTAATAAAAAAGATGGGAAGGGCAGAGGGGGGGGGTCTTTAAAGTTTTAAAAGTCAATGCAGTTTGTCCAGGGTTATAAGAAATAAAAACAATACCATACTTAAAGGACGAGCAAAGAGGACTGTAGGAATTCAGTGATACCCACTGACCTGGTTTCCGGATTGCAAGATTTCAAAGTATGCAAGGGAGTGGTAATAGCCTGAAGAGGGAGTTAGAGATAATTCGGAGCATTTGCAGTAAATGGTTAGCTGAAAAGAACAGGTGTAAAACGCTCTCTGTGTCTTCAACAGATACTGAAGTAAAGAGATTAGTGACATATTGCTGAGCAAGCCTGCCATGCATGCTCACTCAAAGCGTTCATTACTGAGTATCAAATTAGGACCTCATTATGGGTTGATAAAAACGAAGGCAGCTGATAGACACACCGCCTTCCTGAATTGCATCTCAAGCAATTTAGGCGCACAAATGATATCAAGAGGCTGTGATGACTTTGTTTTTTTTCCCTTCTCCTTTTAGATAAACTCCAGACGATCGTGTGATCGTGTCTGGGCAGGAGCGTGGTTGCGCGGGTAAAAACCTCGTCTCTCACCCGGAGTCACCTTTCAAACGGCGAGGCCTTTGTTATGCCGTGCCATCTGCCGCAGGCGCGTGCACTGTCGAGGTGCGTTCACGTACACAGCAAAACAACAAAAGCCTAAAACAGGAAGAGGGTGCAAGGCGGGAGAGCGAAATGTGCAAAGCTGCAAGACCTGTTCAAAAGCACCACGTTTATTTGTTTGCTCTGGCCAAGACGGAGTGACGTGTGGCTCTTTGTATGTCAGACGGTGGTATTTTGTTTTTATTTTCCTGTATCTTTTTAACCTGCCTGCTGCTGCAAACATAGCCATCTACCTCCATGCGGTCAAACTCGATATGACAAAAGTTGCTTCCCACAGTCAAGTAACACTATCAAGTACTATCAAAGTATCAAAAAGGTACGACTGCGTTTTATCCACATCTTAATAGAATTTTTTTGGGGTGTTTATTATCTGTCTGTTCTGCCATCGACAGTGTGAGAAACTCCCATTGTGACACCACTGAAGCAGCTGACTTGAAAGATTTTCCCCAACTGGATGACACCTCAATGTCACGCTGAAATCATGTGACTTCAAAAAAAAAAAACTCCCACCTGCCAGTAGTGCCAGGGATCACCACTGACTGACTGATGTGAAACTCTTTGGGTTTCTGTACCCATAGATAACAGAATAAAGGCTGCACAAACGCATGATGCAATAAAAGACAGTGGGAGATAGAAAGGGGAACTGCTGAGTCAAGCGTCTCTCTGCCTCTGTATGCTGTGAGCCTGTGGCCTGCTTCTAGCTGCAGCCTCGGATTCTTCTAAATCACGTGACTTGCAAGAAACGATTCACACTTTGCAGTTCTACACTCTTACCAGCAGGTGGAGCTGCTAAGGGGCACGCTAGGGCATTTCCAAGAAATCAGCCCCGAGATGGGAAATCCTGGTCTGGGTTTTGTGTGTTGCACACTACCCCTGCCTGTAAGAGGCATGTGACTGAGGCTGAGCTGCAGCTTTATAAAAAAAAAAGAAAAAAAGTAATCACTGCAAGCCCAACTCCTTTCAAAAACATCCGGTGAAGCAGGTGTTAGGTGCTTTATGCTGTGCTGCTTATTTTGTGGGTAGAGGGAGGACTAACCGTTGCTATTCTCTTTGAGACACCATTTCAGTTAGTGGTTTGGGAGTCGGTAATCACCGAAACTACCAGGTGTTTGTTGGGTTGCCATGATGAGGCAATAAAATATTATCCTACATTAAAGAGGGTAATTTGCTCAGGGGGCAAGGTTCACTGATTAACCGCATTACTCATTCATTTTATAGTATTTGTCTGGCTCTGTAGGATAAGAAAACACATCGTATGTGTTCAGAGAGGGCAGACTGTCTTAGAAATCTAACTAACTGTGCTTGTTTTTGCGATAACGTGTTGTAGCTCAAACCTCAGGTGTGTCTGGGCTGCTTACATTCCTCCTCATGTCTGATCTGTTTGTTTTTTTTTCCCCTTTTCTCAGGAACCACTGAGAGTTTGTAACTCCCACCTGGGAAGTAACCTCACTACCTTTGCTACAGTCATTCATTGTGGCTCAACGTGACTCAAGGTGTCACACCGCATACTGTAAATAACCTTGAGATGCTGCGCTGCAGACGAATGTGAACCAATGGGGCCAAACAATGTGTCAAATGTGTGTCAAAAAAACAATTCCGATAATATATTATTAGAGCATATCAAAAGACTTTGAGTATGTTTTTAAGAAGTAAAGTCCAAGTTCCATGCAAGGAAATTGTTTCATTATATTGATTCCTTGAGAAGAGTAAGAAATACGTTTTCTCAAAATATGAATATATGGTACAAAGCTATAGTAGAAATATGTAAAGGTAAGTAAAAGCTGCTCTGGTATATATCACATTTTATCGCTCAAAGGGGTCTGTCTCCTGGCAGCTTATCTGATGGATTCATCTGATTGCATCCAGTAACTTGAAATATTCGACTGCAAAACAGTTACCACGGACACCAGACAAAGACACACCATTTCAGTCATACATGCCCGGGCCATACAAAGCTTATGTAAGGTGGCCTGGTTTCAAAAGCAGTAAACAAGAGGAACTTCCTGTTTTTACTGGAAGTTAAAAGTGGATCGTGTGACCTGAATAAAATGTGGGCTCGTCCACCTCTCCACACGTATTTACACTGCAGGCAGATTCCAAAAAGAGCAGGTGAGCAGGCATGTTCAGTTTCAGTGAGTCTAATACTCTACTTCCCTTTCACATGCCATCAAGTTTCTGCAGTCACAAACTATGTCACACGCACACATACAGTCTATAGACAGGACGTTGGCGCCATCTAAAGGTCATTTATGATACAGCGTTTCTTTAAATATCGGCCGATAGCGCCATCTCGTGAGCCTTTGCGAAATAAATAAATAGAAACGCCTGTTAAGAGTATGAGAATTCATCTAAGATCAAACACAACAAGTAATATATTGGAAGTAAAAATTTAGAAGACTCGTCAGTGACTGGTCCTGCACTCATATGCTCTCTTATGTAAAAGTTCAAAAATGGTTCACACATTACCAATCACACACCTTCCAACACACACTATCCCAAATATAGTTTGCACGTATTTCAAATATGGATATCTTATCAAATGGATATCTTATCTTAGGACATTTATTGGATTCTAGCATTCATATTAATGATGCATATATTTGCCGAACAATAATGACTACCATTTGTAGTTTTGTAGTTCTTCCTCCTTGCATTTTCCCATCTTGTTTAGCACAGCCAGGTCTATCTTAGTTACAATTTACCGCCAATGGCTTGCACATCTGTTCACAAATACAAATTTTGAATCTTGCAGACATATTAGTCTGTCACAGTTCCTTTGCAATCCAAGCAAGAAACAATATTTTTCCATCATAATCACGGCTCAGCGTTAATAACTGGTGTATTTGGCGGCATCTGGCGGCGCATCGTGGTACTGCGCCGTGTGCAGAGCCAGATCTGATGGGATCTGCTTATTAAATCCCACGCTTGGCTGCGTGTGATTGGCTGTTACATATTTAAAAATAACATGAAAAAACGACGTAAATATAAAAGTAAAGTACGCATAGTAGCGTCAGTGATGTCAAATACGCTATACGTTTGCATAAAATGAAACGCAAACACTGAAGTTTTACCTTTGTGGCTTACTATGTGTTTTCGCACTGTCACTTTCGCTTTGTCGTCTTTTTTTAACCGATTTCTCTTTCCAAACGCCTGCGAAATGAGCGCATCTCTCGATATACTCTATAACCACGGCTGCATATGGACGAGTTGTTGTACAAGACGTCACTTAAATGAGAAATAATCACATTTAACGAAAAAATTTCCCATTTCTCTTCATCATCACCCCGGATTCAGCATCACCACCCATAGGCCCTGAAGGCTGATCAGATTTTAAGAGAAGACTCACCTCAAAAACGTTCAGCCCTCATGTTAATCCACACGATACTTTGCTTCGAATTCGTGAAACAACTACAAGAAAATGCAGGAGAAGCTCGACAAAGACGCAGGAGAGTCGCCGTTGGGTCAGAGAAGTGTGTACTTTCACTTTTGCTTCACGATTTTCCTCTGGAGGCGCTAATCCTTTCTGTACGTCTCACATGAAGAGAGTCGTGGCAGTGTCTGAACTGAAAGTGAAATGTGAGGAGAGCTGCTGCACAGTAAACAAAACAATGCAAAACTTGGATGACTCTCACACCGCTTTACCTGTGCAGTCATCTAAATAAGCTTTTCTTTGGCGTCCAGGTGGATTGTTTTACTCGTTTTAAAATCACATTAAGCCCTCAATTACAAGCCTGAACTGAAAAAAAATAAAAACTATGGTATGCTGAGTTTACAAAACTAAATAAAATGTATTGTAATTGTGGATAAAACACAGTTTTCATCTTTGACAATGTTGGATTGATATGAAATCAATTTATTTGGCTCGAGTCGGTGTCTTTTGAGATTTATTTCACAATACAAAGTATGAAAAACTAAGCTATTTGGAAAAAGATGAAATCTAATAGTAACTAGCAGACCTACAGTAAGAACTGACAAAAACTAACTGAATTAGAGGGGGAAAAGTCAGGACTAATTAAAACTAAACTAAAATTAAAGATCTAAAACTGTTATAACCCTGCGAATTAACAGAAGTCCACATGCCGTTTCATTAAAGTTTTTCATGGACACAGTCACAGAGATGTCTCTGCCACACACCAGATTTATTGGTAATGTCCTTTCATCCTTTTATGGACATAAAAACGCAGTTTTATTCAACTCCAGCATCTGCTTACCCAAATTAATGATATGACGTGGGTGGTCTCAATGCAGAGAAACACCCTCCAGAAAAGTGCTGAATAAAGCAACAGATACATGTTTCATTTAGTTTTTATTACATTTACAAAAATATACATTATAAACAATGACATTCAAAGGATCAGTTCACATCAAGTTCAGAACACATACACCACTAATGAGGTGCATGTGCGTGTGCTCTGTGTAATATACTGATATACTGGAGATATATGCAGGGTGGGTTCCCTTGTGTATGTGTGCACTATTTACACACACACACACACACACACACACACACACACACACACACACACACACACACACACACACACACACACACACACACACACACACATCTTTCTTTTCTTTCTTTTTGAGACAAGGGCGTTATCAGAATAGCTACAATCTCCTCTCTCACCACTAGGTGACAGTAAATCCTGCATATTGGATAGTTGCAACAGGCTTAAATGTATCTTGGAGTCAGATTACATTTATCACATAGGAGAGTATGAATACGGACGACGGTCACAGCTGACTATAGCTTGGTTTCTTTAGACGGATCACCAGCGGTTGTCTCTTCATTTTCAGCTCCCACTCGTTTTCTTCTCCATCTCCTGTTCGAACTTTAAGAGGGCGGTCAGAAAAAAGTGACATCAAAGGTCAGATCAGCTCTCGTCTTTGCCAGAATATTACACAGAGCTTGGCTTTTTTCAGCCACGAAATAGGAGCCACATAATAATAATTAACAGGCACCCTGGTGAAAAAGTTCTCAGAGGGTGGTGCATGGCAGCATAAAACAAAAAAGGTAAATGGTTACCAGCTCATTCTGCTGCCCTCTGCTCATTAAGCTGACAGTATACTCAGTTGTTCATTTATTTTATCTAGTGACAAGCTCAGCCTGAGGTAGCTCGTTATCAGACAGTTGACAGTGGCCACACATGAACTCACCTGCATATCAGCTGCATCTCTGATATGCTCTCTGGTAAAGGCTTCCTGTATGTTTCCGGCAGCAGGAGACACAATAAAGCTCCAGAAATGGTTAAACTTCCCATAAGTATGTATGGGAGTGCCTTGTAATACCGTCCTGTGAGAAATCAGAAGGAAACACTATTGACAGGATGGAAAATGACAATGACAGTCGCCAAGGGTCTCACTGTACAGAATGAAGAATACGTACCCAGATAGATGATGAAGGGGGAGAGGATGGTTCCGACTCGAGCGGCCATGGAACAGCAGCCCATTGCTGTGTTTCTGATAACGGTGGGGAAGAGTTCTGATGTCAAGGTGTATACGATGCAAAATGCGGATGTGATGCCGAACTTCCCCAACATCTCAAGAAACACTGACACACTAGGTAAACCTAAAAAGAAAAACAAAACAAAAAAAAAAAAAACAATTACGGCAAATATGTGACATTAAGAAAATAATTCAGTGACCAAATTGTGCATCACAAAGGCAAAAAAAGGAATCAAAATGTAGATGCAGAGATGACTTTTTCCCCATGCAATCAGAAATGCATTGTTGCTTCCCAGAATGCATAAATACAATCCTTCATAGAACAGAAACAGAGTAGAGCGGTCTCAATCTATGGTGCATGCATTGCTAGTTTCGGGCCGGTCTGGAGCCCTGGTCTGGAGCGTTTTCAACTTGCAAAGCAGCTGCTTTTCCATCAACTGAGAACTACGTCATTAAATCCATGTATAAGTCAGTTAAAAAGTTGTGGTATTCTTGAACTAGTTTTGAGGCAGTTCTTTGTCAGTGGGAACAGAAAGAATAGTTCCAAACTAAACCCTAGCCTGGAACAAACGCTTTCTAAAAGTAGTCTATTGATACATTTAACAGACAGCATTCATTCTGGACACTTACCTATCGGAATGAGGTGAACGCAGAAGATCATTGCGCCTCCAAGGAAGAGGGTGGAAGACTGGCACAAGTGCCGTGAGCAGTACTGGAGCAGTATCAAGGCAATTATGTAAGCAGGCACCTCAGTCAAAGCTGACAAGAAGCAGTTTAAGTAGGGGTCACCATGAAGGTTGGAGGTGTTGAGGAGTAAAGCGTAGTAACTAATAGTGACGATGACCCTGCAGAGACATTCAGAACCACATGCTTCATTAGGAGAAAAAACTGCAATTCTCTGACCACAAGTTGTGAAAGAAGGTTTGAAATGATTTCAATAAAGTGACAATAGGAGACGTACCACAGAAGTGAACACAGTAATGTAACAGAGAACACGTTGCAGCTTTTGAAGATATCCAGAATGTTGTATTTTTTCTCTTTGATAGCCAAAGCATGATCGATCTGGGGAACAAAAGAAGTGCTGTTAAACGTGAAAGCTTTAATCCAGAATCTGAGTGGATGAAATTCAAGACCGCACATTCAAGACATGGAGGACATTACTACAAATGTGCAAACCTAACACACTGCAATAAAAACTGGTAATAAAAACACCTAAATGTTGAAAAATCTCACAAATATCACAAAAACATTTTTTGCCCTCTCCTTAGGTGGCTTTTCTCCCCAAAGGTTCTCTTGAGAGATGCAAGAAGACTATTGAATTAAGTAAAATATGTACAAAATAATGTTAATAAACATCTATATAATAAAATAATACAGGCTGCTAATCTCAGGAGGTGAAAGCAAATGGACATGATCTTGCAGGATTAACGGTCAGGGAGAAATCTTTAAGATGTTGGAGCAGGTCTGATGTGCTAGGAGAGACTGCTCCAAAGCCTCAAGGTTCAGTCTCCCCAGGTATTCATCCATCCATCCATCCATCTTCTTCCGCTTATCCGGGGCTGGGTCGCGGGGGGAGCAGTCTAAGCAGGGACGCCCAGACCTCCCTCTCCCTGGAAACTTCCTCCAGCTCTTCCGGGAGGATCCCGAGGCGTTCCCAGGCCAGCCGGGTGACATAGTCACTCCAGCGTGCCCTGGGTCTTCCCCTGGGTCTCCTCCCGGATGGACATGCCCGGAACACCTCCCTAGGGAGGCGTCCAGGAGGCATCCGATTCAGATGCCCAAGCCACCTCAGCTGGCTCCTCTCGATGTGGAGGAGCAGCGGCTCTACTCCGAGCTCCTCCCGGGTGACAGAGCTCTTCACCCTATCTCTAAGGGAGCGCCCCGCCACTAAGGGAGCGCCCCGCCAGGTATTCAGCCTTGTTTAAAGGACCTCAAGCAGTAGCTGGCTGACCTTAGTGCCTTGGTTGGAGTATGGGAGTTCAGGAGCTTAACCCCTGAAAAGACCTTTCGCCCTCAATTTTGACTCTCCTTGAGGCCATTTGGACAGTTCTTACGTTATCGCTATTTTCTGAACATTATGCTGTAGATTTGTAAATGCCTCGTCTAATGGAGCAGTGGTACTCTGCACAAGTCAACTGCAAAGTGCTGACCATCACGTATGTCATCTGAAAATGGACAACGTGCTGCGACCGAACAAGAACCTCTGAGGAAACTGCAGTTTGTTTACACGGGATAAAAATACAAGCTCACCTCATCTTGTGTAAAGATAACCTGCGGAGCTTCAACGTTATTGGACTTGGCAGCGTCTCTCAGCAAGGCTTCTGCCTCCTTCACTCTTCCTTGATAGAACAGCCAACGAGAAGACTCAGGGACTATCCTACACAGTCAAAACACAGTGATAAAGCATTACTACTTACCTACGGACCAGACAAGCGTAAGGTCTTTAATTGTAGTATTCTGGGCCAGGATTAAATAGTATTCCCAGCAAGATCAAAGGCGAATAATTTTCATACTCAAGGAGGCCCTAATGTGGTATACTGAAAGAGCAATTATTGCTTGATGAAGTGACTAAAGAAGCAATTATACATGTAATAGCAGTCTGCAGTGGCTCCAATGGCTGTTGTACAAATCACAATTGCTCCTCACACAATTGTATTCCTGGTAACATGACAAAAAGCTGAACCACAATTGGAGAACATACTCACCACCACAGGGGGATGTAGATGAGGCTAGAGGCAGCCATAGCAATCAACAATAACCGCCATCCACGGAGGAAATAAGCCACAGCTGGCATCGCCATGTACCCCAAGGCAGAGGCCATAAACACCCCAAGGGAGCAGAACACCACTCTGCCCTTTGGGCTCAGAGTCTCAGTTCCTGGATGTGGAATTTTTATGGAGAAACAGTTTACAGCTGCATCATCTTTGATATTTATTTTTACCTATAAGGTCAGAGAAACCACATATGATATTAAAACACACCCAGCACAAAGGCAATGGTATAGTTGGAGAATCCCCCTGCACCGACGAAGAAGAAAATGAGGGTGAAGATCTCCCAGTTTGGAGAAAATATCTGTGCAGTGACTGCCACGGTCTGAAGAGCCATCATGAAGAACAGCGCTGGCCTCCTCCCCAACCTGTTTAAGAAGCAGGGGTTGTAGTTGGGACTTATCCTTCATCTATCCCATCTTCAAAAGGGGGTTGTTTGTTCAAAATGTAGCTATATTGCATACAACACATACTTATCAGATATCTGGCCCGAGACAAATGCTCCCACGAGCACTCCCACGTAGTTGATGGAGGTAGTCAGGGGAAGTTTGTATGCATTGTCACAAACCAAGTCCCACTGGGAAAAAAAATCATGACATTTTATCACATTTTTGAATTATTAGTACTCTCCTTAGCGATCTCCCAATGCAAGGCCTTTGGGATATTTGCCATCTAAAAGTATTTATCTATTTGCAAAGTGTCTTTTTGATATTTTGCAATACTTTGTGACAGTTACATAGAAAACCAGCATATCTAGCTATGGCTGAATTCCCTGAAAAGCCTCTATATGTCTTCGTGCCGTCATGCAACCCTTAAAAAAGCAATAAACATTATCTCATAATCTCTCACCTCTGTGACAATGGTTGACTGATAGATTTCCTTGCTGTATGTCCACCCGTCCGTGCAGCTCTCCAAGGGAATTTCACTCACATTCACGTCTACATTTGGGACGATATCTCTGTGAGAGTAATTTTTGACAATTTCCAGGTTGAGCCTTGAGCAGGAGCTGCGCTTTGCGGTCCCATCCACCATTTCCAGTGGGATTGTCACATTTCTCCACATCTCACTGAGGTTGTAGTTTTCAGGAATATAGCACTCGTGGGGAGGGGTATCACCCACAAATACTATGTAAATGCCAATAAAGCCATTTGGGAGAATGCTGATTGCCAGTGCTAAAAAAATCCTTCTCTGAAAGTTACCCCAAGATCCAAGGAAAGATGCAATACTGTCATAGTCCCTTATCTTTTTGGTCTCCATTGCCAGATATCTGAGAAAAGAAAGAAGAGGAGAAAGAAAATGAGCTGAGTTTGTCAGCAGTGATAGTCACTCTGGACACCCTGCTCTGCTGCTCTGCGGCTAACACGTGTGCCATTAGGTTCAGGTTTTATAAACAAGCCTCAGATGAAACCCCTCCTCTTATCAGGTGAAGTGACAACCTCATATTATCTGAATGCTTTCAAATATACAATACAAAGCTACTTTTCAGGTATTTTTTAGGCAAGTTCAAAGTGATAAAAAAAGGTGCAAATTTTCATTTTAAGACATATTATACAATGAATTCTTGCTAACAGAGTTAATTATTTTCAAGCAGAGGTTAAATATTAATGAAGCTGGTGCTTTCAGCAATGCGTTTGCATGTTTTTTTTTCTTCATACTAGCAGTCAGATTAATGTCTATGACTGTTTTATGCATATGTGCAGTGTTGTAGTTTGTGTTACACAAACTGTGAGAGAAGATGGGACTTTGATCCATAATGTTGTACTCTCTTTTGTTCATGTGAACAGTTTGCCTCACATTTCATAACCATTACATGGTTAATCTTGAGATTAGTTTTGAATGACCTGACAGATAAGACCTGGATCCGTCACCATGGTGGGCTGAATGAATAACCACCAATCAAAAGTGTCACAGATTATGACACTGGGACAGTGGGGAGAGGAGCAGCTGGATGCAGATGAAGTAGACACAGAAGCAAATCTTTAACTCTTTGTTGAAAACAAGATAAAAATACTGTGGCACGTGAAAATCTACAAAGCTGATGACTAAGCAAAGATTGAAATAGAAATTGAATTGCAGTTTGAAAGGTCGGTGGAGATGCTTGGGTGTGAGAAATGAGGTGAATCATCATCAGGAAGGACATAGCTCATCTTAACTTGGCTCATTATATAGAAGTAGGGATATGTTAATGGAATCAGTGACTTAGGGATGCACCCATCTTTATCTGGCACAGGCAGTGCACTGTTGTCCATTGGAAACAACGCGTTTCTCCGCCTACAAGGTCCATTTCAAAACATTACACTTGTTCAGGAGAACAATGTTTATACTGCATTAGCTGGTCGGAAAACTCCGTCAGTCAGCTGTTTGGATGGCGGATTGATATAGTGCATCAAATCGTGGAGGAATACCTGGTGATTCGGTTAGTTCCACATAAAGTTTGTTCTCGATCATTGTATTTAACTGGTGTGTTGTCTTGAGACAGGTCTTCTCGTAGGTGAAGAAAACACGCAAATTTACGCCCCTGCTAGCTGACACAATTGATGTGGCAATTGGTGTGTATAAGAAACCAACTACCGAGATGTGTACTTTTTAAGATGTAAAAAAGAAATGTTGTCTGAATTGGAAGCAGAATCATAGAAAAATCACTCAGGCTGTGTTGTGGAGGGTCATATGTTCACATTTTAATCACAAGTATTGTATGAAAGACTTTAGAGACCAATTTGACAGGTATTTTGATGCCATACAAACATTTGTAAACTCTAAAACTTTCTTTGCAACATCAACTGAGTAAAAAAATAAACAGTTTTAAGAAAACAATAGTTCTTTGCTGGGGGAATTTATGGTTCACACACTGCCTGTTTTGGACTTTATTTTCAGATTATTATGAATTAGCTTTATGGCTCAAGGAGGGGTGAAATTATCTTTGTGGCGGACTCTTCAAAGTGACTTGAGGCTGTTGAAAAACCTATAAGATGTAAGTCTGTGCATCGGATTTGGTCTCGTGTGGAATGGCTGGGTTGCTGCTTCCTCCATTTTCCATGTATTTCTTCTTCTTCTTTCCATGGCACAGTCTGCAGTTGCAAGAGACACAATTGTACAAGTAAGGAACATGGCTACTTATATGGCTCTTCTCGAATTATCTTACATTGTACTGTTTTTATTTTCACTGCTAAATGCAAGGCATTTATCTCTGTTTAAATTCCACTTTTGAGAATAACCACAGTTTTATAAAATGAACATTATTTCATTTTGTGCTAAAACCACTGCAACGTCTATACTAGTTCTTGTATGGTTCCTACATGTACTAATTAGTTTAAATGCACGCATCAGCAGTACCTACCCCTGACACTCTTGCATCTGCTCCACAGTCTCTGGAAGATCTTTGTTGAGGGTTTCCGGGAGGAAGAAATTCACCGCAGAGGAGGCAATAGTGAGACTTCCCATGAGAATGTAGGGCAAGGCCTTATTGTAAGATCCTAGAAAGAGCAAAGGAGTGTGAGAAAACAGCAACCTTTTACCTTTACCTCTTCAATGTACACTGTGTATGTGTACATACCTAGATAGATGACGTAAGGAGCCGTGATGCTGCCGATGCGAGCTGCAGACGAGCACATCCCCATGCCCACGTTCCGGAGCACAGTGGGGTAAATCTCAGCGGTGTAGATGTAGACGATGCTGAAGGCCATGGTGAAACCGAACTTTCCGGTCATTTCCAGGGCTAGAGCGATTGACTGAAAGGCTGAAGAGAAGGAGAGAGAGAGGATAAAGGATACACAGAGTGATTCACTGAGGAATTCTGGTTCTCCGAAAGATGCACTAACTTGTATGAGGAGAGAAAACTTTCAGACAGTTCCAGGTAAAGCAATAAGTGTTTATGCTTCCATAAAGGTCTTTGTGGTGTGCTGCTAAAATGTCAACCAGTTAGAAGCTTCTCTCCAGTATCAGTAGCTCTACTGAGCTCACCCTGTGACCAAAACTCATTTCAGCTGCTTGTACTAGCAGTCTTGTTCTTTTGGTAATCACCAGCTCATTATCATATAGCAGGAGATGCTACATGTTACTTTTAGATTGAAAAGTTTTGCTTAGTTGAACACATAGTGTAATTATGTTCTTGTATGTGTAGGAGTGAAGATGCCGGGCTCACGTGGTGGTACGTTATGAAACACTCATGTTACACATTACATGCATTGCATGCATTACATATTACAAGTGTTACAAATACTTTCCTGTTATGTTGCATCACTCTTCCTCATTACTCACACATTCAGCACGTTAAGCAGGTTCTCAGAATAAAGATATGAACCGCAGCAATCAGCAACAAAGGCAGCAGAGTGTGTGTTATATTAGGTTTTGCATAACTGTCACCTTTGCCCTCACTAAATGAGGCCCATACATGACAGTCTGGTCAGCCTAACTGAAATCTGTAAGAGGTTTCTGCCTCCACCTCCGTCAGCATTAATATGCCTTTGCTTGATTCAGGTTTTTAGTTCATGTGCAGTTCTTTCTACTAAAACGGTACAAGTCCCTACTTGTGACCTAATCTCTGTGATTGCTATTTCTGCATTGCTGGTGGAGGTGCAAACATTGACTCATTAACCTTTCATTAAATCTCTAAACATGATCACGATCTCCCTGTATGAATGTAACTTTGTCGTCTATTATCTGACCAGTTATTGTTTGCATGTGTGTGTGTTCGGTGCAGTGTGACACTGCCGGACATCTTACAATCTGGGATGATCTGGATGAGAAGAAGAACTCCTCCTCCGATGGTGAGGAACGACGAAAGGAGCGCTCTCCTCGGGCACTTTCTCAGCAGCCAGGTGGACACGAGGTAGGCCGGGACCTCAGTGATGGCTGATAGGAAGCAGTTCATGAAGGGGTTCCCACTCAAGTTGGAGGTGTTCAGGGACAGTCCAAAGTACCCGATGTTGATCGCCATCCTGACACACAAAGAGAACTGTGACTTAACTGCATTGTTGTTGTTGCTCACTGCGTTTGATTCTTTGATTGAAATAAAAATGCTTACCACAAAAGGAGACACATCAGCGTGATGCATCGGATGTTCCTTGACTTCAGAATATCCAGTATGGTGTACGTCCTGTTGGGATATGTTGCCTGTAGCTGCAACCAAAGCAAACAAGAGAATTCACATCAGTCAGATGGTTTGGATTTGCATATCAGACGTCACACTTATTTAAGGGCTTAAGATGTGAGATACAATACAAATAAATAAAATGAGAAGAGTGATGATATATTGGTGCATGTGAGGGGTTACCTTTACAGTACATCCACGTTTGGAAAAGAAATGATTAAATTTTTAAATCTATAACTTACCTCAGTCTCTTTGAAAATGACTGATGGGGCCTCGACTTTATTTTTCCTGGCTGAATCTCTCACGATGGCTTCTGCCTCTTCTACCCTTCCCTGAGTGATGAGCCAACGGGGAGACTCCGGGAGGAACCTGCACAATCGATTCAGCTTTATTACCAGCGTCGGCAAAGCATACATGTGAAAATTTGACGTCTTTTTCAGGGACCTACCACCACAATGGGATGTAGACCACTGAGGTCATGGACAGAACAGCGAGAAGAGTCCTCCATTCCCGGATCCCGTATGCAATCCAGGGTAGTGTCATGTACCCGATGCAGTAGAAGAGAAAGGCCCCAAGAGTCGTGAAGACCACTCGCATAGTTTTACTCAACACCTCCGTTCCTGTCCAAGGATTTAAAAAAATGTGTCATATTTAGTGACGAGCAAGAGAGCAAAACTAGTGAGTCAACAAGTGGAGTCTGATTCCTACCCAAGACAAACGCAGAAATATAGATGGAGATCTGCGACGCTCCGACAAAGAGGAACATGATGCAGAACATCCTCCATGAGTTAGAGAAGGACTGGATCAGGACGGAGAAACACTGGGCGGCAAGAGAGATGAAAACAACCTTCTTCCTCCCAAACCTGCGTAGAAGAAGATTCACATATGGGGAAAAAAAGATGACTTTGACGTGTTTGTGATTGTTTCAGGAGGGTGTTTTATGACTACACAGGATAGAGTTCTTGACTTGAAGCACCATTTGAGCATTTGATACCATGCATTTTATCTTCCAACTGGGGAATTCTGTGTGTGTAAATGATTTTCACTTTTGATGTTTTTATGCTATTCAGAGGCAATGACTGTAACCACCGCCAATGCAAGACAGATTGGTTTAGTGCTCAATCTTGATATTTTGTAGTTTGTCTAAAAGATCAACTTAACCATGGGAATTGCAGGAGGACAACAGCCCTTCAAAGCTTTGTCTTTGAACTCTTCACTGTGAGAAACCCTGGATCCCCCTCCTTCACTCCCCACCCCTCCAACCCCAAGTGCAGTTTTCACAGCTGCAGAAAAGTTGGACACACACGTGCTTGTTGTTTCTGAAGAGATGATGTAGTTGAGATAAGTTTTGAAGGTGATGGAGGACACTCTGCTGACACTGTCTTTCTTGCAAATAGGAGGAATTATTGCAAAGAACATCATCGAACAGGCACCATGGTATGCTTGGAGAGGATCAGCTCTAACTGGTAGCTCCAATCTTCCACATTACATAGTCTACAAACTAAGACTAAAATACTCTTCTGCGCTTTAGTTGGTCTAAAGGTCAAGGCCACTCGGTTTCAGCTGACCATCCCACATCTTCTTCTTTGACAGTCCTCCCTAAATACAACTCCTAATAAAACTCCACTCCTTATATGGAACTTCTGGCTTCACATGCACCCAGACACACTTCATCAGACACTACATGCTCCACGCTGCTGAATGCTGAACCTGCTGCTTTCAAAACCAAATCCTCAAATGCCATGTTTGTTAAGTTCCTGAACGGGGCTTCATGTTTCAAGAAGCCCCGTGTGTAAAAATAAGCCTTCCCCATCTTCTAAAAAACAGAATGCCTGGATATATAGATTCAGTTGTTATCTTACATCATCTGACATCACTCATCACCTATTCTATACTAATTTGTCCATGTTAGCCAACTGAAAAATAGAGACAAAAGTGTTCAAATATTTGGGAAACCTCACAGCGACTTTGAGGACTTTAGACATGTAATCTCAAACTCTAACAGCAGAGGGAGCTGTTCTAGATAATCACCTGTTGAGCTTTACTCCTAGGAACTTTAACTGTGATGTGAAATCGTAATTGATGGAGATAAACACACCAAGTGCAGCAACACATAGCTAAAACTTGCACCATTCATCAATGCATATATTGCAATATATTCAGATTGTAGGGTTTCATATCAAAGGACACAATACCTGTCAGAAAGCTGGCCTGAGATGAGGGAGCCGAGGAGGTACCCTACAAACAGGGTCGAGGATGCAAAGGGAACTTTCCATTTGTTGTCACAAACCAGATCCCACTGTGAAAAAAACACAGATTTGTTTGCTTAGACCATGAGACAACTCTCTCTGTGAGCTGAGATACAACATTCAGAGACCAACAACTGCCAGAAAACACACACACACACACACACAAACACATGTTTACACTGACCTCAGTTACTATATTGGACTGGTAGATCTCTTTGCTGTAGTGCCATCCATCTAAACATCCCTCCTGCTCCAGGCTGGTGAGGTTCACATCCCTCCCGGGGATGTAACCCTCGGCTGAGAGATTTCTCACCACATCCAACTTGTACCTGCTGCACTGGCTCTGCACCTCCTCGCCATTCACCAGTGTGACAGGGATGATGGCTGTGCTCCATTCTTCAGTCAAGTTGACGTCTGGTATAAAACAGTGGTGTGTGGGAGCTGCCCCAACAAACACAATGTAAAGTCCGTTGAATCCAGTAGAGACAAACACCGTGTTTAGGAGGAAGAACGTGGTCCAGAAATAAGGACCGGTCTGGCCGAGGAAGGCAGTGTCTTCATCATAGTCTCCCATTCTTTATAAAAGAAAAATATGTCCCTGCAGTTGAGGGAGTAGAAAGAAATCCTCTGAAATTCTTCAGAGTAGGAGCCCCTCTTAAAGTCTGCAGCTTAGTCCCAAAGTGGAAGGGCTGAGCTCTCGGTGGGGCAGATTGAGCTGGCCCCTCGGTGGGACGGAGTGACAAAACTTCAGCTTGAAGCCCTGACAGCGACTTCATCCTCCTTTTCAAGGGTGGACGACTCTTTCATCATTGAGATCAGTGAATGAGGCACCTCTCGTTCATTCACTGATTTGATTTGCCGAAAGGAGAAAATGATCAAAAGCACCAGAGTGGCCAATCTGTCCTCCCAGCCCCCGCAGCACAGTGGTCAAAGTGATATTTTCTCCACACGGCATTCCACACTTTTAAATACCCCAAAGACGTGCACGTGCTTGAACTCTAAATGTTGCTAAGTAGCATTAAGACTTCCCGTTGGACTTTTTTAGACCTCTGTGCAGAGATGCAGGAGGCCTTTGTGAGAAGTTCAGCAGCAGTCATGTATCTAATCCTTGAATTGTGCAAAAACTCTTTTTTTAATTAAAAATACATTACAGTTTTTAACACAAGTTTAAAAGTTGGTTTTCAGTATTTTGTATATTTTATTCTGAACTTTTTTAAAGTTTAATTTTACATTACATTACTTTATGCTTAATGTTGTCCGGATCGTCCATGCTTTATTATATATTTTATTGCTGTTTGTACATTATAATTATTTCATTTAGCTGCTATTAAATATGTACTTATTCAAGATTTGCACTCAGCCATAACTTTGATGTAAGCCTACTTTACTCTACTTAACTGGCTAATAAACATTTTACTCTCATATTCACTACATGTTTACTTTATCTTAACTTTACTTTATTGAACTGAGAACAATTATTTTTGTCTGTGCAGATGGTGTATTAATGTTTGTCTTAATGTTTTATTATGTGTTATCCTAGTAGCAGTCAATATAAATTCATGAAATTGTCTTTTTTTGATATGTACCATAATTCTGCATGTCCAGACTTTGTATTTTTACCACTTAAGGTGTTCGTGATGCTTTGATAGTCCAAATAAAAGATTAAGTGTCGCCCTTCAAGCCACAGATTAAACACTTTAATCAGCAGTGAGATAATCAGCGATGTCTCAGCTGAGGCAAATGCACAGTTGTGTTTTGTCACAATCTGCATGACAAGATTAAGTCATTATCACCTGTGCTGTGAGCTTTAGTCAATGCACCACAATCAGAAATGGCCCATCAAAGCATACAATCGAAAACACTGTAAACCTGTGACAAAGATTCCAACAACTGCTGTGTGATGTTGGAGGAAGTTAGTTAGTTAGACTGTATCCAAACCATAAGTGGATAATGAGCTTAAATGATTAATTCTAATCAAGTTTCACAATCACGTGGTCACTCCAACAAACAGTTTATCTCTAAACCGAGTTAAACTGTGCTGCAGAAAACTGCAGCAAGGCCACCAGGTGTCACCAGGTGCAGACATGATTACGCATCTGACCTTTACACCAGTTCACTGCAGGAAGGAGAAGTAGATATAGAATAGTGGTGAACAAATGTGATGCATCTGGTTGCATTTTAACCTGCAATGAAACTCAAAACGTCTGTCTGTCTGGTGTTATTACATTTTCTCTTTTTTAATACCCCAAAAGGAAAGTATCCTGAAATTCCCAAGCACTATATTTACTTATTCAATTACCATTGTAAACAATAAAGGCATGCAGCACATCAGTTTGTGTAATAAATAACTTTTGCAGCGTACAGAAAAGTCGCCATTAACACCAGTTTTTCCATAATTGCTCATGTGACACAAAGCAAGGCTGTGGTTTGTAAAGCACTTAATGGTTTCAATGACTGTGAGTGTCCTGCATGTGACATAGTGGAACAACACATGAATATATCAGGGCACAAAGAGGAGGAGGGTTTCTGTCTGGCTTTGTGGTTGTTTGAAGGTGATCGCTTTCATTTGACCAAGTGAAGAAGGAATAAATGTAAGGACATGAGAGTGAGCTATATGAGAGCTTATTGTTGCATAACCTCATTTTAAGCTCTTACCCATAAAAATAAAATGCAATTGTGTTTATTCCCACTGACTGTGAGAATGTGGTTTTACAAGTCAAGTTCATATCTATCCTTCAGATAATACAGCTTTTTATCAGCCGTTGGGTGCACCGAGCAACTCACGTGACCAATAACTTTTATCAGTTAACACTAAACAAGCCGATAAGAGTCAATGCTACATCTAGACTATATCTTGATTTTCTATATAGAGCCTTTATTGATTCCTTAGAAAATGTTTAGTGTACTACACCATAGGTCAGAAAAAAGGACACATTTAAAACAAAAACAAAAACATATCCATGAATGGTTGCACGTTATTTTTGCCCAAGTAAAAACAATTAACCTTATTGACATGCAAAGTCGAAGCATCTATGTGCAGAGGTATTGAGTATAAATAACTGCACATCAGGTACATGAACATGAAACTCAACATGAAGTACAAATATAAGAGTAGCAGCAGTAGTGCTCGTGTTGAAGTCCTTAAGTGAATCTATTGGTTTGTTAAGTGTGATCATTAGTTGTTAGTCCTCTTCCTCTGCCTGGGTGCTGTGTCCTGTGTCCTCCCCCTGCCTCCCCCTACCACCCACTGTGGAGCTGTACAGTGTGATGGCACCAGGGACAAAGGAATTTCTCAGTTTGTTGTTGTTGCTCCTCAGAACCGGTGGCTTGTTGCTGAACAACTGTTTCTGGTTGAGGCAGAGGATGGCAATGGCTGGTGCTGGCCAGAAGTGGCCAGAAGTGTCTTGCTTGTGTTTGTTGTTTCATCTCTGATGTTGAAAGGTTGAAAGGTGGCTGGCAGGAGAGGAATCTGCAGTGGGGATATGTGTGTGTGTGTGTGTGTGTGTGTAGGTGTGTGTGGGGAGGAGAACGGGGGAGGGGACTTGAGTTCATTTGCCCCCTCCACCGTCCCTCCTCCTCTCAGCTGCTTTGTGGCCTGTGAAAGTTTTACACCATCCCCAGACCTCCCTTGTGTGTTTGCAATTTTATTGCACACTGTCATCAAAAATATATATACCAGCGTTTTGTCATCTTGGTTTGCTATTTAAGAGATAAGAGGAGCAGCCTGAGGCATTATCCTTATCTTTGCAAAGGCTGGACGTTTCCTAGAAATGGGAGAAATGTGGAGAGAACTGGCAACTACTACTACTTAAAGGCGATCTCACTGATGTTGAATTCTGTGTTGAGTGGAACATGGTGGATCAGGTAATCGACATTTTTGTTTTAGAAACGAAACTTGAAACTGTGGCCTCACAGCAAGAAGGACCCGGGTTGGTTGGAGTCCCAGAGTGGACTAAGGGCCTTTGTGTGAGGAGTTCACATGTTCTCCCCATGTCCATGTGGGATTTCTCCAAGCTCTTATGTGAATTGTTAAACATGCATGATTTAGGCTGATTAAAGACTTTAAATTGCCTCTTTTATCTGAGTGTGAGAGTGAATGAGTGAATGAAATGTCCATTATTTGTTATATCTGATCATGTGTAATGTAATATAGTTAAATTTGTTCTAAGTTAATACAACTGAGATTAAGCTTTATCAGACTGCAACAAAATAACCACTTCTGAAGATCCGTGATTAGCAACTCATAAAGGCTGATCCTTAAAAACTACAATCAATTCCCTTTAAGTTTTCTTTAAAGATTTAACAAGGAACATGTAAACGGATGATTTGCAACTGTCAAAGGTACTGATTAATGGTGAGTGACAATGTTGATTTCTCTACTACAATACCAATCAATACCCGGGGTACTGCAGATATCGATACTTACTCTACTTGGTCACAAAGTAATATTATGTCATCTGAAGTAAGACGAACAATATCTGTTTCTTTTAGAATAAAGAAATACTGAGAAATTTTAACAGCAGTGTTTTCTATTTCTCACGTTTGATATTGGGTGCCACTGGACAGCTCAGCAAAGGTTTCAGGAATTCTGAGAAGATGGGCAGCAGGTCTTGAAGATGTAACAAAAGCTTTGCTTTCATACCCTTTGGCCAAAGAAAAAGTGCCATTGTTGTCATCTCTGAGATAAAAGGGATCAGAGTGCATCTGATGGGAGGGGGGTGTCACATGTGGCTGAGAGGGAGAAAGAGAGAGAGAGAGAGCGAGAGAGAGAATGTGTTAACACCACTGTGCCACAATGGAAACATGTCCAACTTCGTAACTTTGTTCTGATTTGCAGTTACTTTCTGGATCATTTTCTAATCAGTGTTGCAGGGGAAGCTTCGGAAGAGATAAAATGCTGCTTTTATGTGCTGTATTTCTTCTAATGAGACCCCTGAAGCAGACACCGAACATGTGGCTGCATGTGAAGCCCAATGATTATGTCTGGCCTCGCACTGTAGCTCTGTGAATGTGTCAATGAATGCTTGGAAAAGGGAAAATCATAAATGTTTATGAGGGAAGCGATAATGGTAAATCTTATCACGCATAATTGCCCAATTACAATGCCTTTTTTTATTATCTTTAATGACTGAACCGTGTCAGGTCATTCCATGTCATGTCATATAAAACATAATAAAACATAAGGAGTTATGTGGATCAGGGTGTATTCTCAGGCTTCGCCCTGTGTGCACTGAAGATGGGGCCGAGCAGAACCCCAATACAATACAGTACAAGTAGTAGTACAGTACAATATAATACAACACAATACAATACAAAAAAACACAATACAATGTTATATATTATGTATATGAACCAACTTTTGCTTCACATGCAATGGCACATATATATAACATAGTACAGTACAATACAATATAACACAAACCAGCACAAAGCAGCACAATACAATGCACTGCAATGCAATGCATTTCATGCAATCCATCATACTGTACATTATTTGAATATTTATTATTTTGATGCACTTGCAATCTATATGATACAACATAATGCGATGCAATGCAACGCAATATAATACTATACGATACACTGCAATAAACTGTTTTAATCTTCACTGTACTTGCAATGGTAATACAAGGCCAAATGATCATTTTTTTTGTGGTGTGCATTGATTTGGCCTGCGTGAGGATTTTGGGTTGTGGCCTTAAACATTTGTTCATTTAGGGTGGGTGGGAATGCTCCTCAAGTCTTAAAGTCCCTTTGTGCGTGTGTGCTCTGACTGACTGCGCAAAACCATGCAGGACTTCGAGGCTGCGACCGCCTTCCTGGGCGACTGGGGACTCTTCCAGGGCCAGGTTTTCTTCCTCCTCTGCTTCTCCGTCATCCCCAATGGCTTCTCGGGGCTGGCCATCGTCTTCCTGGCCGGCACGCCGCCGCACCACTGCCACATCCCGGCGCGGGCCAACCTGAGCGCGGCGTGGTGGAACAGCAGCATCCCGCTGCAGGGGGAGCGGCCCAGCAGCTGCTCCAGGTACCGGCTCCAGGAGCTGGAGGACTTCTCGGAGCGAGGCTGGCTGCCCGGGCTGGACGTCAACCTGTCCACCGTGGCCACCGAGAGCTGCCTGGACGGCTGGGACTACGAGCGCGGCGTGTTCGTCTCCACCATCGTCTCTGAGGTGTGTGCGTGTGAAGATTCCCCTTCGAGTTGCTCCACCTCTCTGAAACCAGCTCTATTTAAAAACAACTCGTCTTGATGCTGCGATATGATAACCATTTCCTTTGTAAATAGAAGCGATTTTCCCGCTACTTATCGCGTTGTTTTTGTGTATGAATTTACATCCAACTCTTCCAACTCTTCAGAGATCATCCCTAGTTATTTGCCACTGTTTGACTGTAACTCATGTACATGCACATTAAAGCAGAGCAGTGCAACATTATACTGTCTTTTGTGATGTAACGTGCATGCTCTTTCTCCTTTGTAGGAGTTTTTCCTTCATTAGGCATTATTTATTGCAATCTGTATTTGGCTGGGACTTTTCATCCTTTTCATATCCTTTTCATGTGTTTTCTGTACTCGATGCACTCAACTTCGGGGTCTGCTGACACAAGTGTATGTTTGCAGTGGGATCTGGTGTGTGACAACAGGTGGAAGAACCCACTGACGTCCTCTCTTTTCTTCTGCGGGGTTCTCACCGGCTCATTCATTTCTGGACAGCTCTCTGACAGGTAACGGATAAAGATTAACATGCATGTCGCTCAACGAGAGGACACATCATTGTTTAAAGTGTCATCTGTAACCCTTGACACTTTGTCCTCCTCTATGTTGATACATTGTCTCTCTTGTAAATGGATAGCTCTCTGAATCATTACTGTGCAGTGCTGACACTAAATGGAGATTATGCGCAGTATGTGAACACCACTGCATGTGCAACAATCACAGTCTGATTTCACCGAATAAATGTTGTCCCTTGGTTCAACTTATAACTGGTTTGTCCTGGATCAACGTCCCAACCAGTGGATCTACTATACATACAATAAATAGGCCCAGGAGAGGTTTTATATGCTTTGTAACATTTGCATGTTACACACAAGTTATACACACATGAGAAGAATATTGTGATACTGATCCTGGACAAACAAGTTGTTAGTTGTCATTGATCCTCAGACAACATGTAAACACAGTCATATACAGGCCTGAAGGCAGCAGATGAGACAGGACAACCTAATAGCAACATCCTGCGAGTCAGTGTAGGTGGAGCAAGTGAAAACATGTCCAAAAAAACTGAAATAACAATGAAAAAAAACATCCCTATGGTGCTAACACCTCTAAAATGCTATGCTACTCTTTACTGCTTGTAACATTTTAGCAATGGAGCTGTATTGTGGGCTTTGCAAGACAATTGCATCGAAGAAAAAAGGATGAAATGTTGCTCTGGTTGTGGCTTTTTTTATGTGTAAGTTTTATAAAAGCAGGTTTTTTTGACCTTCACTTCTTGTGCTTTGTGTCATTCTCAGGTACGGGCGAAAAATAGTGCTGTTTGTTGCCATCACAGTGCAGACTGTGTTCACATTCATCCAGGCGTTCGTGCAATCCTGGACTGCTTTCTGCGCCACCTTCTTCATCATTGGCGTGGCACAGATCTCCAATTATGTGGCTGCGTTTGTGCTTGGTAACTCCATTAACTCATTCCCCTCGTCGTCTCATTCATAGCTGTGCTTAGCCGGTCGCCTTGTAGCATGTTCACGCTAAAAGAGTGTAAATCTTCTGTCTTGTTTTAAGGTACTGAGCTGCTGGGCAAACGCGTTCGGACAATTTACTCCACCGCGGGCGTGTGCCTGTTCTTCGGTTTCGGCTACATGCTGCTGCCAATGCTTGCCTTCTACATCCGGGACTGGAGGATGCTTCTCGTAGCCCTCACGGTGCCCAACTGCCTCTGTTTGCCTCTCTGGTGGTAGGTAGGTGTGTTTGTCTGTCTGGGAATATAAAGTTTTGTATTTGTATTGAAATGACTGGCACCTCTTTGAGGTCGTTAATGCGTCGAATCAAGGAAAAAAAAAAACTTCAGCTTTAGATTTTCTGTTTTTGAGCGCACGTGCCTCTGCTGTCTATCGAGGCAGGTTCATCCCGGAGTCCCCTCGCTGGCTGCTCTCTCAGGGCAGATTAGAGGAGGCAGAGAAGATAATGAGAGACGCTGCCAAGAAAAACAAAATCGAGGCTCCGTCAATCATCTTTAGTGGTTTACAGGTGAGATATCAAAGCTCTCATTCGATGGATTTTTGCATTTCAAGCAATCAATCAAAAAGTCAGAGCTGAACCAAACTGAGAGGAGCATGACACTTGCATGCATACCAGCTTCTTTTTTTATAGCTGATTTCAGTTCTCCTGTAGATCATCTTTCTCCTGGTGTACTTACCTGCTGAGACGCCTGACAAACAATTAACCTTTTAAGGGTCACTGCTCAGTTTGATGTAATCATTTACTGTTCTGTACACAGTCATCACACTGGGAACTGACTCAACATCTGGACCACCACTCACCACTTGCTTGAACAACTGGCCAAAATGTTGACTTCTTTAGCTGGCAGATGACTGAAGTAAACCTGCCTCGGTTACTAAGTGAAATCCTGAAACACCTGAGCCTCATTTCTCCTTACGGCAGTGACATTTCTGTGAAGCTTTTGTCTATTTTAGGTGTCTAAATCAAAAATCTTGAAACAGCTGTATATTGAACTGGATGGATGCAACAGCACAGGCACAATTTACAGCAACAAGAAGTGATAATTAATTAATGAATTCATTCTAATGATAATTATTATGTTTAAAAAGAGACTAGAATCATGCACATCCTCCAAGTGTTTTTAGAACAGCTGCCAACTTTTATTATAACCTGATAATTATGGTTCAAAACATGAATATCACAGAAACAGCCCTAAATGCTGCAAGTAATGTGTGTATAGGATAAAGGTTCAAAGATGGATCTTCTAACTAACTGACCAACACTGGATTTTTAAAACTCATAACACAAACGATAATTTGTCAACTCCTCAATCAAATGCAACATAAACACCCTTTGCACCCATCCATGATGGTGTAACTGCTGCATTTAACAATGTACACACGGAGTAGGACCTTTCGTTTACCTTACTTATCTTACATATACTACACTTAAAAATCTGAAAGAGGTTAACTCTTGGCTTTTTTTTCAAACTATTGTAGGTTTTTTTTTTTTTTACATTCAATTCACATTGCATATTGAACCTATCTGATTCCAGAGCTTAGCTTTCAGCTAAGCTAGCTATTCTTGCATCGTTGCTGTCCTAATGAAAAAAAAAACTCAGTTCAAGTTTGGAAACTTCTGCTGCCTCCTTTAATCCTGATCCTGGCTTTTGGGTGCAAACACACACACACACACACACACACACACACACACACACACAAGCATGTATTCACTCAGCAAGTGGCCGTGCATTCACAAGCTCGTGTCTAATGGAGTTGTTTCCACACCGATGGCTCTGCTCATTAAGTGTTTGTTGTTCCATGTGCTCGGCTGCTCCACAGACGGACCTTCGCTCTGACAGGAAGAGGGCCCACAACATCTGTGACCTGCTGCGCTCTCCAAACATCCGCTGGATCTCTGTCACGCTGTGGCTGGTCTGGTGAGTCCCCCGCTGTCCCGCCCGACCCCCGCATTCAGAACAGTGACCCCGCGTCTCACACACACACACACTCACGTACACACACATACACATGCAGGCATGTACTGTAGAGTCGCTCTTCGAAACACACATTTGTAATTTCAGCCCGTTCATGCTTCACCTTCGACCCCATGTCAAACCATTTCGTTAACAACAAATAATGACCTGTCAGGTGCTGTGAAGCCTGCGGCTCAGGCCAGAGCGGTCCTTTATGTAACTGCACAGCAGGTTTGTACTCTTGCTATGCTGTGCAGAGTCTGAAAACACTTTGAAAAAAGTCATTAGTGGATGAAATGTGTTATTTTTGCAAATGAGGGACTGCTTTTAAAAACTGATGTGATGCTTATGTACAATTGATTATTAACAAATGAGGATTCAATGGACACACATTGTCATATACAGAACTAAATGACAGATGCAATGACAAAACTGAAATGTTTATTTAAATCAAAACCATTAGTCAAGTAAAAAGCTCTCAAATCCTCCCACTGACTTACATCTTACAAATGTGATCAAAATGATTCTATTGCTCATTAAAGCCAAACAATTATTTATAATGTTTAAGTAAGTACCGATTGTATGATACAATAACAGACGTAGCTCGACAAATAGAAATGACAAATAATATAACTTCTTAAAAGAGACTTACTGCCTCCAATCATTACCCTCCATCATCCTGCATTTTACCGTAGACAAAGCTGTCAAATACTGTATATTACTCTGTAGTGGCGTCCCATAAAGCTACATAAGATCTGAGCATATTTTGGTCTGTTGTGTATGAGCAGCTATTCTCCCCAACAGGAACACCTTGACCATCGCCTACTTCGCTCTTTCTCTCAACACGTCCAACCTGCACGGCGACGCGTACTTCAACTGTTTCCTGTCGGCCCTGGTGGAGATGCCGGCCTACGTGCTGTCGTGGATGATGTTCCGCTGTTGTTCCAGACGACTGTGTCTTTTCTCCACGCTCTTCATCGGAGGGTTGCTCCTCCTCTTGATACAGCTCATACCCAATGGTATTATTTATACCCAAATTAATATCGCCTTTGTTGCTGTTCGCCATGTGCAGGCAAAGCGTGAGATTGTCTCCTCTACTACCCTCTACTTTTTCCCCGTAGAGCTGATTTATGTGGCCATAGCGCTGGAGATGATGGGAAAGTTCGCTGTGACGACGGCCTTTGCCATCGTTTACGCGTACTCAGCCGAACTCTACCCGACTGTCCTGAGGAACACTGCGGTGGGCACCTGCTCCATGGCCTCCAGGGTGGGCAGCATCATTGCCCCGTACTTCATTTACCTCAGTGAGTGTGCTCTAACTCTGCCTGTTAGCTGAGCTGTCAATGATCGCATGTGAACAACAAGCAGGTGTCAGTGTCTAGGCAAGCAGTTATACATTTTGCACAAATCTGTTACTATCTATTATTAATCTATAATAGATTAATAATACAGATAGTGGTTTCTAACATGGTAAAACAGAGACCGCTGGAGGAAGGAACTGTGTTTTCAGTTTCCAGCCTGGTTTTCCATTCTTGCATTTTCTCTTTTCTCATATTACTTAACTAACTCTAGCACCATAATAACAAGTACAAAGAACAAGATAGGAATCCAGGTTGTTAGTTTATAGTATATAGTTTATGCTTTATTTCCTCTACTTGCACTGTACCTATATATCATAAAGGACCATTCAACAGCACTGGTGAATTTCGCTGTGCACAGACGTGAATGGAATTAGTTGAACTCGACTCCAATCTCGTCCAGCAGACTGGCACAAACACTAAAAAACACAAGAGGCCAAGAGCAAGCTGGTGCCTCTACGGAAACAAAACAGGAGCAGAGCTGAAAAAAAAACAAGGCTTGATTAGCACTCAGCCTGGACAGAGCTACCTTCTGGAAAATCCCAACGCTTTCACTTAAAATTTATCAGTGTCTTTTCAGGTTTAGTGGAGTGGATTTAAACCACTGGTCTAGCCACGCCACACCTCTTGGAGTCTCACAAACTCTTGTCTCTCGGCTGCCAACGCGCTGTCACTGAAGCCGGGGGTTGTTCGTCACCGTCTCCTCCTTTGATCTGTCGCCACAGGAAGTTATTCCGTTTCCCTGCCTTACATCCTGATGGGAACGCTCACGGCTCTGTCGGGGTTGCTGAGCCTCCTGCTGCCTGAGAGCTATGGAATGCCTCTGCCTGACACCATCAATCACATGCAGCGCTTCCCCGGGTAAAGCTGCGCCTCGCTGTCATGAAGCAATAACAGAACAATGCCGCAGAAGATTTGGGTTTGATTGTCCCTGAAGCAGCTCACTTTTTTGTCTGGGTTTATTTACGTGTATTAGTGCAGCAAAAATCTGTCCCAGAAGATCCAGAAACACTTGCCTTCACAAAACAGCCCACGACTCCAAAATGCCAAAAACCTTGGTCAATTTATGTTTTTGGCATTATCTCAAAAATGGCCGACAGTCAAAATGTTTCCATATTTTGAATCTAGAAATATAGAAATATGTATGAATCCAATCTACAGAATTTGGCATAAATAATCTTAAAGCCAAGCTGCATAATCATCATCAGATGGGATTTTTTTATTTATGGATACATTTATAAGTTTTACTCTATGGCCATGATGTCATGGTCCATATTTCACCAAACTATCATGTTTTGCATGAAACTTATATTTCCATAAAAGAATACAACACCCCTAAAGCCACTTAACCCAAAAATTGGTGAAATTTGTTGAGTCAATCGCTTGACTCGATTCACCAGTGCTTAACTGGCTGCCTCATCAAAGTGGTGCCTTAGTAAGCAAATTTAAGGAAGTCAGAATTTTATTATTTTATTTATTTCAAGGATAAGGTCATCAGTCTTTAGTAGCTCAAAGGCTAAGTTACTGGCCAATAAAGCCAGAGGCTAAGAGTTCAGTTCCCTCTTATGGAATATGAAAACTATAAATGGTGAATTCTCCAGTAATGTCTTAATGACAATAGGGTGCTTGTTCATTGCAGCTGAAGATACTGTTTTTTCAATGTTTTAATCATTTCACTCAGTATTTCATTGTGATTAGCGTGTGTATTTTTGTGCCCCAGCTGTTGTCGGAAGACGCCGTACACACTCACAGAGCGAGAGGAGAGAGAAGATGCTGCTGAGAGCAAGTGTGAGGTGATCACCTGAACGTGGAGCAGCGCTCTTATCCGGCTTGGAGGAAAATAACTGGACCAACATCACCGCTGTGTGCGTGTTGTCAGTGGATCATGCAGTGCTCATGGTATTGTCACTACGCTTACAAAACATGACTGTTCCCAGATACGAGAGGAAAATAGTATCAGTAGAAAAGTACTCGTTCAGTGTTACATCCAGCACCAACCTTATTATTTTACATGCACATTGGCTTACTATGTGCATGTGTGCAACATTTAGGTCACAGAAGGTCAAGATACTGCATTAAATCTACTTGTTATGGATGCTTTGTTAGAAAAGGAACAGTACACTATAGGGAGGAAAGTGCTAAATCTTGTTTTAGACTATCCCAGTTTTAGAAAAGACTATGTTATTAGGGTTTTAGTTATACTGTTGAGATAAGACAAGACAAAAATCTTTGTGCCAAGCAAAAGAAAATCTGCAAATCTTTAAAGACATCTGTACCGCTACGGGCTTCAGGATCATTGCTATTAATGCGTGCATAGTGGTTGTATTTTCTCACGTAGAAATGATATTTCAACATTACCTGGACTAAAGGGACAAGGACAAATCCATATCAATATTAAAGGTAGATTTAATAGCGATGTGGGACTGATTTATTTGGTCTAATAAATAGCTAATGACTTAGCTAGCATGCACAGACACAATGAAAAACCTTGTTATGCCCAGTTGCCATTTAATGTACAATCTGCGATGAGACTTAACGCAGTTCACCTTTCAGTATATTTCAATTCTGAATCACTGCAACTGTCCTCTATCTCCTATGATGTTCCAATTGAGACATTTGTGTTATTTACTCCATGTGCTTTATTTTCATATCCTGATGTGATAAAAGTGATGTGATCATCAATAGAACAAAGTCAATACAATAATAGAAAATAGTAATAGAACATGAATAACGAATCAAGAAATGGCACATAATCAAAACAGGGAGTAGAAAAGGCAGTTTTTATATTATGTTATTATATATTTCACAGTGGACTTTCCAAAGTCACCATAGGTTCTGTTTTACGAGCGGCACAGGGACACTTCACCCTGATGAAAAGAAGAGACACACAAAACAAAATAAGATAACAGATCATCAGTCACAGTGCTACAAATGCACGTGGTATGTACTCATGGAATTGTATTTGCTAAATGTATATTGTATGGATTTGTAAAATAATTCAATTTTATATAAAACTTCTTGCTTCATCATCTCCTATTTTGTTTCTATCATTCATTTGGTTGAAAAACATCTTCATTGCATCTATTGCATTTTTTCAATAACCTCACCTCTTTCTTTGTTGCATCTGCTGGAACGTTTCAGGTAATGGTTGTCCGAAGGTCTCAGGTAGGAGTAAAATGCTTAAGGCCGATGCAACGATCAAAGAGCCCAGTATCATGTATGGCAGAAACTTTGAGTATGTTCCTGTGGCGGGGAGATTTAAAATCAAGATGGTGGAGAGGTGCTGGTGCTTTATGCATGTTCACAAATAACCAGTTCACTCACTCAGCTGGAACAAAAAAGGTGCAAGGCTGGATCCCAACCTGGAAAATGTGCCACAAAGCCCTGTTGCTGTGCTCCTGACCACCGTGGGGTAAATCTCTGCTGTGTAGGGATACAACAGGGAAGATGCGGTCGTAATGCCATATTTACCCAACATCTCTAGTGCGACAGATACCTGTGGCAAACCTGGTGGAAGGAGATGATAAGTTAAGTTGTAACATAGAATAAACAAATCAAATGGACCTTTACATTCCCACAGGACTTGCAAAACAGCATCTTGGGCATTTATGAAACAAATAAAGAAGCTCCAATATCAACCATTCTAGGTCGCTTGTTTAAGATGTGAGAAGTTGTTTCATATGAAGAGATCCCTCAGCCTTTTATGAGTATTGAGATCTACTCTTGCTAAGCCTTACTTGGAGGAACCGCCTGAATGAAGAAGATGGACACTGCTCCCAAAAGCGCTGAACAAATCACTGAAAGTCGCCGTGGTAAGTATTGCATTGCCAGCCAACAGGAAAAGTATGCTGGCACCTCGACTGCTGCCGAGAGGAAACAGCTGATGTAGGGGTCAGTACTAAGCTGGACTGAGTTCAGGGACAGGCCAAAATAACCTGTAATGAAAATCATCCTAAACAAGAGAGACGAGGAGAGGCCACAGGTTAGGAAACGGGGACATGGGCAGACACAGTACGTCAGTGGTTGTGTCAAGTCAACCGTACATGTGTAAATGATGAAAAATCAACAGTGCAAATTCAAAAGAGACTCACCACGCCATGCAGAGAATGACTGTTGGGATCCTGACGCTGCTGGATCTTAACAAATCTATGAGAGTGTGGCGTTCCTCTTTTTCAAACCACGTCTTGGTCTCATCAGTCTGAAAGTTACAAAACAATATAACAATGTTTAGCATGTTCATGTGTTTGCTTTAAAGTCAAGAGAGGCCAACTGTCTACCTTTGAGGACACCAATGTACATTTTTTTTGTTTGGACCAACATACACTATTGTCCTGAAAGATGATCTGTGGGAGATCCACTTTATTCAGCTTGGCAGCTTTTTTCACAATAGCCTCAGCTTCTTCTATCCGCCCCAGAGAGAGCAGCCACCGAGGAGACTCTGGGATGAACCTGTTCCGGCATTCATAATAAAGACAGACAGATTAGGAACTGGCCTCACAAAGAGGTCAGTGATGTGCTATTACACCATCGGTTGTTCAGCCAGTGGCGTACTGGCGTCACTTTTCGAGCACTGGGTGTGTAGGATTATGGGACTCCAATCTTTGCATCCACACTCCTCTTGTTGTCACTGTTCTTTTCTCCACTTTCTATCACCTGTATGTCCCCTGGTATGGTTTAGTTGAATCAGCTAATCCAGTAATGTCAAAAATAAAGAAAATAAGTAGTCTCTAACACTAAATTGAACCTCTTGTAGAAGAAATCCACTACCTTTCGAGACCTTTCGTAACCTACTTTATAACTCGCCACATTATTAAGATATGGAGTGGTGAAACAGGGGTCTGTTGGAGCAGAGAAGGTAACAAATATGTCATGTGATATGTATGACCCACCACCAGAAAGGGATGAGGAGCACACCCGGCAGGGAGACAGCCAGTAGCAGAGATCTCCAGTCCCTTAAAAAATAAGCAAAGAGTGGAAGCATCATGTAGCCAATGGAAAAAAAAATGCACGCACCCAGTGCTGAGAACATAACCCGCACTTTGCCAGTTAAGATCTCTGATCCTGCAGAGAGAGGAAAACAGAGGACATAGCTTAGTTGCTACTGGGTCTGATGCCCAACAAATAATCAATGTGTCATCAGGAGTTGCTTCTACAGTATGTACCAAGCACAAAAGCAGCCATGTAGTTGGCAATCTGTCCCAAGCCACTAAAGAAGAGGAGGATGGAAAACACTGTCCATGAAGGGGAGAAGACTTGGGCAAAGGTAAAAATCGTCTGAGCTGCCAGGCTTGCGAATAAAACTGGCTTCCTTCCATATCTATATTGAGGAGACAAGGAATGATATTAATATGATTACTGAGAACCATAGATATTTTGGTATTTTGGGGTCTTGCTGAGACATCTGAATTGTAACAGGATCAGGATCTACAAGTTCATCACATTGCATTGAGTGTGTACTGTACCTGTCCGACAGCTGTCCAGAGAAGAAGGATCCCACCAGAACTCCTAGGAAGTAAAGTGTGGTGGTGAATGGCTGCTTCCACTGCTCACTGCACACAAGGTCAAACTGAAACAGCCAAAAGGCACTTCTCAAAATTCTGCAAAGAACACTAGAAGAAAAGTATCAGAAACTCATAGGTATACTTCTGAGACTATGGTGGACTGATAAATGTCTTTATTGTAGCTCCAGCCATCCACACAGCTCTCCTGCTCCAGATCCGTGAGGTTCACGTCCAAACCAGGAACGAGTCCCTGAGCAGAGAGATTTCTGACCACGTCCAGACTGTATCTGCTGCAGCTGCTCAGCACCTCTTTCCCATCCACCAACTGAAGCGACAAAATGTATTGGTGAGACCCGATTAATTGTCACTTGGTGACACTACCAATGACAATAACAACTGCCAAATATGGGATGTGGCTATCAAAAGGTAGAAATCTGTAAATGGAGTTTACATTCGTGTAGAAATCAAGACATGCTACTCAGAAGTTCAAAGTTCATTTGTTCAGTCAGCATGATTGAAATGTAAAGACACAATTCCATACCAGAGGAAATAATCTAACAACACAATCTGCATTCTGTACTAGAAAAACAGGTCTGCATGAGTCCAAGTGTTATATCTTCACCTTTTTCCATAAATAGTTGCTTTTAAATTGCTTTGCCAGATTCAAAGTTTAAGATTTTTTTTTGATTGTTAAATGATTTACCTGTAATGGGATGATGGAATTGAGCCATTCTTGAGTCAGGTTGTGCTCTGGGATTTTGCAGTGGTGACTGGGACTGTCGGCTATAAAGATGATAGATAAAACTCCAAATCCATTGGGAATTGTACTGACACAGAGCAGGAAGAAGACAACTTGCTGGAAATGTCCCCATTGTCCCAGGAATGCAATTTGTTCCTCATAATCATTCATACCAGCAAAATCTGCCTCTCTCTACTGTCTCCAGTGAAGTCTGTCTCCAACATCTCGTATATGGTTTTTAGATATGCTGACGACTTTGCCCTTTGTACTATGTAATCATATGCATATCTTTATTATGCCTTAAAACAGTGGTCCGACACACTGATCTTGTTCATCGCTGCAGAGGCAGAGATATAGGTGGTTGGTAGGGGGTGGCTGTGTGGTGGGATGTGGACTGAAGATAGATCTGAAGATGGGGACTCAAACGTATTAATGCAAACATTACATGCATGGTACAGCATGCACATTGTTGCACAACACAAACTGCTGTTTATCACTCTAAAGCTGAAGAATCTGACAATAAAATTCAGGTTCAGTGGTGTTATAAAGTAGACTTCAAGGCTGCTTACAGCACCTGCCCAAACTTAAGAAATAGAGGCTTAGCTACCCATTACACCACTAACTGTCCTTGCTCTGACAATAGTTAATCTACACTTCCTAGTAGATCCTCCCTTTCTTCTTCTGCCTTTCTCTTTTCTCTCTCTCTCAATTGTCTTTTTCTCTTTTCTTTACCTTTACAGCAGTAATTCATGCTGTAAATTGTGCGATCTTTTTGTGGAGATTCACACTTGCAATTTAAATGAGTGTTGATTTTTTTGGAGCAGAAGCACCATTTCATCAAACCCAAAGGTATGTTGGAGCCCTATTTGGATTAACTACCATGTACCCACTGCACCATTGCTAAAAATTACTCATATTTCAAGAGCATTTCTGCAGTGGTTTTAACTCGACAGATGCGTTAACCAGTATGGATTCATTTTTCCAGGATTGGACCATGGAAACACAGCCAAAAATACACAAAGTGAAAAAAATAGCAGTCACCCTTTGCAAAATCCCAGTCCTCTTTCTGCTCCTGTACTTGTTTGTGTGCTCCCTTGACATTCTAAGCTCGGCCTTCCAACTAGCCGGAGGTAAGTTGTCTCATCACCATCCTTCATCAAAGGCAATCAGCTGCTTGTTATACATGAAAGCGGTGTTTGAATGATGTGCTGTATAATTTGCATGGGTCCTAATATAGATAATCAAAGCTATTCCACTGTCTGTCTGCTTCACTCTGCCAGGCCGGGTGGCAGGAGACATTTTTCAGGAAAACGCCATCCTGTCTAACCCAGTAGCAGGACTAGTCGTGGGAATACTGGTGACAGTGTTAGTCCAGAGCTCCTCCACCTCCACCTCCATCATAGTCAGTCTTGTCTCTTCTGGTTGTGAGTATTTAACAATGCAACAGAAGTGTAATCTCATCCACAAAACAACCTAACTACAGTTATATTGTCCAATTGCATCTGCAGTGCTGAATGTTCAGTCAGCTATTCCCATCATCATGGGCTCCAACATCGGAACATCAGTCACCAATACTATTGTTGCTCTGATGCAGTCTGGGGACAGAGAGGAGTTTGAAAGGTACCGCAGTGTGATCGTGTATGCCGTGTGCTTATGGCTTTATTTCCTTTTTTTCATTAAAAATAAAGATGTGCTTCTTCTAGGGCGTTTGCTGGAGCCACAGTCCATGACTGCTTTAACTGGTTGTCTGTTTTGGTGCTTCTCCCACTGGAAGCTGTGAGTGGGCTCCTGAGGCGACTCTCACAGGCTGTGGTGGATGCTCTATCGTTCAGGGCTGGAGAAGAAGCTCCAGAGCTTCTTAAAGTTCTTACTGAGCCACTCACCAAAAGAATTATCCAGGTACTGTGCTGCTGGCATAGTTGGACAAGCACATTGCATATTTTCTTCTTGTTTTCTTTTAACAACCAGCGGAAAATGAATATCTCATAATCATAAATGAGGGGTTTATATAGAGAACCACAAGATGGGCAAAGTTCCAGGCAGCGGCTTAGGGGCAGATCAAACAAAAAAATATTGCATAATCTTACTTTTTTTAGTAGACACTGCCAATACAAATTGGATTATATTTGATAACATGACATAAACTTAATCTCTCTGCACAGCTGGATCGGTCAGTTATGACTGCCATTGCAACAGGAGATCACAGTGTGAGGAACAAGAGCCTGGTGAAGCAATGGTGTCATACCACACACTTGAAGGTACTGGTGCCACTTTTTTGTTTTGGGTGCTATTCTGCATGTAGACAATGAAGACACACCCTGTCTCTTAAACAACACTGAAAACTCTCCATTATTGCTGACAGGACAATGAAACATTTTGGGGAACGAACGTCTCAGAACATGGACAAAAATGTATGCATTTTTTTCCGTTTTTCAGTATTTCTATGATTGAAAGTTTGTCTCGTGATAAAAGTAACAATTCCTCTCATACATTTTTAATTCTACTGGTGTTTTCAAATCACTAAATTCAAAGGAGCAATCTGTCACAAAGCAAAGAAGTGCATGAATTCTCTTCCCTGCACTGTTATTCATCTGTTATTCATCACTCTCCCAATCTTTTGATATTTCCAGGATCGGCAGATTTCTAGCTTTTCTCAAATCCGTCTCAGTTTTTCTCAATGCAGCAACAGGATATGTTTAAACTCAGTAATGTCTTGTGGGTGTGAGCACTTCATCTTCTAATCATCTTCTAAGCACCAACCTCTTGTCTTGTGTAGCTACATGATGAAAGGGTTTGTTTTGATTCCAAAGTGTCCCTTTAACTTTTTTTCAAGCAAATGTGCAAGTTAATCTTATCCTGTGAGTTAAAAGTAGCTTGTCACTCAAATCCTGTGGAAGTCAATGCTGTCTTTGCACAGGTCGGCACCTTTTTGTGGACAGCACTCTGTCAGACTTGGCCATAGGTTTGATCCTTCTGGCTTGCTCCCTTCTGGTCCTGTGCAGCTGTTTGATTCTGCTGGTTAAACTGCTCAACTCCCTGCTGAAGGGTCATGTTTCCGGAGCGATTAATAGAGTTGTTAACACAGGTAATATGAGATTTATTTGAAATGTAACTTTAATTTCTCACTGACTATGTCCAGAGGAACACATCCATGCCCTGTATTGTTCTGTCCTTGTAGATTTTCCCTTCCCTTTTACATGGCTATCAGGTTACCTGGCTCTATTGGTGGGAGCAGGTATGACCTTTTTGGTTCAGAGTAGCTCTGTCTTCACCTCTGCTATCACTCCTCTAATCGGTAAGGAACACATGAGCACACACATTAAATAAGTATCTTACTAGAGCAATTAAACAATCCCGAAATGAAACAAGTGGGAATGAGCTGCTCCTAACTTTGAGAATATAAGACAGATCCTGTGTCCATTTCATTTAATCAATTACAGGCACACTGTTTCTTCTCTGCTAGTTTGGTACAGCATTAACAGAATTGCGCTACATAATTGTTGAACATCTTGGTTAAAAATCCTCCTTGTGTGGAATCTTTTCAGTGCCAGAAATATCTCTGCAATGAAAACAAAAGCTTTATGCCGTGCCGAGTTTAGTTTCACAAAGCCTTATTTCTTAACTAATTGTCCCACTGACTTTATAGCCGATGTACCAGTTTTTAATCATACTAAACCCTCCTTAGGGATTGGAGTGATCAGCATTGAGAGGGCCTACCCTTTAACACTGGGTTCCAACCTCGGAACCACTACAACAGCAACCCTGGCGGCTCTGGCAAGTCCAGGAGATAAGCTAGCAGCCGCCACGCAGGTTAACTCAAACACACAAGAACATATACACTGTATGCATATACAATACTGTGCAAATGTTTAAGGCAAAGGAGAAATCTAGATGACTTTTGACCAGTTTAACCACCCTTTTCCTTTGTACCAACACAACTGTTATTAACCATGACCTCCTGCTTTGTTCCAGGTTGCTTTATGTCACTTTTTCTTTAATCTCCTTGGTATTCTGCTGTGGTATCCCATACCAGCCACACGCTTGCCCATTCGTATGGCCTGTGCACTTGGAAATCACACTGCCAGGTACTGCAATATTCTCGCAATATACTATATGCTATTTCAGTAGGCATCCAGTGGGTGGAAATTGAGGGTTAGGATGGTAGTTGGATCAAAATATGTCCAAATATTCTACAACAGTCACATTTACACAGGTACCGTTGGTTTGCTGTTCTGTACCTCCTCCTCTGCTTCCTGCTACTGCCATCCCTGGTGTTCGCCCTCTCTATGGCTGGGTGGAAGGTGATGACTGGGATTGGAGTTCCAATAATAATCGTCATTATGTCCGGTGCAATGCTTAAGCTGCTCCAGGTGCATAGACCTGGCTGTCTGCCTCCTAGACTGCGGAACTGGGACTTTCTTCCTGTTTGGATGACCTCTCTGCAGCCCCTTGATGATCTGATCACAAGGGTGACCCTGCTGTGCAGGGAGGGGAGAGGTAAACATTTTCAGTGACTTTTCAATCAATCATTCATTCAATCGTATTAACTGTTTACTCTTGTGTTAATGCTGTCTTACTATCTTGAATAATGCTACTTCCTGGTTGTCTTTGTTGATTAATGCTGCTGATGTTGCTGCGTTCCTAGGTTGGACTTGGAAGCAAAATGATGACCAAGTCACAACACATGAGGGCACTATTGTCAACCCTGAAAGAAAGGACACAGAAGGACAGCAGCAGAGTGCAGAAAGCCGGCAGAAACAAGCACGAGTGGACAAACCCAGAAGTGACCTCCAGTACAGTCAGGAAAACAACTCAACTACTCATATATCTTCAGAGGACAGGACATTTGACTTGTCTGTGGGCTGCACAGTGAAGAAAAATGCAGTTGCCAACAATAACGGCATTCAGCTGAACAGCACTTACTTGTAGCACTGCTTCGATGTAAAAGGCAAAACGGTGCAGGAAAATTATTAACACACCTTTTACTTTCAAAGTTTCAAAGTCTACTTTGTTGTCGTGTCTGTTTAATTAGCTGCCTGTCAGCAGCATATTTCCTGCTGGTATAGGCAGGCCTTCACAGGTCCCCACAACGATGATACGTATCGAGTGAGTTGAGAATATCGTTCATCTTCAAACCCGCTTCGTCCCCACTGGTATAGCAGGGGTCTACTTGTGCCAGCTCAGTTAGGGCAAAATGCAGGCAATACACCCTGGACAGGTCAGCAGTCCACCAGGGCATAGTTGAGAATATGTATGAATGAATAGAAGATTAAAATGCTGCTTCTCTCAGGCTTTGTAATGAAATGTTTCTCATATTATGCTTCTCTGGTTACCCAACACGGCTCATCTGCTCAGCCCGGATTTCTAACCATGGACACAGGACCAGTCGATGGTTCATCAACTATAACTGACGTTGAACTGACGACGCTGCTGAGGGTTGTTGTGTTACTGTCAATGTTTCTTTTGCGAGAATGCTACTCTCAAAATAATCTATGCTGAAAATAATCAGGCTGGACTCTGTGGCCTTTTCTTTTTAAGGTTGCGGCTGATGTATTAATATGCATAATGCATAATATGCATATGCAATAGCTAATTTTGATTGCAATCTTCTGATCAATATTGTCTGACTATTATGAAAGTGAAAAATGACTGCTCACGCTATCTTTGCAACGTATCAGACACTGTGACAAAAGTCACAACTCAAAACGCCATCAGCTCACTTTTAGCTTGTGGGCAACAGAACAATGTGCTTCTGTGAATCTTCCCACGCAACAACTTAAAGCTAAGTGTAGACCAGCTGCTCGTCAGTGGAAACTTTTGAGACCATTTTTGAAGAAAGGCGGAAAGAAGACATTGTTCGATCGCAAAGACAGTGAGTAACAGATTTTAATATCTCTCCTGAAGTTTCTTAAATGATTTTAGTGATCTGAAATGAGCTGAAATTTACTTTTCATATTATACTAGTTGCAAAGAATTCATTTTGTCTATCCTGTCTCAAAACAGGTGTAGCATGTATGCTGTTCATCCATCATCACTGAGGCCTTATATTACAAGTACACAAATTATATTTCCTGCATTTACAACAATTTCATAGTATGCAAATATGTAATGTAATAATGTATAATGTAATATAGAGAATACAGAAATTGAAAGCTGAATCCATTTGATGTGTTTCAACAGACAAACAATGATAACCGTCTACGTGACCCTCATGGCCTTAGCCACTGCTCTTGCAAAAGGTACATGTGAGTAACAAAAGTGGGATACTGAAGACAGAATGACAACAATGTAAAAAGAGCAAAACTAAGAAAAAAAGGATTTTGGATTCAGAATGCATGGCAATGGTAACTTTTTTCCCTTTGTTTTGTAGGGTCTATTGAATGTTTCTTTGACTCTACTGGAGCTGGCCAATGCTTTGGAGCAGTTGGGCAGCTGGTGACTTTTCATTTTCCATCACTCAAAGAAAACCCAAATATTAGATTGATCAAGGATAATAAATATATCATTTTAAATGTCAGAAATAAAAAAGTGATCGGTGGCAAGACACTTCATCCAGAAGCATTCAAAACTGGATCACTGACACTTGGAAATGCATTGAAGAATCACTCTGGAGATTATGTGCTGGAGGAATTTCAGTCTAACGGTACTACAGTAAAAAAAATGAATATGCATCTAGAAATTCAAGGTGTGTACACAATAAAATACACATTTCTGTGCTATGTTGTATGTCAGCTCAAATGACCAAAAAAAAGCGCTCCAAGATTAAATTTCAACAGCACTGGCATACACTGTATGTGTTCTTTCCTAATGTGTTTTTTACTCATCTCAAGGCTAATCCTAAAGATTAAAGTATTGTTTAATATTCGCCAATGCATTCTCTAAATGCATTGAATGATGCCCTGGAAAACTCTTACTAAAGTATTTTTATTTCCTGATA
This sequence comes from Karalla daura, assembly GCA_029224185.1. Lineage (NCBI taxonomy): Eukaryota > Metazoa > Chordata > Actinopteri > Chaetodontiformes > Leiognathidae > Karalla > Karalla daura. Next base: position 16,275,217 of record CM055204.1, on the reverse strand, counting down.
TCATATGGCATGGAAACATAGATTTCACTTTGCATGTTTGACTAGAGTATCTGCTCCTCTGTTCCTGTCTTCCAGCTCCAGTGTCAAAGCCAGACATTTCTCAGACGTGTTTGTCACTAGATCAAAGGAAGATAAGCTGCTCATCTGCAGGAGATAAAGCACAGTTCATTTTTGCTTTGGATGGTCAATTTCTGATCCACACAGGAGATAACAATCAGTCCCAGTGCAGTTCGGCCACAGACGCCCTACCACTTGTTGGGAGGAAAACCAGCGACCAGAGAGGCAATGTTACTATCAGCATACATGGTCAACTGGCAGGAGAATGGATGTGCAGAGTCCAAAACAACGTCAGCAGAGAAGAAACGGTCATTCAACTTGAAACCTGCAAAGGTATTTTAACAGCTGAATTGATATATCCTAATCAGACAAAGCACATATCTTAATTGTACTTTTGACTGCCATTTTCCAGGTTTCATTTCTCTAGGTGGCATTTCTCTCTCCACTCTCATGGCTGTGGCTATGATAGCAAGCACCATCACTCTATCTCTACACGTGGTTCTTTTTTTCACCATCAAATGTTTCACCCAAAAAAGACCTCCAGGTAAATATCCTGTGTATTATTGATGGCCCTGCTGATATTTATTGAAATGTTTGCTAAATTAGCATGCAACCTACTGTCTCACTTTTACAAGTTAAAGATCTAATGCAAGCTGTTCAATATAAAAACCATGTTCAATAACATTAAACAGTAAGTGAGTCCATATAATGTTTAAAGCACATTTACAAACAGGTCTCGCAGACTGAACTGCCGTACAGAGGGTAGCTAAACACAGAGATAAAATTGTTTTGTTCATTGTTTTACGCATAACCATAAAAAATGAGCAGAAAGACAGTTACAGTAGAAATAGTGATAAAAAAAACAGGTCAAACACAGATATTGATAGTATACAAAGAGCTCCGAGAACAAAAACAACAGATGAACAACAACAAAGAAGGACACACATGATTGAAAGAGATAGAGAATGGACAGCAAAGAAGCAGCCAGGGAATAAAGGTGAGTTTTAAGCCAAGATAGAAGGGCCGAGTCTAATGTCTGGTCACAAACAGACATTGGACTTCAGATGTGGGGCCGCTGCTGCAAAGGCTCTGTCACCTTTTTGTTTGAGGCCAGTCTGGGCCACACAGGGAAGGGCCTTGTCAGCAGATCTCAGGGACCAAGGTGCAGAATGGGGTCAGAGACATAGGTAGGAGCCAGCCCATGTAATGCCTTATATACCATCAGAAGGTCTTTGAACTGGATGCTACAGCTAATTGGGTGCCAGTACACGGAGGCCACTACAGGGATGACATGTTGTTTGTTTCTTGGTTCTTGTAGCAGTATAGCAGCTGCATTTTATACCAGCTGCATAATTGGGAATGGGGGAGACCAAGGAATTGCAAAGATCCAGTTTGGACATAAAAAAGGCATGGGCAACTGTAAGCTCAGTTGTAAGGGTCAGAGAAGGTTTAAGGCATGAAATCATTCTCATCTGGTAGAAACTGTTATTAATAAAAGAGCTAATTTGTCTTTTAAAGCAGAGCAGAAGGTTTCTTTTGCATATGACTTTACATGGTAGAGGCAGTAAGCCAACTTTTCAGCAACCTATGGTCTAAATATGATGGAAAATCTATGTTTCAACTCTCTTCTTCTTCCTTCAGTAGTCCCCGAGCATGAAATTACCTACTCGGATGTTAGAGTGTTGATGGGTGAAAGGGGAACCACGCCCAGCTTTTAAGGAAAGTCAACAAACTCATCGCGTCCCCTGCAACTGCTGACTGAGAGCTAAAATATTGCAACTACCAATTCTGTTTTTACAACATCTGTGCATTTCAAGTTGTGCCCGTGCCTCTGGACCACAGGACCTATCTCCAGTTTGATTCCAGGGCCGCAGATATCTACATATCTACAATATCTATTTAGCAGTTGTATCATTGCTTGATATATTGGCTTCTTCGTACACAGAATAAAATCTTGTCAAAATAATCACTGGTGCATTTTTCTTTACTGAAATAAAATAAAAAAAAGAGAGACAGTCTAACTTGGGGCAGCTGTTTAAGTGGATGCAAACCGTGTGTGCTGCATAGGAAAGAGACGAGAGATAAAACTTGCTCGGGCCAGTGAGTTTTGAATGAAGTCGTGTGGTTAAGAGAAAGCGACTGAATTGAATGTGGTTTGTGCATGTGCAAGGGACGCAGGGCAACAGGCTTGAAAGTGTGGTAACTTAGTGCAGTGTGCCAGGAAATGTTCATTGCAAATAAAAACATGTGAAAGTAAAATACAGGGCAAACCAATGAGTTATTGGTCTGGCTGGTTGTTTGCAACTGACGGTCTCATACATTCAGCTCACACCTAGAGACTCACCCTAGGTGTGAGACTCAATGGTGTGTGTGCCTTGTAATGGACTGCTGACCTGTCCAGGGTGTAGATAAGATAATCCCACAGGGTAGTCCAGTGTAACCTCACTTGGAGAATTATAAAAGGTCTTGACATTATGCATAGCAAGGGCAGACGTGACCATATTTTGGAATAATTTGGAATTGATAAATGTTAGCAGCATCAATTTGTACAGGATTTGTACAGGATTTGTACAGTTTTGTGTAGTCAAACTCTTGTAGCTGAAGAAGTCAGAAACCACTGGTGTACTGGTGGTTTAAAAATACCCACCTGCACTATGACATGAACTTCGTAGACACTGAGATGAGCCCAAAGATAGCCATTAAGGCACTTTTATGTTGTGGGTAATCTGCTTCTTTTATTGCTGTCGCGTGTCAATGCAACGTGTAACCCTGTCAGGCAGAACCTCAGATGTCATCCTCAGATAAAGACGCAAAGACGACATTGGCTACATCATGGTGACAGTAAGTGAAGGATTTTAATTCTAAGGCTCTTCTTGTGATTTTAACTTTCTGTGCTGTCCATAAAGGATAGCCATTCCTGTCCCCTTTCTTATAACAGATTCATTCATCCATTGATACATGTTACCTTTGAATAACTTTGTACTGTGGTGTTTGTACTGAGGGTGCCTATCGACTGCATTCAATCTACTCATATTGTTCAAGATTTTTTTTTCCATTAACAAATACGTTACCAAAATTATACCAACTTTACACCAACTCTAATACACAGCTTTGTCATTGTATAGAAGTTAAGGTAAAACAGAGAAAGCAGAATTGAAAATTAAAACTGACTTGATGTTTCCACAGAAAACCATGATCTTTGTCTACATGATCCTCCCCGCTTTGGCCACTGTGCTGGCAAAAGGTAAATTTAAGTATTACGAGTGTGTTACTGCAGTTATTGTGTGACACATATATTAAGAAGAATAGTCTAGATGCAGTGAAATGATGAAGATTAAACTTGTCATCTCCAACACTGTACATCAAGCAGTGTTCTATTTCTCATCTTATGTATTTATTTATTCATTTTTTAGGGCCTATTGATTGCAAATTCAATGGAGTTCACCAGTGCTTCGGAGCAGTTGGGCAGCTGTTGACTTTTCATACGGCAAAATCAAAAAACACTGATATGACACTGACAAAGGATAATAAATATATGATTTTAAAAGTCAAAAATAACAAAGTGACCCTTGACCAGATATTCATAAACCATCCAGATGCTTTCCGAAATGGAACCCTGATATTTGGAAATGCAATGAGGAATCACTCTGGAGATTATGTGTTGGAGGAATTTCATTCTGGCGTGACAGTTAACAAAGTGAAGATGCATCTACAAATTCAACGTATGTATTCAATAAAATCTGCATGCCTTAAAAGGACATGCATTACTTTGTTCTGTATTAGCGTGTATGCAGCATTGTATGGAATAATATAAAGGATTTCTTTGTCTATTTATATGTGTCTTGAGCTCAAATTCTTGTCTTGCAGTTCCAGTGACAAAGCCAGCTGTGTCTCAGGAGTGTTTGTCACCACATCGCATGAACGTAAGCTGCTCTACTGACGGAGATGTGGCACAGTTCATTTTCACTTTGGATGGACATTTTCTGATGCAGAGTCAGACCCCGAGCAGTTTGGCCACAGCCACACCGTCACTTGCTGGGAATACGACCAGTGAACCTAACAGCATTGTAATCATGGGCTTATATGGTGGACTGGCAGGAAATCTGACCTGTAGTGTCCAAAACAACTTCAGCAGAGAAGAAACAGTCATTGGAATTACAAGCTGTGAAGGTACCATATTTCAAGAACTGATTTTGACTCCTAATACAGTTACATGATTCATGTAAAATCCTCAGGCATTTCCTGTTTTGGTTGTACCCAACTGTATTCCATACAGACTTGTTAGGCTCCAGTTCTCCAGATGGGATTTTCTTCTTCTCTTTTGTGGCTGCGACTGTGGCAGCTAGTGCTGTCACTGTAACTCTGCATGTGGCTCTTCATTTTGGCATCAAACCCACCATCATCAAAATAATGACAGGTAAAGCAATCTTGTCACTTTCCTACACTTTAATGAAGCTCATACTGACATTTACAAAGATGTTTGTGATGTTACTATGTCAGGTATCTGCTATACACGTAATAGGTCACAAAGCAATGTTAACTGTTTACTGCACATGGACTTAACTGTCAAATCTCCACCACACAGCATAAAATAATTTTGTTCAATGTGATGGAAAATCTCTCTTGTAATTGTCTGTCACTTCGTCCAGATGAGACCTCTGAAGATGAAACAATCTACTCAACAGTCATCTACTCAATGCGTGGTGAAGAATACGAGGAATACCAGGTCTGACTTCGATCAGAGCAGAACCTCTCTAAAATATTCTTCTGGAACACAACATGTGACTCGTTAACATCAACAGTTGACTAAAGCTGTTGTTGGTATTTTGTTCTTAGGTTGGACTTAGAAGTGAAATGATGACCAAGACGCCACATGAGGGCACTGCTGTCAACCCAAACAGATTAGACACAGAGGAGCAGCAGCAGACTGTAGACGGACAAGGAAACGACAGCTTACCAAAACAAGGATGAGTCCAGAACAAGCTGCATGTCTTCAGAAGACAAGACATATGTCTTGGCACCAGTATGCAGATTTGCGTCCTTGTAGTGCTACCTCCAAATACGTTGCTGAATTTTGGGACATGCATGCAGGACATTAATAAAAAAAAGTTTTTCCACTGTACAAATATTATGATCATCATCACCATAATTTTTTTCGTATTGAAAGTGAACTTTCTGTGTGTCTCCTGTCTCTGGCCTGATATAGGCATCGGCTGGCCTCCACATTCTTAACACAGTGAGAATGAAGCCAGTTGAGAAAATGTCTGAAATGAGTATCTCAAAGCTGCTTCTCTCTGATTCTGCGTTGGTAAAAAAACATTCAACATGTTGAAAATAAAACACTGAAACTGCAAGCTTGGGTTTTGCTTCACAAAGACAATGCACATAAACAGTTTTATTTGATCTATTATCCATTTTACACATTGGACTACCCGGAGTACTGACAATTTCCTGGTTGGATGACAGAGAATGGTCTGCTTTGTTGCATTACTATGTAGAGAAAGAATAATAGTGTCTGAGAACAAGGTATTGTTATACAGACATATAAGTCTGGTAGCCGCTCAACTCTCATGACCCAGAACGTTTCAAATGAAGTCGTGTGGTTGAGCAAGAGATAGAATGAAAAAAATGTGGCTATTATCAAGTATGGTTAACTTTGCATTGCCTATATATGCCTGTGCATGCGCAGGTAAGCCATAGCAACAGGCTTCAAAATGTGGTTTCTTCACACAGTGAGCCTGCTAATGTCTATTGGAAAAACAGTCATCTATCCATCCATCATCTTACCCACTTTGTACCCAGTGCTGTCAGGGAAGTAGGCTGGTCCTTATTCCCAACGCACATATTGTGAAATTGCAAATACAGTTATGGAAAAACATTTATCTTTATCGAAGAACCAATGGAAATAAGTAAATAAATAAAGTTGAAATAAAGTTGAGTTGTTGTTACCGGCCCACCCATGGTCCAGGGGCATTGGCATTGACTGGACTGGAAGCACTTGATTAGTGTCCTTTATAATTACCACCCACTTAAGTCTACTGCACCCATGTGTACACAATACATCAATACATATGGGAGGACATTTTACACACCACACACATATCAAACACTGCTACCAAGTCGTGACTAATAACCCAAGCAGCTCACTTTTAGATTGTGGGTGAGAGAGCAACGTGCTTCTGTGAATGTCCTCAGACTTTCAGAAGATAGAGCTAAGTGCGGACCAGCTGCTCGTCAGTGGAACCTTCAGAGACCACTTTAGAAGAAAGGCGGAAAGAAGACGTTGTTCAATCGCAAAGACTGTGAGTGACAGATTTTAACATCCCTTTCAGATTATTCTAGATGCAAAGGATAGGTTTTGCTTTTCCTGCTTATGATTTATATTAGATATACACATGTATTTCTATCAACATATCATTAATTAATTCAATCTGTTTGATGTGTTTCAACAGACAAACAATGATTACCGTCTACGTGACCCTCATGGCCTTAGCCACTGCTCTTGCAAAAGGTACATGTGAGTAATAAAAGTGGGATACTGAAGACAGAATGATGTCAGACATGACAATACTAATGTAAAAAGAGCAAAACTAAGAAAAAAAGGATTTTGGATTCAGAATGCATGGCAATGGTAACTTTTTTCCCTTTGTTTTGTAGGGTCTATTGAATGTTTCTTTGAATCTACTGGAGCTGGCCAATGCTTTGGAGCAGTTGGGCAGCTGGTGACTTTTCATTTTCCATCACTCAAAGAAAATCCAAATATTAGATTGACCAAGGATAGTAAATATATCATTTTAAATGTCAGAAATAAAAAAGTGATCGGTGGCAAGACACTGCATCCAGAAGCATTCAAAACTGGAACACTGACACTTGGAAATGCATTGAAGAATCACTCTGGAGATTATGTGCTGGAGGAATTTCAGTCTAGCGGTGGTTCAGTAAAAAAAATGAATATGCATCTAGAAATTCAAGGTATGTACACAATAAAATTCACATTTCTGTGTTATGTTGTATATCAGCTGAAATGACCAAAAAAAAGCGCTCCAAGACGATGTTTCTACAGCACTGGCATACACTGTATGTGTTCTTTCCTAATGTGTTTTTTACCTATCTCAAGGCTAATCCTAAAGATTAAAGTATTGTTTAATATTCGCCAATGCATTCTCTAAATGCATTGAATGATGCCCTGGAAAACTCTTACTAAAGTATTTTTATTTCCTGATATCATATGGCATGGAAACATAGATTTCACTTTGCATGTTTGACTGGAATATCTGCTCCTCTGTTTCTGTCTTCCAGCTCCAGTGTCAAAGCCAGACATTTTTCAGACATGTTTGTCACTAGATCAAAGGAAGATAAGCTGCTCATCTGCAGGAGATAAAGCACAGTTCATTTTTGCTTTGGATGGTCAATTTCTGATCCACACAGGAGATAACAATCAGTCCCAGTGCAGTTCGGCCACAGACGCCCTACCACTTGTTGGGAGGAAAATCAGCGACCAGAGAGGCAATGTTACTATCAGCATACATGGTCAACTGGCAGGAGAATGGATGTGCAGAGTCCAAAACGACGTCAGCAGAGAAGAAACGGTCATTCAACTAACAAGCTGTAAAGCTAGCGAAAGTAACTGACTTGACATACCAATACATTGCTTTTGTTATTACACTATATTCACAATTGCTTCACATTTTAATAAACTTACAATTAAAACAAATAAAATATGTAGATTCTTTCTCGTCCTTACCATAAAATACTATAACAGCCTGTGCCCATATCTTTAATTCTTAATTGTATTTTAATTTTATATTTTTCTAGGCTCCAGTTCATCAGACGGCCTGTTTCTCTTCTCGTTTGTGGCCGGAGCGGTGACAGCAAGTGCTCTCACTGTTTTTCTGCCTGCTGCTCTTTTCATTGGCAGAAAATGTTTTTACGAAAAGATGAAATCCACAACAGATATGACAGGTAAATCGTTTAAAATCTGAAACAATCCTGTCACTTTCCTCTGTTTCAGTAACGAGAAAACTGATATGTAAATGTTTGCTGAAGTGGTCCATATGTAAAATATGTGCTGTATGACTATACTAAACGATACAGTCACTTCAACGGTACTGATGATGTTTTGAATGTCTATTTCTTATTTTAGGTTTCTTTGAAGATGAAAGTATCTACTCGAAAGTTGTCTACTCAAACAACTGATGATGATCCAGGTTTTATCAAAATGCAACCCAGTCTTCCTTTGTTCTTTCTTTGTCATATGTGCATCGGTAACATGGTCTCAGGCAATGAAGGATGTGAAGCTGTGAAAAGACAATTAGCAGCTTTTGAGGCAATGTAACAATGTAGCAATAGCAATGCAATAGCTATAATGACCGTCATCAGGGTGGCACTAGAACTGCTGACTGTTAATAGACTGAGAAATACAGTAGCTAGCTTCTCTGTTTTCACTTGATTTTTTCTTTCAATTTTGCTGTTTTCTTGCCTCTACTTCTACCACAGCTGTTTCTCCATTTTGATCACTGGGTGGCAGTAATTTACAACAAAAACATAAGTTGAATGCTTGGAGAAGTTCACTTCATTATTTGTATCCTCTGTATCCCTACCTGTCAACAGTGTTTGCATGGTACTTAGCAAACTTAGCAACCATTAATGTATTAGTTGTGTCTCCATTGTACCTTGTCATGCAAAGAATTGCTTCTTCTTCTTTAAAGTAGTTATTTTAGTGTGTCTGTAATTATTTTTTTCAGAAGATCTTTTGCATCTCGTTGAAAGGGCTTCTTCAACTCTAATTCAGGTGTAGGAGTCTCCAGGTTTTAAACTTTTGGAGACACCTCGTGATCGTTAACAGTGTTAGATGTTAAAATCCCATTCACACAGAATGCCGTTTCACAGCCGTTTCCAATTGATCGCTTCTGCATCAGAACCGAGCAACTTGTCAACGCCATCTACTGGACTGTCGTGGTATTTATTGCCAGTTTAAGTTTGAATCAGAGGTTAGAATAGAAAAAAAATCTTGGGCGGTGGAAGATACTTGATTGAAGATATTGTCCAGGGTGCATTCCCTTCCTTTGCCCTCAGTAGGCTGGGCCAAGGCATCAGCAGACTCCTGCAATGCCAGTGGATATAAACATGATGGCCATATTATGGATAGAATAAAAAGTTGTTGTGAGTCTCATGAAAGGGTTCTGGATTTGGCATTGAAGCAAAGTGATGAGTAGTTATTGACAGTTGATACCACATGGGGGCGCCATGGTGAATCCTGATCGAAAAGAGAGACGAACAGAAACACAAGACAATAATAGCTGGAAGCAACAAGGACGAGTGGACGTCTACAACATTTACTAAAATCTGGACTGAATACGTCTACCAAACCATCTACTCACCAATGCGTGGCATTGTGTTTCTACTTGCATATTAAAAGTTCAGACTAAAATATTGAGAACAAAATAATAACATTTGTGCGCACCTGATTTTCTCTACTAAATAAGGAATGGAAAACAACAGTAAATGAACATGAAGCAAAGTGCAGTCTTCTTATTGTCTAGCTGGACATAAACTCTGTTTGCTGCAGAGAAGCGAAACTCACTTGAGCCAGACGGTTTTCAATGAGGTTGGGTGGTTGAGCGAGCAACAGAATGAAAAACAATGTGGTTTTAAACTGACTGGCTCATAAGCAGATAACTTTCCCTGTAGGATGTTGTTGGTAAGCAGATGAACATGTGCAACTAACACACAGCAACGGGTTTCAAAGTGTGGTTACTTTAGTCAGTGAGTCCGGAAATGTTCACAGAAAATACAGTCATTCTGCCACCCATCGTCTTACCTACTTTGTACTCAATGGTGTTGCAGGGGTCTGGTGGTGTCTGTCAAACACACATTGGACAAAAGTCCAATTTCATTTACAAAAGATGCTTAACTTTACAGTCAACATCACAAACCAGCCAATGGAAACATGTCCTGCCCACTTCATCAAGCCTTCTACTCTCTCATAGACAACCACAGCTATATTTAACTCCATGTGAGACTGACATATACAGCCCAGTAAAAAAGATAATGTCATGGTTCAACTCATTGGTTGAATTGAATAAAAGTCTTTAAAAAAAAAGTATACAATGATAATTGTATACTTGAATGATAATAATTAACATAATGTTAATGGTATCCATTCAAACTTTTTAACAATTATAAATATTTTTACAAAAATGACCTTGGAGCTGCTTGGATATGGTATTCAAAGTTTCCTGTTGCTTTTCAAAATCACTGTCAATTCAAATTTCACAACGATTTTACGATATTCTGATTGCAGGTTTTTGCTAAATTACCAGGGGTAGAACATAGGAGAAGGATGGAAACACAGTGAGGTTAATGAGGTTGGTATGCAGTTAAGCAGCCCAAGAAACCGAAGACCAAAGTCCCAGAGCAGAAAAAAGGCAAGAGCCAGGATCTCAAAAACAGAAAGAGGGACACAAGTGGAAAACCTGGAAAAACAAAAAAAATGGGGACATATAGAAAACACAGAGAGGCCTCAGGAGAGAGCATGTGTAAATCTGAAACAAAAGACAAGATGAACTGGCCTTGAATACAGGGGAGAAACAGGCCCAATTTCAAAAAAACCTCTTATGGACTCACTGACTTAGTGGCACAGTAATGGTAAGTCTGTGAGTGTGTGAGGGTTGAGGGTATAAGGGAAACCAACATCAGCACTGATTTGCAACAAAATTGCCCACAGTTCATAGTGTTGTGAAGTCAAATACAGCGTCGGTGTGGCCCTTGCATACCACCTGTGACCCCTTACCCTTAGCCCTTCGTCTTCGTCTGAGAAGGTCAGAGGTGGAGGGCTCCCCGATATCCTAAAGAAACAAGGCAAATCATTGTCAAAAGATTTTTCTTCATGGCGATTTAAGAGAATATTTGTGAATCTAATGTCAGTGGAATTAATGGAAGACCTGAATTAGGTAAATGCTACACTGGCCTCAACCTGGTCAGTGTGACGGTATCTTCAGTTCCTGGCTGAAAGGACGCCACCACCACAGGGGGGTCCATCACTGGCCTGACACTTCCTGACTTCATGCATGTCTGCATAACACTGCCAAGTAGTGGCGGTCACCTCCCCCATGTCTGTCCCTGATCCAGTTCTGGGGTCCTCAATTCCTGAAACACAAACACACACAATGAACACAACTGTCCAGTTCGCACATGCATCTTTCATTTGGAATTTATGTTAAACTGTGCATCACATACCCTGTATTTCTGCTTTAGGTTCACCCACTTTTTGGAAGCCTGTTGGCCGGTAACTTTGCCCTCCAAACCGACCTCTTTCACAAATTGCCTGTATCACAATCAACAGTACAAACATTCAGTATTCAGAGCACAACACAGGCAAAAAAAATGAAAGCAGACAAGAACATAGTAAAGTTGTTCTATCACCCCCCCACACCATATGTTGTTTGCATACTGTATGATATAGAGGATGATAACGATAATCGCAGTGAGCCAGATGTAGTAGAAAATGATTTACCTTCCCTTCATCTAATAATTACATTTGCCTCTTCCTGCAAAACTTTGTCCTGGATGTTCTCATGTCCCTGCCCAGGTGTTCTGACCAGTCCCTGGTCCCTGACCGGCTCCTGCCTCTGTCCAGGCAACACAACCAGCCTAACAATGTCTTGTTGTTTATTTCTTGTTTTTTATTTTTTATTCTTTTTAAATCTTACTGTGGTGTACAGGTAACCCTGTCTGTCCAACCTGTCGTCTCTCCAGCCTGCTAACCTGTTATCTTCGCTGTCTGCTCTGTCCAGTACCCACATGTCTCTCAGGAGGCGGAGCCAGGTCAGCATAGGCCAGCCAACGTACAGTCAGTGCCAAGCCGGCTGACAAACTTCAAGCATGGATGTATGATAAGAACTGGATACCGTACTAAACATAGTGGCCCATTCAGTCCTATGGACGCTGCTCGCCTGGCGCATACGACTCTCTTCTTCTTTATGGGTCATATAGATTTTGTGCAGTACAGTCACTCCCATCATGCAATACGGGATTATGAACAAGTTCGTGTGAGGGAGGAAGCGCTGTGCGATCTGCAATATTGCCGTCTCTTTTACTATTGCCGTCTATGGGGAAAATGCTTTTTGGGCCCTGTGGGATTTTTATTGAAAAACCAGGGTTGGCTACTGGGATCGGATTGCCGGCAGAGGGTGGCGCCCTATCCAGATCTTATAATACATCCATGAGTTCAGCTCAGCTCAGCTGAGTTTCCCTTAAGCCCAGCTTGAAGGCCAGTGTGCTGGCTATGTGGGCTGACACTTGGGGAAGGCATACTATATGAAGACAGCAATGACAGTTGGAGAGATGTGTAGACAGGCCGAAGTGCTAATAAAAGTTATAAAGAAGGAGCTGCTGTGTCCGTTACAATGGCACCGGTTTCATTGAAGAGGTGGGGCAACGCCACTGTCCCACTACACCACTACGTGAACTTCATTGAAACTAAAACTTAATTTGACTTTCTGGCATCCGAATATAAAGCCAGGGCAAACACTGCAGATAGTTGCAGGTGGGTCCCACACTTGGCCACTGCTCAGCCCCATCCCGGTGCTAGTGAGACAGACATAGGGCCAAGTTCTGGAGCACAACTGGTTGTTCAGTACGGGGCCATAAAGTGAGCGGGCCACTGGCCCCCCTGGCCCCCAGCTCCAGCTCCAGTGGTCCCTCAGTGTCATTAAACTTACTGTGTAGTGGTGAATATGCTACACGACACCTGTCCATAAATTACCTGCCATATATCAATAGATATCTGTGTTCACCTATCATCTGTGGTCCATGGCCACAAAGTGACACTCATCACTTTTCAAGAGTAAAGAGCTGCAGGGGTAGGAGCAAATTCTACCACATTGATAGTTGTTGGAGGGATCACTTAACTGCATGCTTTAATTCTCATTCCATTCAGTCTCAGTGTTTGAATGAGACAGGAGTCTGTTGGGATCTTAAATGCTAAAAACAAAGCAATTCAAAACTAACTTTTGGTTGAAATAACCAAAATTGGTAGAAATATGAACCATTCATGCGCAGCCACATGATGACGGAATGGTATGGCTACTCAATGTCTTGTTCCTCTAGTTTACAATAACCAGCTGCACCATAACAGGAACACACCACAACAAAGAGAGCAGAAGACAGCAGCCATCTCATTTTTACCATGTGGGTGATAACTTACTTCCTTGAATGCTTACACGAATCACCACCTTAAAGCCAGGTGCAAAAATAGCTACCTGTCAGTAGTAACTGCAGAGGACAGCCTTGAGCAAAGGTGCAGAACAGACATCGCCCTATTGCAAAAACAGTGAGTGACAATTTTAAATTCCTTTATTCTATCTAAACTATCTAAGATGAGCAGAAATTTGTCAAATTCTGTCTCAAAATGTTAAGGCAAAAATGTGTCTATTGCTAACATACAGTTATGAGAAATTTGGATTTAGGTGTAAAACAGGCAAGAGTAGAAACAAATACTGCACTGGGTTTTTAGTTTTTCTGTAGAGTTAATATGGTGTCATAACATAAAGGACAACACAAATTAGTTCTATCCTGTATAGAAAGGTGTATCCTGTTTCTTCTAACATATACTGTATATATTGTATTCATATTATTAAAAGGAATTTTTTTGTAATATATTTTTATTGTCATACAAACCGTTCTAGATACAGCATTCTGTAGCATATTTTTCCCTATGTGCAGTAGAGATCCAGCCAACCCCTACACCGTTGTCAAGGCACAAAGTGGGCAAAATAATGGATGATGAAAAACAGAAAATGTAACATTCAAATATACATTGTATTAATGTGTTTCCACAGAAAAACATGTTTTTTGCCCACATGATCTTCACCACTTTGGCCACAGCTCTGGCAAAAGGTAAAGCGTGTGTTATTGCAGTAATAGTGTGAATACAAGAAGAAAATAAGTTGTAGAGGTTAGCAATTTACATATTGTTCTATTAAGCATTGTAAATCAAACATTTTATTTATTTATTTATTTTTCAGGATTGTGTGAATGCAATTTATCTGAAACTGGAGTACAGCCATGCATAGGAGCTATTGGTCAGAAGTTGATTTTTAATATACCCAAATCAGACAATTTAGATATTATATTAAAAAATGACAAGAAAAAAACAATTCTTAGAGTCAAAAATGGCCAAATAATTGGATCTGACCCATTTGTAAATCAAGTGAAAGCTTTTCCGAACGGAACACTGATACTTGAAAACCCATTGAAGAATCACTCCGGAGATTATGAGTTGGAGACGTTTAACCCGAAAGGTACATCGGTGAAAAAAGTGGAGGTGCATCTAGAAATACAAGGTATGCAAAATAAAATATGCATTTTTTTGTGATTCCTCTAATTAATTATGCCATAACTAACATCTAAATAAAAGTGAAAGTTTCTGTGTACGTACAGAATTTCAGTTTCCATGTTCTAATGGCGATAAAGCATCCGATACTCTTTGTCTTACAGCTCCAGTGTCGAAGCCAGTTGTGTCTCAGACGTGTTTGTCACCAGATCTAATGAACATAAGCTGCTCTACTGCCGGAGATGAAGCACGGTTCATTTTAATCTTGGATGGCCCTTTCATGATGCAGACAAGAGACCACAGTCAGTCCCAGTGCAGTTTGGAAACAGAGGTGCTTGCTGGGAGTACCACTGTCGAACAGAAAACCATCGCTACCGTCAGTTTACATGGTCAACTGGCAGGAAATCTGACATGTAGAGTTCAAAACAACATCAGCACGGAGGAAACAGTCATTCAACTAACAAGCTGTAAAGGTAGCAGATTTCAACCATGGATTTGATAGAATTGCACATTCCTTTTGTGAATGTAACACCCTCACACCCTCACATTTTCACTGATACATTGGAATATCAATATAACTTTTTTAAGATCTTTTTTGATATTTCCAACATGAATTTATAGTTACATCTACATAATTTGAATTTATAGTCTGCAATTTCCAATTGTACTTTGTTAATACATCTGTATTTTCTAATGCTCCATTTTGCCAGGCGGCAACTCCGTCTTCTCTGTTGTGGCTGCGGCTGTGATAGCAACTGCTGTCACTTCATTCCTGCATGTGGTGCTTTTTCTTGCCATCAGACGTTTTAACAGAAAACCAAAACCTTCAACTGTTAATACACCAGGTAAACATGTTCAAAATATCCTGATGACAATAGATGACCCTATTGATATATATGGGAATGTCTGCCAAATTAGCCTTACATATAATTAAGATCTGTCGAAATTTTAAATGTGATGGATAATTACGTTTCATGTCTGTTTATTCTTTCAGATGTCACTGAAGATGAAATTGTCTACTCGGATGTTAGAGTGATGAAGACTGCAAGGAAAACCAGATCGTGATCATCATCATGGCTCCTACAGCATCTGAGCCAAATGAGCGAAAATGTAGCATCTACTTTTTCTGCTGTACTGTTATGCTGCACTCATACCTCTGTCTTATCCATTTTAATGGTCATGTATATCTAAAAAAATTATCTTCTGACAGAACTAAAATATGTTTTCTAGAGTACAATTTGATACATTTTTAGGATGAGAGTTGGCATTACGTTTAATGTTTGCCACTAATGTCTTGCCTGAGTTCACATTTACTATGTTGCAGTTGGGGAAGGGAAGGAATAATTCAAAAGTCAGATTTTGAATCATTCAGTGATTCAATAATTCAGGCTGAATCAATTCAGTTACAATTTTCTACATTTTTTAAATTCATTGTGGTGTGTGTATCTATGTTAAGTAAGAATAACAAGTTGTTGTGAGTCTCATGAAAGGGTTCTGGATTTGGCATTGAAGCAAAGTGATGAGTAGTTATTGACAGTTGATGCCACATGGGGGCGCCATGGTGAATACTGATCGAAAAGAGAGACGAACGCAAGACAATAAAAGCTGGAAGCAACAAGGACGAGTGGACGTCTACAGCATTTACTAAAATATGGACTGAATACGTCTACCAAACCATCTACTCACCAATGCATAGCATTGTGTTTCTGCTTGCATATTAAAAGTTCAGACTAAAATATTGAGAACAAAATAATGACATTTGTGCGCACCTGATTTTCTCTACTAAATAATGAATGGAAAATAACAGTAATTGAACATGAAGCAAAGTGCAGTCTTCTTATTGTCTAGCTGGACATAAACTGTGTTTGCTGCAGAGAAGCGAAACTCACTTGAGCCAGACGGTTTCCAATGAGGTTGTGTGGTTGAGCGAGCAACAGAATGAAAAACAATGTGGTTTTAAACTGACAGGCTCATAAGCAGATAACTTTGCCTGTAGGATGTTGTTGGTAAGCAGATGAACATGTGCAACTAACACACGGCAACGGGTTTCAAAGTGTGGTTATTTTACTCAGTGAGTCCGGAAATGTTCACAGAAAATACAGTCATTCTGCCACCCATCGTCTTACCTACTTTGTACTCATTGGTGTCTGTCTTTAACGCACATTGGACAAAAGTCCAATTTCATTTACAAAAGAAGCTTAACTTTACAGTCAACATCACAAACCAGCCAATGGAAACATGTCCTGCCCACTTCCTCAAGCCTTCTACTCTCTCATAGACGACCACAGCTATATTTAACTCCATGTGAGACTGACATATACAGCCCAGTAAAAAAGATAATGTCATGGTTCAACTCATTGGTTGAATCATGAAAGTCTTAAAATAAGATAATTCAGTCCTGAAGAACTTTTTTATATGAAGGAGGAAAGAACATGTTAATGTAATCCATTCAAACTTTTTAAGAATTTTCAAGCATGAAGCTGCTTGGATATGGTATTTAAAGTCTCCTGTTGGCTCTCAAAATAATCGTCAGTTTTTGCTAAGATCTGTACAACCAGGGGTAGAACATAGGAGAAGGATGGAAACACAGTGAGATTAATGAGGTTGGTATACTGTTAAGCAGCCCAAGAAACCGAAGACCAAAGTCCCAGAGCAGAAAAAAGGCAAGAGCCAGGATCTCAAAAACAGAAAGAGGGACACAAGTGGAAAACCTGGGAAAACACAAAAAAATGGGGAAAAAACAGAAAACACAGAGAGGCCTGTGGAGAGATCACGCATGAGTCTGAAACAAAAGACAAGATGAACTGGCCTTGAACACAGGGGAGAAACAGGCCCAATTCCAAGCCGACCTCTTATGGACTCACTGACTTAGCGGCATATTAATGGTAAGTCTGTGAGTGTATAAGGGTTGAGGGTATAAGGGAAACCAACATCAGCACTGATTTGCAACAAAACTGCCCACAGTCAAATACAGCATTGGATGCAGGTGGTGTGGATCTTGCCACTCGATAAACTGGAGGTGTGGCAGTGCCTGCTTGTGAGTTGTGGCGGCTACTCAGGATGCTGGAGAATGTGTAGGGTCCCCTTGGCATCCTGGAGAAAAACAGGCGACTCTGAAAAAAGTGAAAAGACGTGGGTCAAGGGCCATTTCTGAATCTGCGTACTTCATCCTTGCTCCCTTGAAAAACTTCATCAGAGTCAGACCTATTTCACCTCAAAGTATACATCTCGCCAAGAACACTGAAATACCTTCTTGCCCCACCCATTTCATCTTTCATCTTCTCCAGTCTGACCATTGTTAGTCTGTTCAACCTGTCACCTCTCCAGCCTGCTCACCTGTTAGCTTCGCTGTCTGCTCTGTCCAGTACCCACATGTCTCTCAGGAGGTGGGGCCAGGTCAGCACAGGCCAGCCCAGGTACAGCCAGAGCCAGGTGGGCTGACAAAGATCAGGTCAGCTCAGCAAAGTTTCCCCTGAGTACACAGCCCATTGTGCTTGCTATGTGGGTTGACATTCAGGGAAGGCATATGAAGAGAGCAATGGTTGAAGAGATGTGTTAATGTGCTAATAAAAGCTGTAAAGAAGGAGCTGCTGTGTCCGTGACAGTGGTGCTGGATTAATTGTGGAGGTGGGGGGACTCCACTACAACATTACACCACAACGTGAACTTCATGAAAACTGAAATTTAATTTGACTTTCTGGGATGGCATGGTATGGCTTTTCAACATCTTGTATTTCTATTTTACAATAACCAGTCGCACCATAGCAGGAACATCTAACACACCACAACAAAGTCTTCACCTAAAGTAAACAGCCATCTCACTTTTAGCTTGTGAGTGATAACTTACTTCCTTGAATGCTTGAACACGTATCACTACCTTAAAGCCAGGCGCGGACTAGCTACCTGTCAGTAGCAACTTCAGAGGACAGCCTTGAGCAAAGGTGCAGATAAGACGTCGCCCTGGTGCAGTGAGTGTCGACTTTAATTTCCTTAATTCTATCTAAACTATCGGACATTTGTCTATTTTTATGTGAAAATTTACAGAAAATATACAGCTTTGATAAATGTGGTTTTGGGTGTAAATCAGGCATGGGTAGAAACTGTTATTCTGTGTTTTTAAACAGATACTGCACTGGGTTTTTACTTTTTGCTTCAGTCTTAATACGCTCTCAGTACAGAATTGATCACACAAATGAATTCTAGCCTGTAAAGGATAGAAACATTTATCCTGCTTCTTTTAACATATACTGTATCTATTGTATACATATTGTTAACAGGACTTTTTTAAAATAAAAAATACCGTTTATTGTTATGCAAACCATTCTAGATACAGCATTTCTGTAGCATATACATTTGTTCCGATGTGCAGTAGATATCCAGCTGACCCCCACAACGTTGACAAGGCACAAAGTGTGCAAAATAATGGATGATGAAAAACAGAAAATGTAACATTCAAATACATATTGTATTAATGTGTTTCCACAGAAAAACATGTTTTTTGCCCACATGATCTTCACCACTTTGGCCACAGCTCTGGCAAAAGGTAAAGAGTGTGTTACCGCAGTAATAGTGTAAATACAATAATGCACAATAAAGAAAAGATTGTAGAGGGACAATAGATTGTTTTGCTATCGTACCTGAGCTGGAGACATTAAACTCTAAAGGCAAATCAGTGAAAAAAGCGGAGGTGCATGTAGAAATACAAGTTATACAAAATAAAATATGCATTTTTGTGATGTTAAAGTGCAGAATTGGCATGCTACAATCTAAATTCAAGTATTTCTGAAAATTTTCTGCAGTCAATTATGCTGTAAACATCCAAATAAAAGATGGTGAAAGTTTTTGTGTATGTAGAGAATTTCACTCTGCATGTTCTAATGGCGATAAAGCATCTGATACTCTATTAATGTCTTCCAGCCCCAGTGCCAGAGCCAGCTGTGTCTCGGGCATGTGTGTCGCCAGATCTAATGAACATAAGCTGCTCCTCTGTCGGAGATGAAGCACAGTTCACTTTGACTTTGGATGGACATTTACTGATGCAGACAAGAGGCCACAGTCAGTGTCAGAGCAGTTTGTTCCAGGCCATGCCTGCTCAGACTGGCACCAGTGAACAGAAAGCCACTGTTAACCTCAGGTTACATGGTCAAGTGGCAGGAAACTTCATGTGTAAAGTCCAAAACAACATCAGCAGCGAAGTAGCAGTCATTGAACTGACAAGCTGTGGAGGTACTTGATAAACCCATGTAATTTGTTTGTTAATGCAAAATTGCTGCTATTATTTCACATTTTAACTTTGAATTAAATGAAACAATTGTGTATTTTCTTTAATAATCATAATCAAGTACACTGTCTTTCATTCTACATTGTATTTTGTGTACTCCATTTCACCAGGCGGCATTTCTCTCTCCTCTCTTGTGGTTGTGGCTGTGACAGTGAGTGCTGTCTCTTTAATTCTGCATGTGGTGCTTTTCCGTGGCATCAAACATTATAAGAAAAGAAAACAATCTATAGCTGTTAAAATGACAGGTAAATATGTCCAAAAACTGTTTTCAATTGCCCCGATTTTATTGATGACCATTTTGATGTTTATGCAAATATGCTATATTGAACTCCTTTAACTCCACAAAGCATAGTTGGCTCAAGAACATTACCATGAAGATTTTTTGACATTGTTCAATGTGATGGACATTGTGCTTTTAGTGTCTGTTGTTTCTTTCAGATGTCGCTGAAGGTGAAATTGTCTACTCAGATATCAGAGTGATGACGAGTGCAAGAGAAACCAGATGAAAGTTCGAGTGTCATCGTGACTCCTACAGAGACTACATATATATATATATATATATATATATATATATATATATATAAATATATACATATATAGTACATGTACTTTTTTTTATTTGTTTTAACATGTGTCCCATATTAAAGGCCCTTTAAATATGAAATTTAGCCTTTATGAAAACTCAATAAAAATACTTTTACTGTATCTGCGTTGTTGTTTTTTTCATTGTTCAATATTATTTCTGTCAGATATTTAATCAATCTCCGCAGCACATCCAAGCCAGTTATAGGGTTCCTTCCACTATGCTTATGCAGGGGAGAGCAAGATTGCTAGTCTGCTTAGCAGTCAATCCATTAAACAATCAATCGACTTTGTTTATCCCACTAGGGGAAATGTATATGTTCTCATATCTCACACAAAATTTTGATTGTCAGAGACTTTGATATATTATTTGTAGACTAAGGAAAATATAGGTGTGAACTTCTCAGGGTCACAATGGTAAAGTTGATAAGGGGCATGGACACAGAAACAGTATTCGCAAAAGATGAAGAAGTTTTATTTTACATGAGTAGATCTCATACACAGAAGCAAAAGGTCTGCTGGTCAGGCAGAACAAAAACAAAACAGGAAGAGAAGAATGGTCGGTCACTGCGGCACACTGGCCTTTTACCCTGACCTCAGCTAAACATAACTCATTCCCTCAAAGAAACAAACTAAAACCAAAACCAAAACTGCAAGACCCAGTATGACATAGGTGGAAACTATAGATGGATAGTACTGTGCCTTTGTTTCCAGGAAGTGACATCACTGATGACGTGCATAGCCCTCTAATACAGGAAGTGGTTCAAGTTTTGGCAGGATTTATGAATATATACTATGCTATGTATCAACTCATACCTCGACGATTTGTTGGTTTGTGTGTGACACAGATATGCATTTTGCTATGTTGCCGTTTTCTTTTGATGGAGCCTGTGCAAGTGAGTCTAACCCTAACCCAGCACTCGCTCTGACCTGTCCCAATAAGATAGGTACACCTTCAGTGACATGATGTGTACATATGTTTTATGTTTGTTATGCAATGTAATGACGACAGCCTGTCTGACTTCATGATTTGGAATGAACAGAGTTGTTGTAACTCCATAGAACAGGGGACAGAAGCAGAACGATGACCAAGGACGACCACATGAGGGCACCACTGACAGTTTTTATGGGGAGGTTATTCTCAAAGTGAACCATTTACTCATCAATGCTTGAAATTGTGGCCTCTGATTATATATTAACAGTACAGACAAAAATGTTGACAACAAATGCAAATAATCACTGGCACATTTGTTGCACCTGGTTGAATGGAAACAATTAGAATTGACACTGTGTTGCTGCAGAGATGCAAGTGAGTTGCTGCCAAGTGAAAAAAAAACATGTGGTTTTAAACTTACAGGGTTGTAAATAGTTTACTTTGCATGACGGTGTTGCAATGCTGATTAACATGTGCAAGTAACAAACAGCAACAGGTTTCAAAGTGTGGTTACTAGACATAGTAAGCCCAGAGACACTGACCTCAAATACAGTCATCATTTCACCCACTAGTTCTTGGGGTCTGGTAGTGTCTGTCTTCAGAGCACAGTGGACAAATACACTCATGTAAGATGTTTGTATTCTATAGAACTAACCAATGGAAACACAGACAACCAAGACTACACAATGAACATAAGACGAACATCTATACAACTTAGTACAAAAACAGCTCAGGTCTTCATAGTGAATGACTTTGTTCAGCTAGGCACAAAATCATTTTACAAATTTACATGATCTTACAGACAAGTGACTGTTTGAATAAATAAACCAAGAAAACATAGGTGTGAGCAAAACTGTGACAGCTGTACCAACAAATCTATTTTGCTACTGAATTTTCTTAATCTGCTTAAGACCATTCACTGTCACACCTGGGGGCCATTTAGAGTCTGCAACTGACCTAAACATGCATCTTTTTAAACTACAAGGCAGAGCACTGGAAAAAGTGGAGACCTTGCAAAGTCCAGAAACAAAGGCCTCTGAACAAACACAGGAGTCATCCTTCCACATGTGTATTTACCTTGCCAAAATGGCAGCTTTAATGCAAAAAGCAAGTCAGAACAGACTGTAGGTTATTTGCTCATACAGGAATATCAACCATTTGTAACAAGCCACACGTACAGTACATTGCATAGCATAGTAAAAACACGGAGGAGACAGCAGATAGAAAATGCTCACCTTCCAGTGGTTGGACAGCAGCTTCACCACCTGAGCCACAGAAGTTTTATTAAATTAGACTGTGTAAAACCACACCACTGAGAAAATGTTATGTGGCTGATATAGGTTATAGCACAAAACAAAAAATGTGTCTCATGATGGGTGATTTTGATTGTAATCTTCTACCTTGCAACTCTATTTTAAAACAACACCAACACAAGGTCAACACATGAAGATGGCAGACATCTCAATTTTAGCTTGTATGCAACTATGTACTTCCTTGCTGACTCGTATCACCTTCATAAAGCCAGGCACAGACCAACTAAGTGTCAGTAGCAACTTCAGAGGTCAGCCTTGAACAACCTATTGCGAAAACAGTGAGTGACAGACTTTAATTTAACTTTCTCTCTGAGTTGTCTTGATTATCAAAAATGATCTGAAATGAGGAAAGAATTATTTTTTAATAATTCAAAATCAGCACTTATAAAAATGTCAAAGAGAAAGCAGGAAGTGAGTCTGTAAAGGCTAGAAACTATTATCCTTCCTTCTTTTAACAGATTTGCATTTTGTTTTTTACAAGCAAGGTTATTCCAGTGTGTCATGGTCAGAAACTGGCTTCTTCTAACAGATGCATATTGTCAGCCTACTAGCATATTTGCAAAACGTTTTTGGCCAAACTGAGGTACTGGGCAAACTCCTTGTAACATTGTATAAGTCCAGTCAATTATTTGCAAGATTTGCACAAGCCACTTTTATTTATTATGCAATTGTTGCAACTTGTTCACACATCTATTGGATGTTACGATTGATGTATAGCTAATAAGTTTGACAAAAAGTTCCATTGTTTTTGCTGAAAAATGTTATTCTTCTGCTCTAGTTTAGTAGTTTAGTTTGTCTTGATAGTTAGGCAGAAATGCTATTAGGCTGACGATATATTGCGTGTATTCTTAACATTTTGTTCACCTGGTTTTCATTTAAATTTATGTTTTACATTTACACAAATCATTCAAAATACAGCATTTTCATTGTATATAAGATTTCCCTTATGTGTGCTTGAGGTCCATCAGACCCCCACAACACTGTTTGGTTCATAGGCAGTAAGGTAATGGATATGTCTCATAAAGTAAGACAAAAAAATGTAACATTGAAATATTGAAATATACATTGAATTTATATGTTTTCACAGAAAAAAACATGCTTTTTGTCTACATGATCTTCACCACTTTGGCTGCTGCTTTAGCAAAAGGTACATTTGAATGTTGAATGTTGTTAAGTGTGGTTTTGCAGTATTGGTGTGATGTGTGTGAAAAAAAAGTGTGAAAAACATTTTGGAATGTAATGTATTGACATCAATATTGATGTTATTTCCATTACACTACTGATGCTGAAGTGAGCTTGTCATCACTGGCATTACAAATCAAGCATTTTCCTGTTTTTACTCTGTCCTTTTTTTAGGATCTATTGAATGCAATTTCTTTGGAGATCACCAGTGCTTTGGAAGAGTTGGGGATCTCTTGATTTTTAATATACCACATTCAGAAAATTCAGAAATCAGGTTGACCAAGGATAAGAAACATATGATTTTGAAAATAAAAAATAACAAAATGACTCTGCATGAGACTTTAAAAAACCATCCAGAAGCATTCAAAAATGGAAAACTGACACTTGGAAATGCAACAAAGAATCACTCTGCAGAGTATTTGTTGCAGGAATTTCACTCTAATGGTAGTGTAGCAAAGAAACTGAATATGCATCTAGAAATTCAAGGTATGTATGCAAAAGAAGTCACATTTCTATGTTATGTGGTATATCAGCTGAAATGACCAAAAAGGTCGCTACTAGGTTTTCAGTCTGTTTTTCAATCTCACTTTTGTGCTATGTTCAATATCAGTGGAAGAGACAAACGAAAGAAATGCTTTAAATCTATAATAGCTGTTGAAATATGGTTCACATGAACTCAACAAACATACACAAACACATTCAAATCGATGATCCATTTCAGCAAACCTGCCATATATTCTGCTTTTCAAAAGATCATTTTCAGTAACTTTGTATGTTTAGTCATTGATTTAACAAGATCTTTGTAACTGTTTCCCACTTCATTAAGAGAATCAAACTTAAGTATTGCTCGAGTATGTCTATAATTAGTTGTGCCATAAACTCATAAAAAATAGTGAATTTTAATGTACATGTAGGGAATTTTATTTTGCATGTTCTACTGTTAATATATTTTCTATACTTACTTCATGTATTGATGTCTTCCAGTTCCAGTGTCAAAGCCAGCTGTGTCTCAGACGTGTTTGACACCAGATCTAAAGAGCATAAGCTGCTCTGCTGCTGGAGATGCACAGTTCACTTTGACTTTGGATGGACATGTTCTGTACCACACAAAAGACCACAATCCATGCCAGGGCAATTTGTTCACAGGCATGGTGCAGCTTACTGGAAATACCACCAGTGAACTGAATTCCACTGTTTCCATCAGTTTATGTGGTCAAAGAGAAGGAAATATGATGTGTAGAGTCGAAAACAACGTCAGCAGAGAAGAAACAGTCATTCATCTTACAAACTGTGCAGGTAGCATATATCAACAAATGATTTTACATACCTATGCATTCAGTTTTGTTAATACAATATGTTAATTTCTTCATTGTATTGTCTGTAATTCTCTATGATCCATTTTACCAGGTGGCATTTCTTTCTCCTCTCTTGTGATTGTGACCGTGACAGTGAGTGCTGTCACTCTACTTGTGCATGTGGCTCTTTGTCTTGGCATGAAACGCTGCAGCAAAAAGAAACAACCTGGAACTGTTGATATGACAGGTACTGACAGGCTACTGATATTTATGGAAATCAAATAAGCACATAAAATATGAATCCTAATTTACTTCTGTGAACCTGCAAAGGTTCATTTCAGAGTACAGCATTAAGTACATAAAGACCTTTTGATATTTTGAATGTGAAAAATGATTGTGTTTCTCTTGTCATTTCTGTCAGATGTCAATGAAGTTGTCTACTCCGATGTCAGAGTGATGAAGGATACAAAGCAAACCAGACCGGAGTGAACAACATCAGACAACAATCATGACTGGATCCTCACCGTGGCTTCCACCGCTTCCAACTTTGCTTATTGACATAGCCAACATAGACACATAGCATGTGTAAATGTAATAACTACTATTCCTGTCTTTAAAACATCAAGTCTTCTTGAGTAATGCTGTACACGTGCCTCTGCCTCCACAATATGTCTTTCTCCCATTTGACCTCAAGGTGGCAATGACCTACAAAGAAATAAAAATGCTGAAAAATCTCAGTTTATCATATAAATCTTCTATTCACCAAAGGAGGATTGCAATGGTTCCCTACATCTGGTTAAAATTTGGTAAATCAATATTTAACAACTGTCAATAAAAATCATCATAATAATCATCTTGTCCTCTCTATTAAATTTAACTTGTGATACACATAATTATTTCCTGAACTTACCCAATAGTGCAAGAGCATGACTGGTCCACAAGGCTGTGTGTTTCTCAAATTTCCCCATTGACCTGAATGCTTTTGCCTTGATGGTTGTAGTCCCCTTTTTTTCCCCTTTTCAATCTATGCCTCCAATACATACTAATGTAACCCCTTGTGGCTCAATATAGAGGATACCAGGTATTGCTCCAAAAAGAGTCCCTGAAATGTACCACATATTTTCCCCAGCCATGACACTAAAAATCTGCCTCCAGAAGCTTGATGAGCATAGCAGCAGTAACTAAGGGGGCAGAGCTTTGGCAAAAGGTCAGTTATTTAGAATTTTTAAGACCATTTACCAATAAACCACAACCACTGCCCTCTGGCAAGAGCCTCCATCCCTACAAGGAAAGGACAGGAGGAAGAGCCTCTACTCTTATGTAAGGCCTCCCTTGTTTGAACTACCAGCTCCCAGTCCAACTCAGATGAAAAAACTCTCAAGTTAAAGGGTTCTGGATTGGACTTCGAAGTCAAGTGATGATGTGGTATTACCAAATGATACCACACGAGGGCACTACTGTCAGATAAGACATGCAAAAAGACAGGACTAAAACAGCTGTTTATAAATGGCATATTCGAGTCTTACCACTATACAGTCGCTTATCAAGAGTACTTTTACTTTCAAGTTTAAACTCAACCTCAATGTCATGCCTGTCTAACTGGAGGCTTGTCTGGGGTGCATATCATATCCTGTCTCTGGCCTGACAACAACCCAACACCAGAAGATTAAAACCTGTTTAGAAAATGCATCAATACACAATCTAAAAGCTGCTTCTCTCAGACTGTTGTGTTGGTGCTGTTACAGCCCATGGGGCATTTACTATATAGCCTTGCTGATTCAAGAAGTACATGTATTGGCATGATTTATGAACACATACTGTGCAATGTATCAACTCATTACTTGTGGGTTAATATGTTGGTGTGAGTGTGACACAGAAATGCATTTTGTTATGCTGCTGTTTTATTTTGATGGAGCCTGTGAAAAAGTTTTGCACGTGGCAACAGTTGCTCTGACCTCCCAAAAATAAGACGTTCGTTATGCTGTGTCATGTAATTTTTCCCTGTCATCATGAATTATTCAAACATTGACATAGTTATTATTGATTACCCACAAAACACTAAACAATAATATGAATTCTATGTACGTGAATGAATGAATGTACAATATTAAGAAGGGAAGAGAGAGACCAGATGTCTCCAGATGTCCATAGGAAGGGAGCACAAAAAAATGCTAGTGACCTTATCCAACCAGCAGAGGGGGACACTGTAACATACCATCCTTTGAATCATGCTATCTTCTGGTTTATTGTTGATTAATGCTGCTGCTTAGTGTTCCGGGTTTGAACCAGAGCCCCTCTATTAAAGAACTGCCGCAACAGATGTAAACTAAATAATGTGTGAAACAACAATAATAGAACATATAGCAGTGTGCAGTCTTCTTATTGTCTAGGTGGACATAAACTGTGTTGCTGCAGAGATGCAAGTGAAAGTCACTTGAGCCAAACGGTTTTAAATAGTGTGTGGTTGAGCGAGCAACAGAATAGAAAACATGTGGTTTATAGTTTACTTTGAATTGCCTGCATGACATTGTTGCAATGCAGATCAACATGCGCAAGTAACGCACAGGAACAAGTTTCAAAGTGTGATTACTTGACATTGTGGCCCCAGAAACGTTGACTAAAAATGCAATCATCCTTTCACCCTCTATCCTATCTGCTTTATACCAAATGGTGTTGCAGGGGGTGATGTCTATCTTCAACCGACACTGGACAAAACCACTCATTAAAGATGGTTATGTTTTACAGAACTAACCAATGGAAACATTTGTTGTACTCTTCCTTAAGTGATAACAAAGTTGTCTTTCTCACAGACAACCAGAATATGAGACACGAGACGGACATCTATACAACCTAGTAGAAAAACAACTCAGGCCTTCATAGTGAATGTCTTTGTTCAACTGCACACAAGATCATTTTACAAATGTGTTCTTACAGACAACTCATTGGTTGAATACATAAACTAAGGAAACGTAAGTGTGAACATAATTGTGACAGCTGACCAACAAAACATTTTTCTACTTATGGATTTTCTTAATCTGCTTAATTCCTAACTGGTGCTACTGGGATCTCCTGGGTCAATTCCTGCACACAGGGAGCATATACAGTGTAACTTTGACAGGCCACAAAGACCATTCACTCTCACACATGGGGGCAATTTAGAGTCTGCAACTGACCTAAACATGCATCTTTTTAAACTGCTGGAGCAAGGCAGAGAACCGGAAAAAGTGGAGACCAGTCCAGCCAAAAAGGCCTCTGAACAAACCCAGGAGTCATCCTTCCACATGTGTATTTACCTTGCCAAAATGGCAACAAAAACACGGTTGAGACAGCAGATAGAAAATGCTCATCTTCCAGTATTTGGAAAGCAGCTTCATTACCTGAGCTACAGAGGTTTTATAAAGTTAGACTGTGTAAAACCACACCACTGAGAAAATGCTATGTGGTTGATATAGGTTATAGCACATAACAGAAAATATGTCTTATTACGGGTGATTTGATTGTAATCTTCCAGTCTATACTTTGCAACTCTATTTTAGAACAACACCACCACAAAGTACAACACACAAAGACGGCAGACATCTCAGTTTTAGCTTGTGGGAGACAATTATGTACTTCCTTGAATGCTGACTCGTGTCACCTTCATAAAGCCAGGCACAGACCAACTAAGTGTCAGTAGCAACTTCAGAGGTCAGCCGTGAACAACCTATTGCCAAAACAGTGAGTGACAGACTTTAATTTAACTTTCTTCCTGAGTTGTCTTGATTATCAAAAATTATCTGATGTGAAGAGAAAATTATTTTCTGATTATTCAAAATCAGAACTGCACTTACAAACCTGTTCACACTTTGGATGTTACTATTGGATGTTACAACTGATGTATGAAAGAAATGTTTTCTCTTATGTTCTAGTTTATTAATTTAGTTGATCAAGATAGTTAGGCTGATATGTTATTAGGCTAACAATAAACTACGCGTATTCTTTGCATTTTGTTCACCTGATTTTTATGTAAATGTATGTTTTACATTTACATAAATCATTTAAAATAGATCATTTTCATAGTATATAAAATTTCCCTATGTCTGCTGGAGGTCCATCAGACCCGTGCAACACGGTTTAGATTCATAGGGGTTAACGGAATGGATACATGTGTAATAAAATAAAACAGAAAATGCAGCATTGAAATATATGTGTTTTCACAGAAAAACATGCTTTTTGTCTACATGATCCTCACCACCATGGCCACTGCTCTAGCAAAAGGTACATGTAAATGTGTGGTACTGCAGTAATAGTGTGATCTGTATAATTTTCATAAAGAAAAAAGCGTGAAAAGCATTTTCGGTGCAAGGTATTGACATCGACATTGATATTATTTCTGCTCCATGACTGTTGCTGAAGATTAAACTTGCCATTACTGGCATTATAAATCAAGCATTTTACTTTTTATTTCTTCTTCCTTTTTCATTTAGGGTCTATTGAATGCAGTTTCTTGGGGGATCACCAGTGCTTTGGAAGAGTTGGGGATCTCTTGAATTTTAATATACCATATTCAGAAAATTCAGTCAGGTTGACCAAGGATAAGAAACAGATAATATTAGAAATAAAAGATAACAAAGTGACTTTTTATAAGGCCTCAGAAAACCATCCAGAAGCATTCAAAAAAGGAAAACTGACACTTGGAAGTGCAACAAAGAATCACTCTGCAGAGTATTTGTTGCAGGAATTTCACTCTAATGGTACTGTAGTAAAGAAACTGAATATGCTTCTAGAAATTCAAGGTATGTATACAAAAGAAGTCACATTTCTGTGTTACGTTATATCAGCTGAATTGATGGAAAAGGTAACTATAAGGTTCTTCAATCTGATGGTACCACAGTAAAGAAAGTGAATGTGCAACTTGAAATACAAAGTACATATCAAATAAAATAGACGTCTTTGAATGCATTTTTGTATGTATTTCTTGTGTATTTCTATAATTGTGACACAAACTGATTTCCAAAAAGATTAATAATAAGCATTTTAATATATATGTAGAGAATTTGACTTTGCATGTTCTAATGGTTATATATTTTCTATACTTACTCTATTGATGTCTTCCAGTTCCAGTGTCAAAGCCAGCTGTGTCTCAGACGTGTTTGACACCAGATCTAAAGAGCATAAGCTGCTCTGCTGCTGGAGATGAAGCACAGTTCACTTTGACTTTGGATGGACATGTTCTGTACCACACAAAAGACCACAATCCATGCCAGGGCAGTTTGGTCACAGACATGGTGCAGCTTACTGGAAATAGCACCAGTGACCAGAATTCCACTGTTTCCATCAGTTTATGTGGTCAAAGAGAAGGAAATATGACGTGTAGAGTCGAAAACAACATCAGCAGAGAAGAAACAGTCATTCAGCTTACAAGCTGTGCAGGTAGCATACATCAACAACTAATTTTACATACCTATACGTACCTATTCAGTTTGTTAATACAATATCTTCGTTTCTTCATCGTATTGTCAGTAATTCTCTATGATCCATTTTACCAGGTGGCATTTCCTTCTCCTCTCTTGTGATTGTGGCCGGGACAGTGAGTGCTGTCACTCTACTTCTGCACGTGGCTCTTTGTCTCGGCATGAAACGCTGCAGCAAAAAGACGCAACCTGGAACTGTTGATGCGACAGGTAAATATATACAAAATATCCTGTTTTCTTAATTGCTTTTTTATGATGACCCTACTGGTATTTATGGAAATCAAATAAGCATGCAACATATAAATCCTAAGTTACTACAATAAATCTGCAAAGGTTGAACTCATAGAGTACCTCATTATGTACATTAAGACCTCTTGATATTTTGAATGTGACAAATAATCATGTTTATCTTATCATTTCTGTCAGATGGCACTGAAGTTGTCTACTCCAAAGTTAGAATGAAGAAGGACAGAAACAAAACCAGACAATAATCATGACTGGCTCATCATTGTGGCTTCCAATGCTTCTGACTTTGCTTATCAACATGTAGTATGCCTAAATGTAACAACTACTATTCCTGTCCTTTGTCTTTTTGAGTAATGATGTACACATGCCTCTGCCTCCACAATATTGTTTTCTCAGGTTTGACCACAAGGTGGCAATGAACTGCAAAGAAAAAAATGCTATTCTATTCATCTGTCAAGAGAATTTCCATGGTTCTCTACATCTGGTTAAAATTGGTAAACCTATATTAAAACACTGTTAATAAAAATACACTTATCTTGTCCTCTCTATTACATTCACTTGTGACACAGTTATTTCCTGATTGTATAGAAATATTATTTCAGTTGATTTCTGATCAGTCTAGACTTACAGAATTGTCTCATTTACTACATCAATTACCTTCCTACTTACTTTTTAACATACCTCCTTGTTCAGTGAATGCTGCTTGAGCTTGGTGTTTTGTTTCTTGGTTGGACCAGAGACCCTTAATGACAACAACTGTCCCAGATATGCCAGTAATGAATAAAACAGTGTGGAGGGTCCCACTCCCAGCTTAATGTCACAAGCTAAAGGGCTCTGGATTGGACTCTGACGCTAAATTATGATGTGGTATCCCATGCCCTCAACATCGGCACCCCCAAGGCTGCATCCTGAGTCCTCTTTTCTCCTCCTCTCTACTCTTTCTATACTCATGACCGTCAAGCCACTCAGCCCTTTAACATCAAATGTGAACTTTATACATGTAAAGCGATGGAAGGCCTGACCTCTTAACAACCTCCAGCTCCCATGCCCTCAACATTGGAACACCCAAGGATGCGTCCTGAGTCCTCTTCTCTCCCCCTCTCAACTCTCTCTACACTCATGACTGTAAAGCCTAACAGCCCTTCAACATCAAATGTGAAATTTGCAGTAGTGAAACGATGGAAGGCCTGACCTCTGATGATGGGAAGACAGCCTGTCTGGCTTCACGATTTCCCATCGCTGTTAAAAATAATAGTCATTGGAATGAACAGAGTTTTTGCAACTCTCAGGAACATGGCAGAGAAGCAGAAAGAAGACCAAGAACCACCACATGAGGGCACCACTGTCAAATCTGACCGAAAAGATACCAATGAACAGTGCAGAAGCACAAGAGAATAAAACCTGCTCCAAAGACAAGACAAAACTCATACAATAAGCCCTGCTGCAAATCAGTGTGGTGAGAAGTGACCTTGAACAGCAGCAAAAAAAACAAAAACAAGAAAATGTACTGTGAGAAAGTAGCTTGACTTCCCCCTCTGTCTGATCTGTCTGAGATAAGTCAAAGACCACTTCCTCTTGTGCAAACTGAAGAGTGGTGTCATGGGTAATGAATAACATTCACTGTTGGGAATAGAATGGTATAGCTCATTTTCTGCTCTAATTAATGTTGCATTGATAGTTTTTTCAAGGAGGTTATTCTCAGAGTAAACCATTTTCTCATCAATGCTTACCATTGTGGCCTCTGATTACATATTAAGAGTTCAGACTATAATATTGAAAAGAGATGCAATATAGCCACTGACACATTTGTTCGCGCCTCATTTTCCCCACTAAATGAGTGGTAACAGCAATAATAGAACATGTAGTTGTGTGCAGCGCTCTTACTGTTGAGGTGGACATAAACTGTGTAGCTGCAGCGATGCAAGTGAAACTCACTTCAAGCGGTTTCAAATGAAGGTGTGTGGTTGAGCGAGCAACAGAATGAAAAACAATGTGGTTTTAAACTAACAGGGTCATCGATAGTTTCCTTTCAATTGCCTACATGATACTTTTGCAGGGTAGATGAACATGTGTCAATAACACACAGCATCAGGTTTCAAAGTGTGGTTACTTGACATAGTAAGCCCAGAGACGTTGACTGCAAATACAGCCCTTTCAGCCATTATCTTACCTGCTTTATACCAAAGTGCTGCAGGAGTCTGTCTTCAGAGCACACTATGAAAGATTTTTTATAGAGCTAACCAATGGAACCATTTGTTGTACTCTTCCCCAAGTAATAACAAAGTTGGCTTTCCCACAGACAACCCAAACTACACACCGGACATGAGGCAGACATCTATACAACCCAGTACAAAAACAGCTCAGGTCTTCATAGTGAATATCTTTGTTGCTCTCCAACCATCTTCTAGTGGGCGGAGAGAAGCTTCACCGCCTGAGCCACAGACGTTTTATGAAGTCTGAATAGACTGTGGAAAACCCACACCACAAACAAAACGTAATGAGGTAGGCTATAGCCCAGAACAGAAAATGTGTCTTAAGACAAGTGATTTTGATTGTAATCTTCCAATTCATATCTTGCAATTGTTTTTATGAAAATCTTCCACACCACAACAAAGTCAACACAAAAAGACAGCAGCCATCTCATTTTAGCCTGTGGGTGGAAATGAGGTACTTCCTTGAATGCTAACTCACCTCCATAAAGCCAAGCAGAGACCACCTGCCTGTCAGTATCGACTTCAGAGGTCTTGAACAACCTATTGCGAGAAGAGTGAGTGAAAGACTTTCATTTCCTTCCTGAGTTGTCTTGATTGTCTAAAATGATCTGAAATGAGGAGAAAATTATTTTCAACACATTCAAAATCAGAATGTATTTACAAAAATGTGAATGGGAAATCAGTGAGTCTATAAAGGCTAGAAACTTTTAACCTGTTTCTTTGAACAAATATTGCATTTATTCCATTCATATTGTTCACACTAAGATTTTTTTTCCACAAGAAAAGGAATTCTAGTCTGTCAAGGGTAGAAACTGTTGTCTTGCTTCTTCTAACAGATCCATATTGTCAATTTCTTTTGGCCAAACTGAGATATTGGGCTAACGATAAACTCTTAACTCTCTTCAACCATTCAGTATTCTTGTAACATTGCCAAATTCATGTCAATTATCTGCTAGATCACTTTTACTTGTTATACGATTGTTATTGATTTGTTGATTTGTTTTGAACTTTTCTTTTGCAGTCTTGTTTGCACATCTCTTGGATTATTACCATTAATAATAGTTCTATAACACAATAGGTTCCTACATTTTTGCTGAAAAAAAGCTTTTCCTCTGTTCTCAAAACCTAAAAAATATAGTTAGTCAGATATGCTATTAGACTGACTATGTATTGCATGTTTTCTTTTGTTTTTCTTTTCATTTTGCCATAGTTTTTGTTGGAAAATTACATTTTGGACTTGCACAAATAGTTTCAAATACAGTAAGATTTCCCTGTGTGTACTGTTTCAGGTTAGATAATGGATGCATATGTGATAAAGTAAAACAGAAAATCTAACATTGAAATATAAACTGAACTGATGTCTTTTTCACAGAAAAACATGCTTTTTGTCTACATGATCCTCACCACTTTGGTTCCTGCTCTAGCAAAAGGTACATTTGAATATTGATTGCGGCACTGCAGTATTAGTGTGATCTGTAAACAGTTACATATTTTGTAGTAACAAAAAAAGTGTGAAAAACAGTTTGGACGCATTGTATTGACATCAATATTGATATTACTTCTGTGCGACCACTGATGCTGAAGATTCAACTTGTCATTGCTGGCATTATTCAGATTTATTTTCTTTTAGGGTCGACTGAATGCAGTTTCTTTCAAGATCGACATTGATATTATTTCTGCTCCATTACTGTTGCTGAAAATTAAACTTGTCATTACTGGCATCAAGCATTTAACTTCTTCTTTCTTCTTCCTTTTTCATTTAGGGTCCATTGAATGCAGTTTCTTGGGGGATCGCCAGTGTTTTGGAAGAGTTGGGGATCTGTTGATTTTTAATATATCAAATTCAGAAAATTCAGATATCAGGTTGACCAAGGATAAAAAATATATGATTTTTGGAATAAAAAATAACAAAGTAACTCTGGATGAGACCTTAGAAGAGCGTCCAGAAGCATTCAAAAATGGAAAATTGACAATTGGAAAAGGAACGAAGGAACACTCTGGACGTTATGTGTTGGAGGAATTTCATTCTGATGGTAGCACAGTAAAGGAAGTGAAGGTGCATCTTGAAATACAAGGTATATATTTAAAGTAAAACAGACATTTTGTGCTATGCTCAATATCAGTGGAAAAGATACAAAAAGAACTGCTATGAATGTAAAATAGGAGTTGAAAGTTAGTGCATATGAACTCAACACTGACATGCTACAATCTAGCATGATCCATTTCAGCTCGTCTTTCAGTAAGTTGCTGATGTTTATGTAAAATCGGATTGATCATTGTTTTATTCTTTATATCTGCATTATGTCATTAATGAATTTGATTTACTGAAAAACCATTTGTTTGAAATTTAAGCAAGCGAGTAACATTTATTACTTTTCATCATTAATTGTGCTGAAAACTACAGTGAAAAATTACAGTGTCCAAAAAAATATGTATGTAGAGAATTTTGCTTTGCATATTGTACTGGTTATACAGTTTCTATATTTACTGTCTCATGTCTTCCAGTTCCAGTGTCAAAGCCAGCTGTTTCTCAGACGTGTTTGTCACCAGAGCTAATGAACATAAGCTGCTCTGCTGCTGGAGATGAAGCACAGCTCACTTTGACTTTGGATGGACATGTTCTGTACCACACAAAAGATCACAGTTTGTGCCATAGCGGTTTGGCCACAGACATGGTGCACCCTACTGGGAATACCATCAGTGAACAAAAATCCATTGTTACCATCAGTTTATATGGTCAACTACAGGGTAGTGTGATGTGCAGATTCCAAAACAAGGTCAGCAGAGAAGAAACAGTGATTCAGCTGACAAGCTGTGCAGGTAGTAAACAGCAATAACTGATTTTACATACCTACATTACATACATTATTACATTACATACATACATTACATACATTCTGTTTGTTAATACAATATCCTCTCCGTCAATCCCTCACAATATCCTCACTGTCATTTCACATTTTCACAGCCCAGGTACAGATCTTCAACTCTTAATTGTATTTTCTGTATTTTTCTATGATCCATTTCAGCAAATGGCAATGCTCTCTCCTCTCTTGTGGTCGTGGCTGTGACAGTGAGTGCTGTCACTCTACTTCTGCATGTGGCTCTTTGTCTCGGCATGAAACGTTGTAACAAAAAAGGTAAATATGCACAAAATATTTCTAAATCCACTTTTTATGATCCTACCCACTGATAATTCTGGAAATCAAGTAAGTTTGTGAAACATCTACCCTAATTTACTACAATGAATCTCAGAGCTGGTTCATTTAATAGAGTACCACGTAAACCTGTCAAATCTCAAACCATGTCATTAAGACCTTTTGATATTGACAATGTGACAAATAATTGTGTTTCTCATGTTGTTATCAGGTGTCACTGAAGATGTCTACACCAATGTCAGAATAATGAAGAGTGGAAAGAAAACCACAGCAAATTTAGACAACAGACAACCATCATAACTGGCTCATCATCGTGGCTCTTACAGCTTCACACTTCGCTTATTGACATGTATTGTAGTATGCCTAAAAGCAACAACTACTGTTCCTGTTTTTAAAACATCAATTCCTTTGAAGTAATACTGTACACATGCCTCTGCCTCAACAATATCTTTCTCAGTTTTGGCCATGAGGTGGTTATCAACAGCAAAAAAGAAAAAAAAAACAACTGCTGAAAAATCTGAGATCCTTATATGAATGTTCTATTCAACTGACAAGAGCATTCTCCTACTCCTCCACATCTGGTTAAAATGGGTAAACCTTGATTTAAAAACTGTCAATAAAAATATATATATCTTGTGCTCTCTATTAAATTTAAGTTGTGATACGTAGAGTTATTTCCTGATTTGTATAAAAATATTATTTCAGTTTGATTTCTGACCAGTCTAGCTGGCACAGCTGGACCAGCTGCCAGGCTCCTGCAACATTTATACAGGGGTGTGGAAAGCAAGCTTAGGTCACCAGTCCAGTGCATCTGGAGAAGGTCTGTCAATTACTACATGAACATACTGCAGGTTGGAAGGATAGGAAACCGCATATCCAGCTCCGTACCCTCAACATTGGTGCCCCCAAGGCTGTATCCTCTGCTCTACCCTCTATAGTCATGACTGGAAAGCCATGGCCAAGCCACAGCAAAAGTGACCTTACGCATGTCTCTGCTCCAAAACTGGTACCGTCCAATACATTCTGGTAACCTTTGCTGTAGTGTGCTCTGCCCTCTGGTGGCCATGATAGTTAACAGTCTGGTGTGTAACAGTGACAACAACAAATAAACAAACTGTTTATTTGTTGTTGTCGTCTGAGTTATGTCACAGTTACCATGTAAACAAAGTAATGGACCTCCTCTGACAAGCAAAATAGTGAAGCAGACAATAGGTACCCCAATAGTTTCTTCCTTTCCACATGGCTGTTTCTTCGATTTTTCCATTGACCGGGAGGCTTTCACTACAGTGTCACTCCTTATACTTTTCACTGCACACTGCAACCCCTTTTTCCTCACATGGAGGATATTGCGTATTACTCCAAAAAGTGTACGAAATGCTCCATACACTTTCCCCAGCCTGCCAGAGTCCCAGCCAGTCTGCCTCAAAAAGCCTGATGGGCATAGCAGCAGTAACTAAGGGGGCAGGGCTTTTGCAAAACATCAGTTAATTAGAAGAAGAGCATCTTGCAGGTAAGGTCTTCTCCCTCTGAACTACTCCAGCTCCGCACGTGGAAATGATCGGAGTTGTCACAACTCTCAAATTGAAGAGTTCTGGATTGGACTTCGAAGGTATGTGATGATGTGACATTGCCAAGTAACACCACATGAGGGCACTACTGTTAATCCTGACAGAAAAGACATGCACAAGAACTGCAGCAGAGTGTAGAAGTGACAAGGTTATAAAAGCTAACAGAAAAACTAAAGACAACTGTTAATAAATTGCATATTGGACTCTTACCACTATAGACTCAATTAACAAAACTTTTACTTTGACTTTCAAGTTCAAAGCCAACTTCCTTGTCATGCCTGTCTACCTGGAGGCCTGTCTGGGGTGCATATCCTGCCACTGCCCTGACAAAGGCCAACAAAACACCAGAAGATAAAAGCCTGTTTAGAAAATGAATCAATATAAGATCTAAAAACTGCTTCTCCCAGAGTCTATGTTGGTGTAAACATAGCTCAAAACCTCGAATCTAGTACTTGTTGTTACAGCCCATTAGGCCTGGCTATTGTGTTGGGGTCTGGTGGGGTCCTTGCCATTCATTCCAATGAGTGCTGTTGCAATTCAACATTATAATTTTGATAAGGAACAAACCGTGAATGGCAATATAAACAAGAAAATTACGCATTCCCCACTCTGTCTGATTTGGTAGATTAGTGAAAGACCACTTCCTGTTGTACAAACTGAACAGAACGTTATGGAGAAAAGTTCAGTGTTGATAATCGAATGGCATAGGTCTTTGTCTGTTCTAATTAACATTGCATTGGCACAGTTTTTATGAGGAAGTTATTCTGAAAAGGAATTCAAGTTCAAGCAATTTACTAAAAGATTAATTCATGAAAACATCATTGAAATTGTGACCTTTGATTGAATATTGACAATACAGACTAAAATATAAAAACAGTACAAATGCAAAATAATCAATGAGATTTTCTCAACTGATTGATGAAATGAAACATTGATAGGGCATGCAGTTGTTTGCAGTGTCCTTGTTGTCTAGGTGGATGTGAACTGTGTTGCTGCAGAGTGAAGCGAATCTCGCTTGAACCAGAGGGTTTCAGATGTGTAGTTGAGAAACAGAATGAAAAAATGTGTGGTTTAGAAAGGCAGGCTCATAATTCACTTGCTGTGCAGATATACGTGTATGCTTGGCCACAGACTTCAAACTGTTGGCACTTTACACACTGAGCCAGGAAATGTTTACTGCAAATACACTCACCTTTCCTCCCATTATCTTAGCCACTTTGTAACTTATGGAGTTGCAGGGGTCAAGTGCACATAGCATGAAGATGCAAATACAGCTATGAAAAAAAGTATTTTGATAGCAACACTTCTAACACTTCTAACACTTCTCAACCAATGGAAACATTTACCCGCAAGCGATACCGTTCTTCTCTCTTACAAACAACCACAGTTATTTTTAACTCCACAACAGAAACTGACACGTATGAGGCACGGTACAAAAGCATGTCCTCACAGCGAATGTCTTTGTTCAACCAGAG
The DNA here is from genome assembly GCA_029224185.1 of Karalla daura. NCBI lineage: Eukaryota > Metazoa > Chordata > Actinopteri > Chaetodontiformes > Leiognathidae > Karalla > Karalla daura. Next base: position 16,236,125 of record CM055204.1, on the reverse strand, counting down.
GGGGTGAATCGATCAAACAGTCAGTTAACTTTGTTGATCCCACCAGGGGATATATATACTGTATGTTCTTAAATCTCATACATTGAGACTTAATTAAAGAATCTGATGATATATTATCAGAGGCTTCAATATGCACACTAAGGGAACATAGGTGTGAACAGGTAAGGGGTAGAAACAAATCCATTCAACCAACCACCCAACCATTTTCTGGGTCAATCCCAGCACACAGAGAGAAGACAGTACAACTTTGATGGGTCATCAGTCCATCACAGGGCACACACACAATTCACTCTCACACCTTGGGGCAATTACGAGTTTCTGACTGAGCTAAACACACATGCTTTTGGAGTGTTGGAGGATCCCGGAGTAATGGGAAAAAAATCCCATTTAGACACAGGGAGAACATGTAAAATCCACACGGGAAGGCCCTTGACCAAATCCAGAAGCTGAACTCGGGTCCTTTTTAACCATAAAGTTAACAGTTGCCTGTATTCTATGCTACTCTGTTCTTTAAAAGAAATCATGAATAATTTCATTTCACAATATTATTTTGCATATATCACACAGTACAGGCATGCTTGGTTTACCAGACACAAGTGTTATTAACCTAATTATTTTTTTGGAGGATGGCTAGCAGACCCCCACGACACCTGTGAATATGGAGCAGGTAAGATAATAGGTGGCTGGATGAGTCTGCCGGGAGCAGTGCTTCATTCCAAGTCAGTGTCACCACATCGATTTGTTGAACAGATGTCTGTAATGAGCTCACATGTTAAAAAGTCATATTTCATAAAATGTGTTTGGCAACAGGTGATTTTGGTCATTATCTTTAAATCAATATTTTCTTCCTCTGGTTTAAAAGTGGAAAATAACTAGTCACACCATGTCTGGAACGTCTCACACCACAACAAAGTCAACACCCAAAGACAGCAGCCATCTCATTTTTAACTAACACGAACCAAAAGCCCTGCGCGGACCACCTACTTTCTCAGTGTGAACCACTGATGTGAGCCTTGAACAAAGAAGCAGAACAGACACTGCCCATGGCCAAAACAGTGAGTGACAGATTTCCTTTTTTCTTTTTTTTTTTTAATCACAATTGTGTTTATTGCCATGTAGTGATACGACTATGCTATATAGCTAATGCTGCTAGAGTGTTAGGTACAGAAATGTGCAATGTGAATCTGTAAGAGAGTCTGTAAAGGGTATAGATAGAAACTGCATAGAAATATCTGCCTGTGTGCATTGGAGGTCCCCATACCCCGGCAGCATCATAAGGGCATTAAACTGGTGAGATGATGGATAAGAAAGTCAAAATAATGAAATAATAAAATAAAATAAAATAATTTAAAATTAAATGTGTTTCAACAGGAAAACATGATCTTTGTCTGCATGATCCTCACCTCTTTGGCCATAGCTCTGGCAAAAGGTAACATGGAGTGCATTATTTATATTACATGTGTTATACATTACATCATGTGTGCATTACTACTGTAATACTGTGATGTGCATCCAGAAATAATGTAACAAATTATAAAGTAACAAAAAAATGTCTGGGAACAAAATGAAAATTAAATATTTGCATTTCCACTTCTTAAATGAAATACCAGAGATTAAAATATTGTCCATGGTCCAATTGCTTCACTGTAAATAAAAACATTTATCTTTTTTAATTTTTCAATTTATTTTTTCTAGGTGAATGCAATTTCTCTACTGGAGTTCAGCGGTGCTTCGGAGCTGTTGGGCAAGACTTGATTTTTAATTTGCCACAAACAAAATGTAAAGATTATAAATTGACAAAAGACGGGAAAGAAGTAGTTTCAAAAGTAAAAGACAGCAAAGTGATTATGCCTGAAACATCTAGATATCAAGTGACTGTTTCCTCAAATGGAGCACTGATACTTAAAAACCCAATGAAGAATCACTCTGGAAATTATTCATTGGAGACATTGAACTCTGCGGGTAAAGTGGTGGAAACAATGACGGTGCATCTACAAATACAAGGTATTTATAGAATAAAATATATATTTTTGTGTTATGTTGAAAATCATTGGAGGAGACAAAAAATAAACTTGGCATACATATTATGAACTGAATGATTACTGAACCTTGACCCCAACATCTGTCCTATGCTCTGCCTTCTGATAGATAAAATTCAACATGTTAGCATTTCAAGAGAATAAATTTGATTTATTTGATGTTCTTTATTATTTTGTTCAGAACTTAATCAAGAATAACTAAACTATTTCTTAAGTATTTTAGTGATTAATTGTGATTCGTGTATGTAGGAAATTTCACTGGTGATACAATGTCTGATACTCTATTGTATTCATGTCTTCCAGTTCCAGTGTCAAAGCCAGCTGTGTCTCAGACATGTTTGACACCAGATCTAAAGAGCATAAGCTGCTCTGCTGCTGGAGATGAAGCACAGTTCACTTTGACTTTGGATGGACATGTTCTGTACCACACAAAAGACCACAATCCATGTCAGAGCAGTTTGTTCACAGGCATGGTGCAGCTTACCGGAAATACCACCAGTGAACTGAATTCCACTGTTTCCATCAGTTTGTGTGGTCAAAGAGAAGGAAATATGATGTGTAGAGTGGAAAACAACGTCAGCAGAGAAGAAACAGTCATTCAGCTTACAAGCTGTGCAGGTAGCATATATCAACAAATGATTTTACATACCTATGCATTCAGTTTTGTTAATACAATATGTTCATTTCTTCATTGTATTGTCTGTAATTCTCTATGATCCATTTTCCCAGGTGGCATTTCTTTCTCCTCTCTTGTGGTTGTGGCCGTGACAGTGAGTGCTGTCACTCTACTTCTGCACGTGGCTCTTTGTCTCGGCATGAAACACTGGAACAAAAAATCGCAACCTGGAACTGTTAATATCACAGGTAAACATGTAAAAGTATCCAATGATCCAAATCTGCTTATTTATGATGATCCAACTGATATTTATGCAAATGTTTGCTAAGTTAACATGTGAAATATTTGCCCTACTTCACTATTGCAACTCTGCTACCATTGTTCGATGTAGCATGTTGATTCATGTGTCAAATGTCAAACCACATATCATTGAGATTTTTTGACATTTTAAATGTGACGGGTTATTATGTTTCACTCTTGTCACTTGCAGATGTCGCTGAAGATGACGTTGTCTACTCGGATGTTAAAGTAAGAAAGCAATGAAGTGACTGTCATCCTTGCTCTTAAAATTGCTGGCTTAGCAAAAAGACATGTTAATATAACCAACATAGAGTAATCAGAATGCATGCAATACCCTCCCTTCAATAAAAATACATTCTTTTTTTTTTTTTAAGGTTTACGTGTCATGTATCAAGTTGCTTCTTGTTTTGAATAAAATATATTATTTCTGTTTTATTTCTGGTTGGTCTCCATAGCTCATCTCACAGGTATAGGTCACCTGAAAGCTGTACACCATTTGGGTTAGAGTTAAAGTTGAAGTTGAAGTTCACTGATACAGATACGTACTGTATACGAAGCAATTTAAGAGATAATTAATATTTGCTTCCAAAAGTAATGTAATGCTGTCTCTCACATACTGTTATACTGAAACACACAATAAACAGCAATATAAAGTGAAATAAGTAAAACAAAAGTTGGTGCCAACCTATCTGTTGCTCTCTCAGGCCCTCCAGTGGCAGAGGTGGTAGGTTTTAATCTAATCTAGATTATCTAATCACTTAATTATCTAGAATGTCCAGAAAACTCTGTTTTTTCATAAATTTTACTAAATGAAAATTGCATTTATTTGAAAGTATTCAACTTCCCTCCTGGCATAAATATGTAAATGGTAGATACTGTAATCCCATTTCTTTGAAGAGATACTGCATTTATTCTGTCTATATAGGTTCATACTTGGTTTCTTTCGAGAATTACTCGCTGATTGGCAACATAATACATGTGTTTATGAAATGCGGCTTGTGCTCTTTCTGTTTTCATCTGTGCTTTTTCAATTATACTGTACTTCTGCATTGGCTTCTACAATGTCCATTTCTCAATTTTCACCACAGGGTGGCAATAATGTACAAGAAAACATTATTTGAATATTCTATTTGCCTGATAAAAACATGTTAATTATCCTCAGTAGACTTGGATAAATGTATCAAATCTTTTTTTCTGATGTGCATCATTGAGTTGTTTCTTTCTTTGTGGGAAAACGATATTTCAGTTTCTTGCTTTGTCTTTTAAACTAAACCGCAACCTACACTATTGTGTTTGCCACATCTCGAAACAAATAAATACAAGTGGTGTACCTCCAGACATGGTCAGACAAATTCCTTCACCATGCCTTTACTCTGTGAATTCATGTATCTTTCCTTATGTGGATAAATGGACACAGATAACATTCTAATAATAAGGTTTTTTTTTCTTTTGTTAACCAATAACTCACCACATATGCCTGGATAGGAAACCCCTTTATTCCTCCAGCATCAGAGGGAAGTGTCACTCTGGCAACGGCAACAATTCAGGAGGACAAAGGCCGAGGATGTGGGAGATTTAACAGAGCAAGGGGGTGGGTATCTTTAACTCATACATGGTTCCCTGTAATTGCAACTCACTTTCACATCATTAGTCATAAGTCACTGTACAATGTAAAACCAACCACATCCTTGTGCTACATAGCAGCTACAATATCGTAGCAGTAACCCTTACCTGGAAGAACCTTTGCCATACTGAGCTGCAGATTGAGCTGGGGCATGGCACCAGCAGACCCCTGCAACACTGTTTGGGGATCCACAATAATCAGCCACCGGTTTATATCCTAGAAAAGAGTCGGATTTTTACATGACGAGCTTGAGCTATTATCTTTCAAGACTCCAGCACCTTTCAAGCAAACGGATGGCCCCACGATCTCCCCATCTATTATGTCTATGGTTGCATTTTTCCTACTGCATGTTGCCAGTTTTAGTTAACCATTTGTCTTTCCATAACCACCACACTACATCATACGTCAGGCCTTATCCACAGTCACGATATTTAAAACTGACTTTACACTTAGGTCATATGGAATAACACTTTTGACTTTTTCTACTCACTCTCCCCCTCTGCGTTTTTATGTGGTGGCTGGAGGAAAAAGAAGGAGGGCTTCCCCCTCGAACTGACGCCCCTGCTTGGAGAACATGTGGCCTGGGAATAATTGGGTTACAAATGCAGCAGTCCTATGAGTTGGCCTTGATTTGTAGAATGACTCCATTTACTTTTGTCTGACTGCCTGCTGCTTCCACAGCTGTGGCTTTTATCCTCCATTCAGGCTGAGGATTTTACTGTATAGGTCTGGCCGCCGGCCAGATGAGAGAGTGGAACACAATCTGGGCATTAATACCCTAACCCACATTCGGTGGGTAAGACAAGAAAATAGTTTGGCCTCCTTTTTTATAGTGGGTTACCTCCCAGTCTAAGAATTGATGGCGAGATAAAGTCTTGGAATTTTTATTAAGACTTATTCTTTTGCTTGGACCATGATGAGAAATGTTCTAAAAAGCTGTTATGGTAATCGGTCATCTTGCATGCTATGGCTGATTATAAATGTGAATCCATCCATCCATCATCTTACCCACTCTGTACCCAACTGTGTGGGTCTGCTTGAGCCAGCGGGCTAATGCACAGGATGCTCTCTGGACAGGTCTACAGCACACTGCATGGCACACACACACCATTCACTCTCATACACACATCTAGGGACAATTTAGACTTGAGTCTCCAACTGACCTAAGATGCAAACAAAAATAGATGCAAATTCAACCCTCTCAAGGCTCTCAGTCCCGCTGGCATCCAGATGTAATTATTTAACATTTCATCACCACCCTGCTATGCCTTAAGTAGGTATACCAGAGTATCAGAAAACTTTGAACCACAAACTTGGAACACAAGCTTAAATATGATAATAATGAGGTGAAATAATTTGTTCTAAACCCTGTATCCATTAATTTAATATTTCATGGCGCCTCTGATGTTGCAGGTTCCCTGTTCTGACCCCGTCCAGACTGAGGGCCTTTCTGTATGGAGTTGCACATTAGGAGACTGAATTGCCACTGGGTATGAGTGTGAAAGTAAATGGTGTGTGTGCTTTTCTCAGTAAGGTGTCGGTGACCTGTCCACTCAATATTCCCTGCCTTTAGGCTCCAGCAGACCCCTCCTAGGCTGATAAGTCACACAATTGTTTACTATACAGTGGGAGAAATTCTTGCCCACAACTTATTTCCGAGCTGTTGTTGAAACAGTAGTGGATGCACTGCCTGACCTTCCTTTGGGTCTAATGAAGTGAAGCATTATGCATCTCGGGGTCATCCTGGTTGTTTTGTTTTCATGGCAACCTCTCAACACTCCCTGCCTGCTGATTGGCCCATCAAACATTAATGACAACAGAGGTCAAGGTGCAGCAATTGGTCACCAGATACCATCGGATTCCTTCAACAATGTGTACAGCATTAGCCAAGATCGTGGCAAAAAGTTTCCTCTCTCTGTTCTTTCCAAGCGATCATAACTGGGTAGAGCTGTCCCTGGCCCTCACACTTGGAACACAGCGACTCTAGATTACTGTCCTCTCAGCTGGAAATATGATAAAGGAGGGTCAAGGTCTATGAACATTGTAATTAATTTTTGTGTAGAATGTAGAACGTGTAGACCAGTAGACCAGTCTGGCCTCAGACTCTCAGGGTCAGTCGAACAATGAAGGCTCTTATCTTCCAGCAAAAGCTCCTCGGTCAGTGAAGTAGGTGACCACCCTAACACACCCAGCTAAGAGGCACTTAGAGGGGGAAATGCCTATAAATGCTCAATCAAATAAGAACATAATGACAAAACCTTGCCTCAAGTCATCAGTGGCACAGAATAATATAAACAAGAATTAATTCAGAAATTAATTTAGATGAAGATTTTATATGAAGTTATTTACTGTTTTGACAACTAGCCTCAAAGCTTTGCCACCCATTATGGCTTTTTCATGGTCATTACACAGCCTGAATTGCAAATGAATAAAATGGACAAGTAAGCATTCATGTCAGTATAGGACACAATGGGTCCAGTGTTGTCTCTGTCCAGAAAGGGAACCACTTTGATGCACAAGCAGAACCTGCCGGAAAGTATTGTGTCAGTGGGATTTCACAGTAACGAGCCAGTGAATGACTTCATGTCCCAAATGGTCTCGTGGTGCACGATAGGAATGAGACATAATGTAGCTCAGTAGGCCAAATGGGCCAGTCATTTAGAGCCCACACAGGTTGGAAAGTGCATGCACACACGCAAACATGCATGCATTTGAACATACACAGGCCCATACAGGATATGCATGACAAGTTCACATAAGAGCTGCAAATAGATGCACGTGCTTGAAGGAAAAACACGCTCTTCCTTATGCAAGCTCTCTTTCTCTCTTTCTCTCTATCTCACTCACTCACTCACTCACACAGACACAGAAGCATGCACACAAACATCTTTTAAGCCCTGGTCCATAGAAACCATGGAAATGCCAAGCAAACAAGTGCTCTCATTTGGCAGACAGGGAGCTCGCTGGCTTCCCTCTATGGGAACTACTGTACTAAGGTGCTGTGTCAGATGCATAATGGGACACCATACAGGCCTGTGGCAACCATTAAACTACAGTAAGGGTGGTGAGGTAACTGACATGGAGATTTTTGACCTATATTTTCTTTCTTTTATGAAAGGCAGACAAATAAAATGTCACACAGATTAAAGCAGGAGTTACAAACTAAATCCCAGCAGGAGCCCACTGGAGTTTTGATTTTATAAAATTGTGGTTGTAGACCTTTGTGTGAGCAGCCGTTGAGAGCTGTTTTGTATTTTAGTTATAATAAGCTGATAAGTATAAGTCATAAATCCAATTTAAGGGCAAACTTGGCAGAGCTACATGATCATTTTCTTTGAAAGAGTTATAAATGCTGGCTAGTTGTTTTAAACGAGAATGCCTGGGATCTGTATTAATCAAAACAGAGAATTTGGACAGGAAACAGAAAACTCTCTGTTTTATCAGTCATCTTCATGCACCACTGTATGCATATCCTTGAATATGATTTCCATGCCAATTGTATCCATTTTAATTGCATCTAATAATGTGCTCACATACAAAGTCACTGTGCAGACTGGGATATTGGCTTGTGCTGCGGAATTGTAACATCAATTTTTGGACTTTTTGAAGTATTTTTATTCTCTTTGGCCTCAAGTTGTTGTTCTGATTATTTGGTTTTGGCTGTGGAAAGCACTCTGGCTTCCAGTTGCCAAACTGGCCCAACCAACTGTTTCTAATCTTCCCGTTTGACTTTCTCACAGTCGAGGCAGCTCGATAATTGAAGATGAAAAATTTGATGGTCAAACAGTTACACTCTATTTTCTGCTATTGTCTGTTGTCAGTGGCTTTTAGCAAACTGGATAATCTCTCACACGACTCCGTCACTCCTCTGTTTGACTGCCTGACAGCTGTTGGAATATAATTACAGAGATATATAAAAGAAGGATGCAAGGAAGAGTACTCTGCTCCCATTAAGATCAACAGATTTTAGGTCTTAATTGTCTACTTCCTTTGTACTAGAATCACACAGTAGATGTGATTTAGTCTAGTTTATGTTTCTTAAATCTGTTTTAAATCTGTTTTAAATGGTGTTTGCATGTTCTCCCTGTGGGTGAGTGGGTTTCCTCTTGGTGTGTTTCCTGCCTTCTTACCCTTTGAGTGCAGAATGGGTTGAGAAACTGGATGGATTTTCACTCCAGAATCAGTTCATGGACCAGAGCCTTGTCACCACCCTCTTGCTTCACTCTTTGAGCGTGTTGTTCATTGATAACAGAGATGACAGAGCAGTGTGTGGACAGGATCTCCTTTTGAAGAGGGTTAAACACCTGTGCCAACAGGTGGATGCATGCATAGTTCAGGACAAGCAGACTTGACACAATTTATGCCCATGAATGTTTCTACATATGTATGTTTGTCGGTTCTGAAATTGAGTTTTTTTTTTCTAGGTTTGCTTACTCCTATCAAATATCACCCACTCACCCTACTTGGATACTTTAGCACATTTTATGTTGGAATTCTAGAGATAACCTAAAAGGAAAAGATGGAGCTCACTATAGAGTTCCTCCAGGGCATCAATCAGCAGCAGAGTAAGCTGGTGCATCTGGCCCACAGATCCTGATGCCATTTATCCACAGATAATGCCAAGAACCTGACAGTCCAGATAAAACTGAAAGTTCAAGTGATGTGCAAATACGATATACTTTCAAATTGTGGATTATATATGAAGACTATGCATATATATTTTCATTGAACTTTGTAAATAGTAGTGAGTATGTATGTCTGTTCACTGCATCCACTGAGATGAACAATCTTAGGTCTTTCTGGTTCAGGACAAGGAATATCAGTTTGATATGAGAATAAAGTATAAGAATTTGCATAAATAACCAACCGATTACTTGTGAGATCTTGTCCCTCTGTCGTAGTTCATACTCAACCTGTTGAACGGCTCCCGTTCTAATTTTTCATCTCGACAACACACAACGCAGTTTAATCATAATCATCTTAAGTAATCATGAACCTGCCTCCAGGCTCGGTTTCAACACAAGGCACTTTGGTGTCAAAGAGAAACTGCAATAAAATCAGATTTCATGTGCTGAGCTTCCCTGAGATATTATTCTTGGTGGGGTGGCGTTGCCTGTGAAATAGCATTCATATGAGGCAACATGAAACCTCTGCCCTGACACTAATCAATATTAATGAAATTCTGTCAGCTGGATCGCTGCCAGCTCCTCAGGGCAGCTCCGTGGCGGAGGTGAGCTCGACCGCTTCACTCGAACCAACTGTGGTTCTTCACCCACATGTTAGCATGCGTGGGTCGAAAGTCATTTGCACACATCTATTTGTATTTGCTTTGCGTTATGACATGCCGAGAGAGCACTTTAAATTTAACCCGATACTCTGCTCAATGTTTGACAAAGTGTGTGACACAAGCCAGGCCTGCGTGGAGCGCCGGGCCTCCGCTACTTCTTTATCCAAGTAGGTTAATGGAGTTTTCCAGCTGCGAAACTCAGCTGAACGTGTGGAACCGGTGGAGGAAGATGAAACCTTCACTCTTGACCGCACATGAATCAGCTTTTCAGCTCCAAGTTTGAGTCATAGGTCTGAACATGGAGATGAGCTCATGCTAACTGGTGGCCTGGTGGAGCTGCGTGTTCTCATGCGGGGCGGTCTGGAGAAAGAACCCCCCCCACGCATCTCTGGACAGATCGAACATTATGTCATATTAACACATCAATGATTACACAATCCCTTTCATTTAGACAGAGGGTGTGTCGCAGCAAACTGTGCGCGTGTAGACCAGAAGTTTATTTTAACATTGTAAATTATACAAAAAATGTGGGTATTGCAACAATCAATACACTACATTTGGGATTTAGAATAGAAGTCTGTGTCATGAGAAGTCTCATGTGAATGAAACCTTAAAGGAAATACTTTATAACTTGTTATCGCTAAAATCTGAAAATGGCTCTCTCTTTTCTTGCTTTAATTCATCTTGTTCAGCAGACAGTTATTTATTTATAGTTCTGAATCCACATCTGTTTAGTCCTCTTGTTTGACATTTGTTGCTGCATAAAAGACCTTTGTCTATTGTAGCCAAAGGTCAAGCAAAATTAGATATCACCATCATCAGTTTTGCTGAATTTTGTTGAGAGCTGTGAAGTTATCTCATTAAAGTTGCTAAAACTGGCTAAAATAGATCTGAGAGTACGCTCTTTTGCATGAACAATTATCCTCTCTATTCTCCCTATAAATGCCAGACTTGATCTGTAATCAGGATTTGAAGCCTGTACTTCACTGTGCTGAGATAACAGTTTTAAATGCCAAATTGAAAAACGTCATCTCATCTGGTCATTTTATCGCTGTTCCACTCCAAATAATGTAATATTCAGCTCCAGTCCCATGATCATCTCTTGATATTCTGTTCTCTTAAATACATGGGCGCCTTGCTAACAGCATACAGCAGGAGGCCAGCTCGCCACAAATATTCTTGATATCTTTTGTGCGTCATTCTAGGGAGTGATGGTTGATAAGGCCATCTCTTCTCCTTCTTCTTCTTCTTTGATTGCATATGAGCGTACTCTCTTTACCCTCTCTATCTGTCCTGTCTCGCTCCTCCCCTTCCTGAGGCTGACTAGAATAGTGTTGCATGTCTTGGTCTGATTCACTTTCTTTCTATCCCATTTGCAGAGCCAGCATTGTGCATGAAAAAAAAAAAGATTTGTATTTCAGCACATGCACAGAACAAACTGTGAGATATTCGCTGGATTTGAAATTGAGCAAATATCAACAATGCTTCTTGAGAACGGCTTTGATGTGGCATGGGAATAAAATGACCACAATGTTTAATTTGGCAAAATACAAAAAAAAAAAAGGTTTTGATCTTGGTGGCAATGTTTTTTGGAGTCACCAATCACCATAACCCAGTGGTCTGGGGCTTCTGGCTGCCCTTTTGTTCTGACCTCTTCCAGAAATGTGTTTATGTCTGGGTCTTTTGGAGGGACACGGAGGGAGAAAAATGTTGTGACTTGGTGAAAGGGTGAGGAATGTGAGTTAAAACTGGTATTGTTCAAAACATTCAAGTCATTGGAACAACACAGACAGAAGTAGGAGTTTGCCACTTACTGATACTTCTAAATGTTGGAGCTGAAGGATGAATGCTGTCCTAGCTGTCAGTGTTTGTGTGATTCATACTGTATCCAAAGCCAAACATATGAATAAGTCCAGCAGACAGGCCTGACCCACCTCTCTGTGTCTCTCTGATAGAATTATCTCTCTCTTTGCTCTGTACTTAGGCCCACAGACGATTGTATCTCCGGTCCGTCTTCTGCATGAGGTCCAGACTGAGTTGTTTAGGGAAATAAAAGCCTTTTTCTCTCGGTTAAAGATGTCTGGAAAGGATGAAAGGCACAAAGGGAGGAGACGGGAGGAGCAATAAAGAGGCAAGAAGAAAGAGCTGGCGTTTGCATCTATCAGTATTTGTCCCATAGAGCCAACTATTTTTTCAAGGGAGGGCTACTTTTTATACAGTCACTATGGTATCCGCTTAAACACGTAGCTGCTTATTGTGAGGGCACTGAGCGAGAGGGGAGGGGGCCGGTGTAAAGAAAAGTCTGTGGGAATGTGTGTGCCTCAATTGTGTCATTAAAAAGAGCCTTAAAAAGTACAGACAAGGGAAGCAAGGCAAGCATGACGGAGAGTTCGGCTTTCCTGTTTCCTGTTGCCATCTCTCTAATGGTCTCTAAATGTCCTGAATTAAGAGGAGGCCCGATCAGGGCCCGGTTTCTTAAGTGTCTCTGAATGACTGGAGGGTGACAGGGGCTAAGCCACTCTGTAATTTCTTTTGAGACGCTGCCGGAAGTTGAAATCAGTAGTATCCCTGCAGTTTTTGATGCAGAACGGTCACAAAACTTACCAGTGTATCTCATTTATGTAGGATATGGAAATGACAAGAATAGTCACAGATAATTCTCCCAGTTTTGGTTTCACAAAGTGTGCTTTTCTGATTTATCAAATGTACGGACTTCAGTCAGTGGATGCTAATGTTTTCGAAGCAAAGTTTGTCTTTGAGGAGAAAATGCTGTTGTTCCTGTGCTCCAATCTGACATCATGTTTAGCTCAGTTTGCCTTATCGAGCGCCAGGTTTCACCGAGAGCGGCCTCTAAAACACGAGCCATCTGTTTGGTCTTTATATCCACTGTTACCTAAACAGAGTTGAGAGGGCAGAGATGTGTTTCATATGTCTGGAAATCAATAGATACTGAGTCAAGCTCCTCTCGCTGCTTGGATGAAAGCCACTTTGGCCATTTATACTCTTCGGAGTAAACAAAAGACCTCAGAGGGGATTCCTATATGTAATGTATGTTCCACTCATCTCAAGCTATACCATCACGTATAAATATTGACAATAAAATGAAATCTCCCCTCTGACGTTCTGTCATCGTGACTTGAGGTCTTTTTTTTTCATCTTTCTCAGTTCGGACGCTTGCAGGCTCTGATCAACTTGGCACAAACAGTGGAAACACAAATGATACGTTGTCGGCACAGTTTCCAAACAGGTTGTGTTTCTTCACAACATAACGGACCAGCATTTGGTACAGATTTAAAGACAAAGCCTGGCTCGTTGCTCATTGTAAGAAGTTTATGTTAAGGGTGAAGCAGCGAACCTAAACTTGGTCACAAAGCTCATACAATCTGTCAAGGCAGCACCGAAACATAAATGTGCCATTACGGCATTTTAATAGAGTGCAATGCTTTCATGTGTTTAATGTATAAATTCAATCGTGATGAGATACAAGCTCATGTTAAATGCAGGTTTTAGAGAAGTCCTTTTCTACAGGGTGCCATGTTAAATACAAAACACATTTTTGCACATGCTTTGCACTCTTCTATCCACTTTGAAGACCCCCTAACAAGACTTCTTTGCCACTCTGAGGTCATCCCACGGGTGTCTCAAGATCAGCGACTGTCTCTCTCTCTAAATCCCTTTTTAATGAGAGTCAGGGCAGAGCTCGATCAAAGCCTCGGCTCCTCGCAAGGCCAACCACAACATCAGGAGGATCAAGAGGTTTCCAGCTTGCAAACAAACCACATGGGTTCTGGATATACGTCTATACACAAACTGTGCACCTTTCCATCTTTGTGTGTGGATTTCGATCACACGGAAGAAATTCAAGAATACACACGAGGGCGCATCCGTAAATAATGAAATAACCCATCTCTCCCCACAAGACTTCCGTCCACAGCAGCTCTGCCAGTTTCTGAACAAAGGAACCTGGAAGTCTGAGTGCATTCCTTGTTTGTGTGTGTTTTCTCCAGGTACCTCTGTTATCCTCCCACAATCCAGAAACATGCATGTTTGGGTTGATTGCAGACTCTAAACAGCCTCTAGGTGTGAGTGCAGGGTGAGTGTGTGTGTGTGTGTGTCCTGTGACAGCTTGGTGACTATTGCCTGTCTGTGCTCTATATGCTGGGATAGGTGACAGGTGAGATGGTGATAACAGGTGAGATGGTGATGAATGGGTGATATGGATGGATAGACTAGTGGATGAAAGAGCTTGTGGTGATTCTTTTTTCAGGATCTTTATTTATCTTGCAATCTGTGGGATTCTGGGAACATTTTCTACATATTTCAAATGATTTTCACCTCCTCCATGCTGCATTTTTGTCACAGACACTTAATTCTGAAGCGGCAGAATTTTCCCCACAGACTAAAAGAATCTGACGCTCGGCTGTTGAAATAAGACAAATTTTGTAACACGTCATCAAATCATCTGTCAAATATTGTGCAAGCGGTGTGAGTCAATCTGTACAATTCTTGTCACGTCTGAATGGAATAAACACTGAGGTTTTCCATGACAATGCTGGTAACCGGCGGCTCTTTGGAAAGAAATGGACAAACTCAGCAGTGTTACACATTTCATATCTGAGAGAAGCTACAGTCAGAGGCCATACATAACACTCGAAAGGGTACGGATTTTTTTACTTCTCTGTCGTGCGAATGCTTCCAGTTACTTTTAATAACATTTGAGCTCATAAAAACAAAAACACAAAGTGATGGAGGCGAATGGACCTTGATTACAAAGCTGGCAGAACTTTAACATACACATACGCTGACACTGAACTGTTATTACAAAGCAAAACAGAAATCTCCAGCCTTTCATCATCCACCAAACATTCCTCTGAGCCAGCTCCATATTATACCTTTTGGGCAACCTTACTGCGATAGGCTTACATTTTTGTGTGTTGCACACCATGGGTATTTTGAGTTATGGTGTATGCCTTCGATTTATATCTGAGTAGGAATGGCTAGAATGCCGCCCTCTGTGTGTGTGTAGACCCCTTTATATAAAGGTGAAGCCGGCACCCGTCCGACAAGACTCTACAAATCACATGCGAGCTGTCATGCAACAGGTTGGTACCGTATGGGCCGACACATCAGGAATGAGCAGCACGCACCATAAAGATAGGACGTGCTGGAAGATAAAAGGTGGAAAATAGAGAGATCAGGTGCTGTTGTCTTCGAAAAGAGATAAGGCGTTCATGTCTCCGACAGCGCAGCAGTGGAGAATTTGACCCCAGTAAACTGGGAAATGAAACAATGTGGATAAAAGCAAGTTCTGTTTCTGAGCAACTTGACGTGTTTATCTCTCTAGTGGGGTAAATGTTTACAGGTAAGAGGGCTGAATGCTTTCCACCCGGTGAGCTCTCTCGGCCTCTCTTTGGCAATGTTAAGTCCAATCCCTCCGCAACAAATGTGAGGAAACTCACCTCACGCAGGTTCAACTTAAGTCCAACGTGCTATTTCCATCATGTTTTTGTTCTCGAGGTGGGAGCGGAACGAGGGATGCAGACCACGGTTTCTTCTGAAGACACAGCAGCAGCGGAGTGCCTGACACGACTAAACACTTTACCTTGGTTAAACTGCATTCTCCTGTGAGTGCACTCCTGGTTTTAGCCTGTGGTGCAATAACAAAGATTCTGTTAAGTGTTGGTGTCTGATAGCACACTAGGAGTTGCATCCATGTGGGAAACATTAGCGGGTGTGTGTGTGTGTGATTACACTTCAGAGGGGCAGCTCACTGTTGGTGAAGACAGCAATGCAGTTGTTTACTTCTCCCCCTCTCTTGTCTTCTCCACTTGAGGTCTGTCTCTTTCTCTCACATTTACACGTGTGCACACCATGGCTGTTGAAGTACTCCTGAAGTGCATAGTCATTTAATGGGCAATGACCATCTTTACTCTTGGTTTTGGATGCAGGGGTCACATGTACTGGTATATTATCGTAATATTTAATTGGGGATAACGATCCATAAAAATCTCGGTTTTGAGGTCACGGTTCTTGTTCATTTGTGTGTTTATTATTTGTAAACCAATGAATTACAGTAACAACTTATTGTTTTATACAATAAGTTACATAAAATATTCTCATATAAACACTATAGAACTTTATACCGGGACTCAATCACCTTGAGCATGTGTTTAAAACCAGCATTTTCAACAACTGAATATGGTCTTAGATCTGCTACTGTAAAAACTCCAGCGGCTCTTGTTATAGCTTTGGCCCGATCTGAATTGCGAGGGAGAGGCTGCTTGAATGCCAAAGTCAGCTGGGTTTGCACTAAGTTGGTATTTCTTCTTGTAGCGGTGATATTTACACTCAGGTGGTGCCGTTTTATGTGAGTTAGCATGTTTGACGTGTTGCCGGAGACTCAACTGAACATCTCAGCTGTCGGCACAACGCCCTCGTCTAATCCACCTGTCTTTCTCCGTTGTGATATTTAACCAGGAAGCCGAAAGTGTTCCCACGCAGGAGACTTTAGCGACAGGGGCGGGTCTTCAAGCTCCGGTTTACTGCTAGCAGTAGCCATTATGCTGCAGGAGGTACAGGGGCTGCACGTGTTGCTGAACATGGATATAGATAGAAAGCTAGATGTCTCACGGCAGAGTGAGGAACGTCCGCACAGGTCGGCCATCTTATGACGGTCAAGCTTTCTGGCAGAATCCAAGAAACCTAATGTAAACGGAGGTAATCTGCACAAAAGTTACTGCTCTTACCTCGCAAAAAAAACATCTATACATATATATATGTATATGTATATATATATATGCTTCAGTACAAATACATGTATTGTTACACCCCTAACATTTAACATCCTGCTCCAGTGTAACACGTGACACGAGAAGCCTCGGAGGTGACAGAAATCAACACATTTACCATGTCATACGTCATCACTGTAAAGTATGAGAATATTATGAGCACTGTTGGCACATTTCCCAGAGACACATTAAGCTTATTTCTTGGCCAATGCACTCTTTTGAACCAAACATAATCAAATTGATTTTTCCAGTTACATAGTAACTATCACATTAAGGGCCTGTTTCCATCATAAATTTTAATGATGAACTCCTGACTACTTTTAGATTTAGATCGAAATTATTATGTGTAATGGTACATGTGTTTGTATGTAGACTACAGGAAAACACTATATAAGAACACCATGATGAAACCACTTCTGAATATGACATTTCTGCCAATAAAAACTCCTGAATCCCACAATCTAGTCTTATGCAGGGCACAATGACAAAATTAAAGAGGGATACGCTATAATTTTGTCACTGTGCTCTTTTTATGATGCCATCCTGGTTTTCTGAGTTATTTAACTCTGCGCAGGATACCACAGTCATGAAATTACTGAAGACAAAGTATTTTGTAGTTCAGATTAGATGTCATTTTAACAAGGACTGACTGAAATAAGTCCTGGTCCTTGTTGAAATTATACCCTGTACAGAAACAGGCCCCACTAGTTCTAGCTGTAATATCCAGAGACAGATTCACTGTGCATTACCCCATAGCTGTATGTATGGCGATATAAGGGTAAAAAATGCACTCCTTCCCTTCATATGAGGTGTTGTAAAAACATGAGACCAGGTTTTGTGTCTGCACAGATTTAGGGCCTCTTTGAGGATGATATCTGAGGAATTCAGGTTGCCAGAGATATACATTGAAGGTCGGTGATCTTGTGGGTGAGTGAAGATTGTGGAAGAATGTAAACAGTCACGTCATGGCAATGCACTTCTCATTTTATTTAGATCCTAGGAAAAAGTAAATAAGAAGCCCCAGAACAAACACGTGTTGGTAAAACAATAAGTTAAACATGAGAAGAGAAACTGCGTCAAAAGGAATCATATAAAGACACTGGGTATGCAAAGGCACGTGAGTAACATGTTATACATCGTATGTTGAATCACGAGAACGAAATATGTACAATACCAAAGGAACAATGTGGTAGCAATATAAATTTCACATAATTTACAAAGTAACTTAGTAGAGATGGCATACCAGCAGCGAGAAAAAAAGGACGTGTCAGCACTGCAAAGATTCATTTACTCATTCTCATTTCAAATAAAAAAGTAGTTTTGTTAGAAACGTTTCTAAAATCAAGAACGAGAGCTTTCCTCCCCACTACAGGTTTACTTCACTATGCACAATGAGCCAACGAGTTGCAGTCACAATCACACGTTTCTTTCCCCTTGCAGAAAGAATATCTGTGGAGAAACGTGAAACATCATTTCTCTTTCTCATCTCCTCCTCGCCTCCCTTTCTGCCCCCCCTCCGCTCTCAGAGGATACATAGAAGTATGTTTCATTTGCTTCGCGGCCTCGACCAGAAATTTGAGTTCATGGAAGGGAGGGGAATACAGCTATGCATACTTCCAACTTCTGTCCTTTCCTGTCTTCCAAAGAAGAACTGTAATATATCTATGTTGCGGGTCCAAAAAACTAAACAAAGTGAATATTGCTGCCACATGTTGTAGGCTGTGGAGTTCTAGTTTATGAGTTTCTAACTGTTTTCTGTGGTCTGTGTTCTCCTGCCTCAATTGCACATGACCGTTTCTGAAAGTTTGTAACGAGACCGTATTGGTGTCAAAACGTGAGTGTTTTTAATAAACAGACCCGGCGAACCCTGCTCCCTTGTTTTTATGAACTGAAATTCTTTGGTGTGAACTTGAGTGAGGGTGGAAATTCCTCTCTCAGTCAGGTGCTTGGGAGCGCTTTAGTTCCAGTCTTCTATGAATGTCAAGGCACGCCTGTGCAGAAGATCAACACTGCGTGCATGCACTGCACCATTTCTTGCATAACTGTTGTTTATAAGAATCGATAGTTGTTGTGATCGCATCTGGGAAATATCGAAGAACTTTGAAGATGTCCCCTGCAATGTTTCTGTTTACATTTCAGAAGGTGCCGCTTGGATAGCCGCATAAGGAGCCATTTACGGGGGGTTATAGTTCAATAAAGCCACAATTACACACATTCCACTGACACTGGTAATTATACATTAGAGACTGGCTTACAGTGAATCATTTCATAACTGAAAAGTGAACAAAGTGAGCATTAAACAGAGATGATCCCCAACTTTGTAGCAAAGCAAAGTATGAAAATTAATCAATGTTCATTAGGAAAAAAAATGAATCCATCCACTACAGAAATACAAAGTGTAACTGGAATGCGGTTAAAAAGGCGATAAAATCATGAAGCCCTTCACCAAAACTCAAACTATATATCTTTATACCTTAAATGGTTTTGCAAAACAGAGACTTTGAGATATTTTGGAGCGAGCTGTCCTGTATGGAAGTGTCAAGGTAACAGCTGCGTATAAAGTTAGTGCAAAGGCAGAAATACCATCAACTCCTCTGCACAGCAGGAAACAGTCAAACCGTCACTCGTCTCACTCTCACACTCATGCAGCACACACACACACACACACTCAAACACGCTTGTGTTATTTGGATATTTTAAGGCTGTAAGGATGGTCATAGGACTAAAATGCTGATATGCTGATGATGCTCGCTTTATGTTGACTGTGAGGAAAGCAAATAGCTGGAACTTGGTTGCTGGTGCAGTCACAGAAGTTTCTCTCCCTGTTTCTTGCTGGAGTTTTCTGCTAATATGCTGATGTGGTTTGTGAACGTGCATATGAAGTGGTTTTGCTATTTTTCTTGGATCTGGAATTCAATGTAAACACAGTGATTGAGAGATGAGGGCTGTCAGTTTGGGATAGAGCAGAGTGGGAGTTTTTTCTTTTCTTCTTCTTCTTCTAATGGGTTTAGGTATTGGGGGTACTCGCTGATTCCATGTTGTTCTGTCAACATATTTCAATACGCTTGATACACGAAACATTTGTCAAACCTGTCCGCATCGAAACGCTGGTCTTGGATTGCTGAAGAACACATTTTTTTGGCCTCTCCCAAAGGTAAAACTGATCCAAGATCGGCATTCCTGCTCGACAGAGCCTGATAAATGTTGGCTAAGAGACTCAGTAGCCCCGTTCTCTCCCGGCTATAATACAGTGAAGGCTGCTCCGTCTCACTCTCTCTCTATCTCTCCCTCTCTCTCACACCAGCTCCACCTTGGAGTTGGGATAGACGGCAACCACGTCGTACCCCTCCGGTGGCTGGACACGTGCCTTGGCGTGGGTCTCACAGTACAGATTGTCCTCGATGAAGAAGTAGCCCCTGTGCTTGAGGTTGACGCTGCAGTCGTCGCACACGAAGCACTCGGGGTGGTAGAGCTTGTCCCTGGCCTTCACGATGGTGCCACTGCAAGAAGACAGCGTGACAGTCACGAACTGTAGAGACTGATACAATATCATCTTCTAATACATCTTCCATCTGATCAGGGTTTCGATGCCTCCTTCACTGTAGATCTTAAATCAAATTCATTCATAAAGCACCCTCAACAACATTGAACAACAATAGAAGCAATATATTACATATATTTATAAATACTTGTCGAGCTCCAGGTTGTGTTTGTTTGTCCGTAAAAGCAGGCAGTGATGTTGAAAGCCTACCATTTCTGCATCCCTAATGAACTTCTTAATGCTTTGTTGAATGTGTTTACGGACCATTGTGTCATACTGGTCTTTGTATCTTGGTGCACAAAAGGAGCATGACCTTATATGTAGGGACAGGGAGAGAGTGCCTCTTTTTTCAACACTCAAGAGAGGGATGGAAATGCACAAACGTATGATAGGAAAATCAGGCGCATACAAGCAAACAGGGCCTTAAAAGGCAGGGCCTGCGATCATGATGGCAGGGGACATAACAGAAAGCCCTTAGAGGATGGCAAATGATGCGATCTCTATTCCATTATCATCTAATTCTTTATCTATGCATATTTGCAATAATCATATTCTATACTGTAGCAACTGCAGGTATTTGCATATATTACATTCCCTGTCATATGTATAAAAAGCTGAGGCAGAAAGAAGGTTACCTAGCATTATAAACGTTTGTACCATGGCTATCTACCAATTAAAGCTGCAGTTCCCTGCCTCACTCTGAGACACGGTCGTTCAGGGCGTTGTTCACTCACTGCTCCCTATAAGATTTTCCCTTCTGGACTGGAAATCCGGGCCAGCCACCGCTCAGTCACAAGCCTGTTTCTTTTTTTAACCGCCTTCCCGATCGAACCACAGCGCTCGGAGGATAAACTCTTGACACACTGCTCTGTATTCGTTTAAAAGGCTGTTAAAATGCTTCGAGGTCACAACAGCCCTACTGTGGCCCGCGCGCGCCCACAATGCCCTCTTGTTAACAAGCCGGGTAAGCGGATGACATCAGCGCTCACCTGCAGCTGCTTTTAAAGAGTGGGGGGATTACCGGTGTATGCGGTTAGCTTGGCAGAAGCGTGTGTGTACATATGCTCGAGCTTAATGTTTGGTATAAGTGTGTGTAATGTGCACAGCTCGGGCTGCATGTGTGTGGGAAAAAGGTGTGGAGGAGTGGTGTAGTTTAATCATTAGAATGATAAATGGGAGCTGGACGTTTTTTTCGGAGCGCTTATGAAAGGCCTGTTGATGCAGGTCGAGCTGTGTCAGTTAGCGTCTTTGTTGCAGAGACAAGGAAGAATGTCGATGCAAAAAAATCTGGGTATGTGGGGTAAGACTGACATATAGTTTCCTGGTGGTGATTAAATGGGGTTTACCATAATCACAAAATGGATAAAAATAGTGAAAATCAAACTGCAACTCTTGAGTATTCAAGATTAAACTATATGTAGCGTAATAAATAGAAAACAGTGCATTTATAATGTATTGAGGGTTTCTTACATTTAGGACCAAAGTGATAACAGACAGCCATAGACATCTAATGACACATTCTCAGGTTTAATTACAGTCAACCATTTTGAGGATCTGGACAATACTTACACAATGCCGTTACAGCAGCGTGTGCACTGGGGCAGCTTCTGAAGGCCGGGCATGGGGCTGGGAATGGGACTTCCCAGTTTGGGGATCGGAGACCTGACTGGAGACTTTATGTTTCTCATTCTCTCTGTTGGTGACACACCTGGAAATGACAAAAAAATGCCACAAAGTAAATAGGAGAACTTTGGAAACAACAACTACAACATAAATCAATCGGACTGTAAAAACAAGGCTCAGTGTTGCAATGTGAACATCTTCGGTTTGGGGCCTCTGGGAACCCAGGAAACCTTGTTTATTTATCTGTGTGTTCCTGTGTGTGTGTGTGTGTGCCAAGTGACAAAGCCCCACAGATTTATGAGGGTTGTGTTTGCACTAGGCAGGAAATTCCCCCTTGCGTTCCAGGTAGTCCAGAGTACGGTGGCAGCGAGGTCTGCACTAGGCTGCTAGGTGACATGAAGGTGGATTAATATTTGCCACGCAACCTGCAGGTGCCAGGGGTCAGTTTCTGTTGCCCACTGAGCTATTTCACACTATTTTGGGGCCCACTCACACAGATGTGTGTTATCGTGTTGGCTTGGGGCCTCGATACAGGTATCCAGGTCTTCTTTCCGAGAGATTCCTTTTCCATGCTTGTGACAAATCGAAATGTGCAGCAAATTTAGGAAAGCAGTGATGCTGATTTGGTAGCAATCCATCATCCTGTGTGATAAATCATCAGACTGTTATGTTCTCCATTACGCTGACATTACGCTGACATTTTACCATTATATGTTTGCACCACTGAATAAAGTTTTTGGTTTAACCCACTGGAAAGTTTTCCCAGTCCTCTGCTTTCAATTTAACTTTCTTTTCTGTCTCTCGCTCACTTCCTTCCCCCCTCTGTCTGACCTCTCGGAGTGTCTCACTCCATCCTGACATTCATGGATGGCACTTCCTAGAGGGAATCCATCAGTCAGCCTGGCTAAACAACCTGGCAGGGAAAACATCCCATCATGCTTACACCATGGCACTGACATGCTACAATCACACGATGTCTGTGAAGGTGAGCTGTGATCACATTCATCTTAATGGCAAGAACCTATGCTGTGACTCTGCTATGAAGGCGTATTTAAAGGGAACATATTATGCAAAACTCACTTTTTGAGTTTTTCATTTGCATATCCAGAATGTCTTATGACCTTTTAAGCCTCAGTTTCAACAACTAAGACGATGTTTAGTAAACAGTCAGCTATAGTTACAAAATATGTCTCTAAATGAGTTGTTTTCATATTAGTCTTGGCAGGAGGAGGTGGGCGGATACAGAGGTCATTAGCATTTAAAGGGAACGGCATCAAAACCGAGTGTGCGGGCTATCAAATCGCAAATCGACTAAAATTCAAGAATTTAGACTCAAGACTGAATTCTCTCAATTCATTTACAATTTTTTCTTCAGCTATTACAAACAAGCACCAACGCCTTCCCACGCACGCCATTTTATATTAGGAGCGATCCTCCAACCGTCGAGCCTTTGTCCACGCCTCACTGGAACGCATGAAAGGGACAAAACTTAATTTCTGAACTCAGCGGTGGTGGTTCCTGGCTTGCCAGGGTAGATCAGCTGTGAACTGCAGTATATGACTTCCCCCTCACTGATGATGTGCCAGCAGAGGCCACACGGGCCAGCAGGCCACCTATCACTGCCACTAACCACAGGCTAATTACCTCGCCTCTGGCACCTGACTCAAAGCACTTTCCATCCAGCAGTTAGCCTAAGAACGCTCCGTGGTGCGTTTAAGAGCCGGGATTGGCTGGGTATGTTATTCCTGGGAGTAATATCCCAATTACCTAATGATGCACTCTAATAAAAAAGACGTTTCATGTGTGCCGCTCGCGTGATTTTCCCACAGAGGGGAAGCTTGACTAATAAAAGCCTTTCAACCACAATAGATAGAATAGAAAAAGAACATCAAGGAACAAGTGCTTGTTTAGTCTTACTGTTACTTTCTCAAAGAGTCAGACAATGTGAGCCCGTATATTTTGCTGCCAAGTGCAGACAGACAGCAGGTTTTATTTGACAGACAGTGACAAGTCGACCGATTAAAGCGCATATCTCCCCCACGCAACTCTCATGGCACGATGTGTGTCCTGCGCTGTGACTAATAGCAACCATGCATACAGTAAAAACCGCCACACACTCCTGTCCGCCCGCATCCTAACTCAAACCTGTCAGACTGTGCAGCCTCTGGTAATTTGTGACAAGGGGAATCGAAATGAGAGATGAATAAATAAGCAGCTGTAATGATAATAAAATCTGAGCTGGTTATGGGGAGATGTGTCAACTCTTCAAGGAAGTAAAAAATAAAGTTTTGTTACAGGTTGTAATTCACAATCCACAGAGTTTCATCACGATTTTGTGAGGGACATTTTCTAATATGTGAGGTCACGGATGAAGACAGAGAGGAATAGAAAGAAAAACATTGGGAAAAAAATAGCGCTGACATGATTTATAACCATGTAAAGCGAAGTTCATCCAGTTTTTTTTCCTTTGTTTTTCTTCACATCCTTGAAAACACAGTATTTCAAAGTCTCTCCAGAAGGTAGGGCCCAGACAAAGGAATCTTTAACAAAAACTATCTTGACAGTAATCTTCAGGTTGTTGTCATAGGGAGGAACTCTCCTGTGCCAGCAAAGGGTACAAAGGTTAAGCCTCTCACCAGTGGAATCACATGCTGACCCCGACTGCACAGCAAACCTTGCAGAGGCTTTAAATCTTGTACCTTTTCAGCCTGGTCCTGATCCCTGCAGAATAACAATCAGGAAGGAATGCCGCCCCTATTTTTTTGCCTGGTACAGAACTGAATTACTCCACATTGCGCTTGAAGAGGCGAATGACTGATGCAATGTTTATCTACGTCCTGTTAACTCTGAGTTGTGGTCACAAAGGCATATAGTTCTAATCGCATTGTTCCAGATCAAATCTGAGTTGCTCTGCTGATGAAGGTTTGAGGTACAGAAAGTAAAAAGTAATCGATATCGCCGCATTGTCAGCGCTCCAGGTTTTCATGCTATAATCCAAGAGCCAATCAATTTGAGAGAGTCTAACATTTGTTTTTCTGTGTTGCTGAAGGACGATGAAGCACTTACGGTAGTGTTTAGAGCACTTTCAACACTGAAAAACAGGATTTGTGGCCGTCGCCCATCACATGAAAAAGTCCAGGTGGTAAACTGATGGAAAGTCACTTTTTCTTTTAGGAGATAAACAGACTACAGCATAAAATGAGGCATTTTTCAGAATTCACTTTAAAACAAATAAACCTGGACTTTGGGGGTGGGATGTGTGAGGTTTCCGAGAGGTCAGCGGGATTGTGTTTATTTTTTTTACTGACTGTTGAAGAAACACCCCTCCATCATGTTGTCTCCTGTTTGTCTCCCCCTGAACTTCAAGTTAAGCTGTTATTAAGGACTGCTTCTTTAAAACACACAGAGACACAGGGCTTATTTTAACTTCACTTATCATTGTGTTGATAACAGCAAACAACTTTCCATTGTCAACCTGCAACATTTAAGTCACGACGCCCCTTTTTCTATCCACACCGGCATCCAATCACAGAAGAGACTGTGGAATTCTGGGTAAACTGACACTCTTGTTTGCTTTAACTTTAAAAGCCCCTGAAAGTCAACATGGCCTCTACGGGGGCTTTTGCCTTCAAAAGGGGACCAACTCTAGTGATTTAAAGGCCTGACAGCAAGGTATGTCATCAAAAAAACACAATGATTTCACTTTGTCCTAAGTGTTGTTTATGCTCACTTGTTATTTTTGACTTGTTTTCTTCTCTATTGATCTTCGTAAAAGGAGAAAGAACAATAACCAAAGGACAGATGTTGGAGACATTTGTGGCCGGATTTCACTCTCTCACACAGATTAAATGACACCAGATGCTGAGCGTCAACAGACAGACAGGTAGCTTTTAAAACGATCCCAATGTAAACCTGAGGTGTCTCCCCGTTTCACCCAGGGCTTAGCCTGTCAATCAACCGGCCTGTGTCCCTGGCTGAAAGACCCCTGACAGCAGACAAAGAGAGCGCCCTCTAAACCTCTTTAATCCATCAGCAGCGTCTCTCCACAACATCTGCCTCGGCCCTGAGAGCTCGCTCGCTCTCTCTCATTGCTCTCGGTGTAATGGTACGTGCATGAATTGAGGAAACAGTATAGCCTGGCACCATTCCCGGGCTCACTGCGGGAGCGGGGCTGTTCCTTGCGCTGAGGATTTTTCTGTCGGCTCTCGCATCAAAGGCAGAGCGAGGAAAGTGGAAGTTTTCACTCATCCCCGGGGTAATAATTGGCCGGGCCGGTCAGAGCTGTTAGGTCTTCTTATTATGTTGATAATGTTAGTTCAGCTTTTATCGCGTGCTGCGCCATTTCACAGGGAGATGGGCCCCGAGTTGGAGTCCTGGCTTGGGATCCAGGGCCTTCCTGCACACAGTTTTCATGTTCTCTCCGTGTCTGTGTGTGCTTCCAGTTTCCTTCCACACTTCAAAGACATGCATGTTATGCATATGTTTTGTTCAGAGTGGAGTCATACTGTGTGCACAGGAGATAGGACTTTTCCAATGTGCACTGAGAATGAAAGCTGAGCCTAATCTAATCTAATAAAATCATAATTTAAGTGCGCAAAGACTGCTGAGCAGACACACGGACTCTGACACACTCACAGCTGGTTACGCTCCACTTACAGCCATATGGGTTCAAGGACTTCAAGGACACCTCAGCGTTGGTCACCGAGGTCGAGAAAAACATTCATCACTGTCAGCGCGATGCAAAGGGGTCGTAAGCCCGCTCCTCTAATGGTCCAGGCCATTTCCTCTTAAACATACCAGAGTTGTGGCTTGTAAATTGTTAACTCTCACAACCGTTGCCCCGCTTTAGTGAAAAACACAGCACCTTACAGGAACGCCTCGGCTCGGAGGATTAACCCTCCTCTGCTGCTGTCAGCATCACATGACTCCTCCTCAAAAGCTGGAATGCTGCGTGGTCAAAAGGCAGGCAGGAAAACCATATTTCTCACTTTATTGTCCCTATGTGAAGTTGTTTTTGCAGTAAATTGCCAAAGCAAAACTTCCCTCCCTCCCTCATTGGCTTGTGAGCTCTTTAAAGCACTTCATCTTCTTCCTCCTTCTGCTGCTCTTCCTCTCTATCCCCCTATCCTCACTGCCCGCGTCTCTCTCTATAAAAGGAAAACTATGCCAGTTAGACACGCAAGATCCAAACACTCGGACAGAAGCTGCCTGAGTGAGGAAAGATGTTCCTTTGGCTGCAGTCGCAGGTCTCCTTTGTTTAGAAGGAAATGTTTTCTTTCCACCTTATTCAAGGATTCAAAGCCAAGGGAGCTGCCGCAGCCTCCGGTCCTCACTCCTCTGAGTTGAATCAGAAATAGCTTTGTGTTTTTCACTTTTAAAAACAACAAAATTTGCCAGCTTTGTCAAACTGTTTCAGCTAGATTTTTCTGAACCTTTCAAGAGAGAGTATGAGAGAATCAAAGGTGACAGAATAAGTGACATTAATAATAGCTCAATAGAAGCAAAATATATCCAAATACAGTGAAAAAAGCCTGGGAAAGTTGCATGTGACACTAAAGATGTAGATCGCTTTAGAGCCGCACTTTTGCTCTTTACCATCGCAGTCATGCAAGCATTCGCGGAAACACACACACACACACACACACACACACACACACACACACACACACACACACACACACACACACAAAAGATCCGTACCTCCATCCTCAGCCTCCAGAATTCCCTGGAGGTATTTGAAGGAGCCGGACTGTTTGGGTTCAGAGACGGGCTCCACGTAGTCCTGCAGCATTTTATAGACGTCTGACTCCGTGTCGAAACCGTTGCGGCCCACTGGGGAATGCACAGGGGGCTCGGGGCTGTAGGACACGAGCAGTAACAGGACACGGTATTACTGAAACGCACTCTGATTAATGATGACCAGATGACAGCTGAGGAAAAACATCTATTTCCTCTAGTTAACAGTCAGGACAACAATGAAGTAAGCGAGAAAGGATCCAGGGTCCTGACTGAAGGAAACCAGTGGGCCAGCCAGTTGTGGGCTCGTTCTGGTTGTTATGGTGTCAGACATGGAGGCTGTATTTTGAGCTTTTATCAGCTGGTGTTATGATGGGATGGAGTTTGACCATCGGAGGAATGAAGTGAACTGAAGTAGCCTAAACAAAAAAAAAGATAAAAGGACAGAAGCAGTTGCCAGACCACCAAGAAAATGTGATAGAAAAGCAGCTGAAGAAACTGAACAGGGATGATGACATATGTGTTTTGTATAAACAGAATATGTAGAGCGCATCTCAATGGGTTTTTCTTGTACCGGGGGCAGCAGAGATGGACAGGAAAACATGGGGAATACGCCTTAAGACTCCACATGCAATTCCACAGCCATGAAGTTTTAATCACAACAGGCCCGCTGCTCTGGTTCCTCACGTTCATCCATCCATCAAGTTACAGGATGGATCCTGCTCATTTGATACATCCAGACCTCAGGGGGATGAGCCAGGCTGCAGCTCAAGACCTGCCACACTTGACTGCATGTTTGTCTGCCTGAGTCAACTTCATGTTTTCTTGCCTCAATCAAAAAAAAAACCTCACCTGGAACTTCTGCCATGGCCCTGCCTGACGTCCTCTTCGACATTATTCTACATCAACAATACACATAATTCTCTCCATTTTCCCGTGACCGCCCACTCTGAGTCTGTTTCCACTCAAGGTTTCTGCCTGTTAACACGGTGTTGCAAGTATATTTGTTGGAAGCTTTTTTGCTTATTTCTGTCTAATCACAAGTCTGATCCAGACCTGCACTATATGTTAAGTGTCTTAAAATCAAATTTTCAGTGAATTGGCACTTGAAGTTGAATTGAATTAAGCCTGTGTGGGAGAGAAGGCCTGTTAACAAGTGGACGAGGAAAAGATTGTAGGATTTAGGAATGAATGACATAATGCAATGAGCAGCATTAAGAAGCTGTTTATCTGTGTGTGTGTATGTGTGTGTGGGCCTGGTCTGGGTTAAGTGTGCAGCCCAGGTGCACACTGGGAGCACTGGGGAGGATGTTCACTGGGAGACTAAACACACACATTTATTACTCGCCTGAGGCAACACACAAACAACAAATGGCTTTTCCAGTTCATGTGGCCATCTGTGCAGGTGTGGCCAGATGCATCCCGTGTGTGTGTGTGTGTGTGTGTGTGTGTGTCTACATGTGTTTGTTTCTGTGTCCACATCTGGTAAAGTCAGCACAACCCAAACACACAGCTATGAATCTCACCTGGTGAAGCTTTAACAATGAGAGGGTTAATGGATTCTACAAGCTTGGGTCCACTACTATTTCCTTGTGTTATTTTACAGCAGCAGCTCTCGGAAAAGTGATAGGGAAATAAGATGATAGTGTCTACTGTGAGAAACTACTGACGACTACCGAGATATCTGCCTGCTTCTTTCCCTTTCTGCAGATTTAAAGCGTAAGGAGGAAAGGATTTCAAAAATGATAGTTTGTGTAGTTCTTTACAAAAACGCAAAAACAAAACGCAAATAAGAAATGAGCCAAATTGTATTTTTAACCTGCATTTTTGGAATGTTCAAAGATAAATCCATCCAAACTTTCAATACAGAAATCTACGTCCAATGCAAAAGTACTCTGACAATCAAGGCAGGTCAATACATTATCAGTATTTTGATTATTCTGCTATTTATTGGAGCTTTAATGTGTGTGACTGCACCTCACCTGTGTGTGGCACTGAGGCTGAGTCCTCCCATCTTGCTCGGCAGAGATCTGTCCCCGTTGCTGCCATTCTGGGAGTACAGCCCCGCAGGGTTGTTGTACTGGTTGTGCCCGGTTCCGTTCCCATACCCGTAGCTGTGGCCATTGTTGGGTCTGGAGTGTCCGTTGTTCAGGTGGGCGGGCTGGGCGGGCTGGGTGGGCTGGGTGGGCTGGGGGGTCGGTGGGGACGGCGGCTCAGGGGTGTACGAGGGCTTGCGGCTGTAGCTGGTGTAGCCGCTGGTGATGGGTCGGAAATTCTGAAAAAAAGAGAGGGAAAAACAAAATGGGGTGACACTTTTAAAAGCTGAAAGAATTAAGTTTTTATTGTGCAACGTCTGCAAGAAAAGAAAACAAGGGTACGCTGGTAAAAAGTGAAAGCATGTACCATCAAAGAAAGAATGACTGATGTTAGATTAAAGGAGGAGAGTAATAGACACATTACAGATGCCCCATTATGTTCTGGTTCAGGAAATGAGAGTAAAAATGGGAGAGGAACAAGAGAAAACAAAGCCAGTGCTGGTTGGTCCCAAATGAGGCATCGCAGCGGTGAGGACTGCGAGAAAAGCGTTTTCCACTTCATTTCAGCTTTTCCCTCTTTTAATAGTCAAACTTATTAAGGAGGAGCATGCATTAGGTTTCCTGCAGATGTTTCTGTCAAAACAAATGAACTGGTGGAGTGTAAATATCGGAAAAAAGGATTTCATTTGCCCTTTGGCTGCTTCCTCTCCCGTGGATTGAGGAGTTTATAAAAGCTGACAGAGCTGAGATACTGTAGGGGATTAAATTATTATCTCCTTTGACGTGCTGCAGCAGACTTGCTGCGTTCTGGCCACATCATTTGGACACATTATTTGCAGGAATCAGCAGCTCTAATGCACAGGGCAGGATGCGCAAACACCTTTGTGTGCATTTCGACCGTGAGTGACATCGCCGAGCTGCTCGGTGTTTATCCCGGCTATCAGCTGATAACGCTCCCTCTCACAGACTAACCCCACGCAGATAAGACTTTATTGCATTGGCCCTGATGATGTCACCGCCTCTGACAGCTTCTCAGAGCTTTGACTGTGAATCATACGGTAGAGATAGCCCGCACGCTGCACATGGTCTTAACTCCAGACTGAAAACACTTCAGCGACTTGTTTACAAGATGAGCCGCGCAGTAGGGTGGGAGACAGCCCGACTGTTGTAACCTCTGAGGCACTGGAATGGGTGTGTGTGTGTGTGTGTGTGTGTGTGTGTGTGTGTGCGTGTGCTGGCCTGATTTTTAAGTGGCTTAGCTGCAGGAGGTGGAGGTTCACAGCTTCTCCAGACAGGACCCCTGTCATTTCAACAGATGGGTCTGCTGGATGTCATCCTGTCCTCAGTACCTCAGCTGGACCACACATATATTGACACACACACACACACACACACATGCTGGTCTCTGTAATCAGCACTTTTGGAGACCTCTCTCCACAGTGCCGACGAGCCCACATCTTGAACTTGGAAAAGCGCTCTGTCATTGCCCTGCCTCCAGCACTCCAGACGGATGACTTTCAAGAAACTCAAAACCACCCCTTCCTACTCTGCCTGAAAACCCCGCACAGCGAAGACAGATGAATCCAGAAAGCCCTCTCAACAAACTGCTGATAGCCACTCATGGTTAAGACTTCGGAGAAACGGCGCAGGGAGTCGACGCTCCACGCCGCTTCTCTTCCAAAGCCAAACCCTGTTTGGGCAGGATGTCAGAAACACCCAGATCTCTGCGGCTCCTTCTCCAAGCAAACCAGACACTCTGAAGCCTGGCTCTCACCACAGGACAACACGGGCCAAACCAGATCTTATTCGTTATCTTTAGCCCTTATTTGTACAGATGTTGGGCCTCATGTGATTCTGATCAAAGGTTCCCCAACTTGTTTTTTCGCGAATGTGGAAGGAAAAAAAAGACATTTAAATAAAAACTGGTTCCCCTGGACACTCCTATGAAGGCTTGAAGATAATGGATTATTGAGAAGCCACACTGTTTGTTGGGTCTAGGACTTAGCATGACAAACACAACTGAAGAGTGATGGTGTGGCTATGGACTTTTCCAGATTTGAACATTGCTGTGGATTGCCTTTACGTAATAAACACGACTGTAATATTTAAATTAGCTACAAGACTGCTCTTGTATCTGCCTGGAGACATATCTAACTCTGCTATTGAGATGGGTACTTTGATATCGACGTCTATGGGGATAGATCTTTGGAGTCAGACACTATAGCTTGAGTTTTAGGCCCTCCTGTATTTTTCAGCCTCATCGTTTTCTGAGGGTGGCCTTTAACTTCTTAAAAGTGCCCTTTTGAACCCACACTTACACTCATCTTACTTCTGTCATTTCCTGGGAACTAAGCCCTGCGCTGGAAGGGTAAACTTCCTCACAACAAATCACTGTCCTTACATGTCTTTTATTTTCCGGGGAATCAATTACATATCGTCACTAGAATAACTATACAACTGTCAGGCGAGCTTATTCATGCCTGTGATTACGGCGAAAAAGGAGGCAGGTGAAGGAAAATCCCTAAGAGTGTATTGTGTTACAAGCTCCTGCAGCGGCATGATAGTGAAGACATTTATGGCTCCTAATCTGTGTAAACATGACACGCAAAGGTGGGGGGGCAGGTAATCGCAAGCTATCATGTTTGGTCATGTATTTAAGGAGACATCAAGGACTAAACCAAACAAAGGTCTGAAGTGATGTCACCTTTGATGTAAAGGTTTTTTCTTATGATTTTGAAGACCTCACTCTTCAAGTTCAGTCCTGTGTGCCAAAAAAAAAGTCCCTTCTATGAGATGCTCTACAAACTACTCACTTCTACATACAAACTCCTGCAATCATAAACACATACGGTAACAAAGGGTGCAGTTGGACGTTTTAAGAAATGAGGGAAGTTCCTGGTGGTTAGAAAGCGGCTAATATGTGTTCGCCCATTTTCAGCCTCACACCCCTGCATGACACAGTTTGACCCCTTCTGGTTTAGCTGAAACTGACCTCCCCCCACCACAACACACACACACATGTGTGTGCGCACACACACACACACACACATTCCCAACCATCCCTCTTTCCTCTCCAGTCTTGCATGTCTGTTGCACAGATATTTGCTTTGGGTGGATGGCAGATTTATAAGGCAGCACATCTGGTGCTTGGCTTATAAAAATGCCAGTTTGGTAACATTCAGGACCTGTAAGTAAGTGCTTTCAAGTTGCTCGAGCAGAATGGTGGCTGGCTTTTGGTTTTATGACAGAAATCAGCCGTAAGCAGACTGTCTTATTAAAGAGATTTATACCACCTTCGCACGTCTGGACGGCTTAGAGCTTTAGTGGAGGTTTTGTTATATAAAGTGACCGTTTGATGCATTGATTTGGTGAGTGTCTCACCACCCCGATTCCCCCGGTGACCTTATCTTGTTTTCCAAATGTGGTCAAAGCGGTTTGAACGCGAGCGACCTCGCTTTATCTCCAACAAAAACACAACAAAACAAGCCTGTTGAAAAAGGACATCTGCAAGATCGTCCATTTCCTAATTTCTCTACTCTTTCATTTTCTCCCAATCTTGACTACATTCCTACTGGCTCGGAGGAGAAGAAACGTTTTTTTTTAACTATTTATGAGGACCAGCATTGCCTTCTGATGTATGTACAATAAATTCAGGCTGCTATCTGATTCTACTGACCTGTTTTATAGCGGTAACTAAGCGTGGCTAATGGTTCAGGATGACTGGACATGTAGGAGCCACAGAAGCAAAGGGCAGACACAAAAAAGATAAAAATGATGGAGGAAAATCTTGCATTTTTGCACATTTATAGGAGTTTAACTGAGGCTCATGCAGTCCAGAGGCACCAGATGCTCCATTCATTGGCCCAACTGAAAAGTTTGCCTGATTAATAAGGGTTTAAATGGGAGAGGACTGATGTTTGAGCTCGAGTGCTTCGGTCCACAGCCACACTTTGGTCGGAGAGAGACAGATGAGAGGCGGAGGAATAGGTGGAGGAGCCTAATTGAAATCATATGCCGGTCTTTAACTGAGGGCCGAGACCTCAGCATGTTTGCCTCACACATACACAAATTCAGGAAAAATACACACACTCACACATACACACACCTCCTTTTCTGCCTCCTGCATGGTTTAATCCCTCTGGACCTTCGAAATTAAGCTTTTCACATGGCGCTCTGCACCACTAACCAAACACAAGCAGCCCTTTATGGCTCCTGGGGCCTGGCCCTGGGTGTCTCGCTGGGGGCACAGACAGACAGACAGGCTCGAAGAGAACGAGCTGAGGTGGAGGGGTGGAGGCGGGCAGAGACAAGAAATGTTAGCCCTTTTGGGCCCGTGGCCATGAACCTGTCTGAGAGAGATGAAATAATCTCCGGAAGATGAATGCAGCATTAAGATTCATTGCGCATGTGATGTATTTTTTCAATTTCCTCTATTGAATAAAGCCATTAAGATAATTCTACCTCTTGCTGATTGTGCCAAGTCACCGCTGGGCTGAATTGAATTCTATGTGAGGCGATTACTGTGTTATGGCACTGCAGCCTGAACGTTCCAGGTGAAAGGCGTTTCATTTAAAGCGAGAGCAATAAGCGGAGGGTAATGGGGTTGAAAAGTGACTAAAGGTGCATCGTGTTGTGGAGAAAGCCACCTGTAACACTTACATGGGTTTTTTGGTCTATTGGTTTGAACATAGCTGTTTGACCTAGATGCAGAGGTTGTCCACTCTAAGTGAAAATCTACGATGTGTACTCGACGTCTCCACAAATTCCAATTCTAAATCCATCTGGTCAAAAGCCAAACAACAGAAACTGACTGGATGAAAGAAATCATCCCTGAGACAGACAGGGCTGCAGACTCGCTGGACCTTCGCAGACTGAGCCCTCAGTGACCCCGTGGACTTCCCCCCCGGCACGCTGACAGACCAGCAGAGCAGGGAGGCTGAGCAGAGGAGGGAGAGCCCGAAGACTGAAAGAGATTTGGACGTTTCTGTGGATTACTGGCTGATTAGTGAACACAAACAACCAAATAAGTGGGGTCAGAGGTCTCTGATCTGGAGGCTTTTGCTGTGCCAGTGAATGTGGACACTTCCCAGCAATGCAACACTGGTGTGAGATTTCCTGGCAAGTGATTAAGTAGCAGCATATTTTGGGAACTTCATGAGAATATATTAAACCCTTTAATGGTCCCATCATGTTAAACATAATCAGAGTCCTTAAGTAAACTTCAAAAACTCATTCATCCAAGCGTCTTTGACAAACTAATTTAACACTTTTGAACTCTGCAAATCATTATTAATGGAATTTATTTAAAATCATCTGCCTTGTTTTGTTCATGAGACAAATCTGTATCACGGCTGACGTCTTTTTTCTTTTTTTTTTTCCTATAAAGTAAAAATTCAGCTCAGAGCACTGAAGGAATTACGGTCTGTAAGTCATGCAAGGACTTTGTCTGTCAGCTCCTATTAATGTTAGTTTGGAGAATTTGCCTCCAGCTGCCAGCTCCTGTGCTTGAGACTGGAAGCCAGTGTGACGTGTGATCCAGATCTCACAGCTTCCGCATTGTGAAGCCTCATTCTTTCCACGCGGCCGCAGCGCTCGGCCACAACAGCTATCACTTTAATAACGGGGTGGCCACTATCTACGGCATTCTGACCGAGTCTGCCAAGAAATAACTGCTTTGGCTGAAACATGGACCAGAGGGCCATTCCCACCTTCTTTAAGCTGCCACCGTGTAATTTAAGGGAAGGAATTTAAAAACCTAAAATGTCAGGAACTGTTGGTATTGCTTTACTTCTGCGTCAAACTGTTCCAAGAGCAGGATGGCCAGATGTACAATGAGATAACCATTTACAAACCAGAGAGGCCTTCTGTTTCTTAAGCTGTCTTTCTCATTGGAAAATGGTTGGGATTTAAGAAATGCCATGAGGTTTTGTAGTTGGCAGCAGCATCCATCCTAAAGCCACTAGACATTATTTCATCTGGGGACATCTTGCATAAACTGATGTAATCGCCATCTCTACGTTGGCCAAAGTGATAACTCGCTTATATGATTCGCACTTAAACCGCTGATGAAATAAAGGATAAAAAAAGAAAAAATCAGGATCAGATGAGGTCAGGAGCAAAAGAGAGCTGCGAGGAGAGCTCTATATAGAGCAAGAGTTAGGTTCACTCACTGTCAACCTGAAGACGTTTATCTGTTTGGATTTAAACTAAAATTGGGTTAATAATCAAAGTTAAGTCCAGATGGTGAGACCAAGGATGTAGGAATGATTAGGGAGAGAAATATGGAATGATTCATCGGAATTACGTATCCATATTCCACTTTAAAATTAGGTGTGAATGCGTTAATGTCTGAGTCCCAAGACAGGCCTGGCTGGAGAGCTTTGGGATTGTTAAGTTTATTCAGACAGCGAGATGACAGGACAAGGGGACAAGGGGAATCATGTTACTTGAGCTCGAGCATCAATGCCAACTTATATTAAAGAGACGTTGAAAGCTGCAGGTCTTTGCTAATCGTTTCTCCAGCTCCTGTGACAGAAATATCTGAGAGTCAAGGCTTCGCCGTGCCTTCAGCCTGCAATGAGAGCATCCCTGGTGCTATGAGCCAACCGATCGGTGACACAGGGCGTTCGGTCTTCTTTTTTCAAGCTTGATAATATGTTCAGCTCTGTTTACAACTTGCGTGAAACATCTGATTATCACTCATTTGTCTCCACAGAACTACACGGTGGCCCTTTGCTCAAAATTTGGGTTGTCAAATCCAACACATGCACGTCGTGTTTTACTCGTGACACCTCATCATTATCTCATCCCTGCCACCCCTCTTTATCACATTATTTCTATTTTAAGGACCTGCATGAGACGTCCGATAGTCTGCGGACGCTCTTGCCAAAACCATGAGCACAGATCTTTGGAAACTCATCATACAGGCCCAGTGAATTCCCCACGCTGATAATAACTCCAAAGCTGACAAACAGTCACGTCAACAGCATCCAGTCATGCGCTTACTTTTGTCTAACAATGCACAATTTCCTCGCCGACTTTTATGAGAAACTCCCGTGTTCCCAAAGTGAAAGGAAACACCTCATAGCTTCCATGTGTCACTTCCTGCTCGGTAGCTGATTCCCATAAGTGAGGCTGGAATTTCCAACATGTCCCCTCGGTTCAACAACAGGGAGCCCATGAATAAAAATAAAAAAAAGAAAGAACATTAAATGCATAATGTCCTGATGAATGCCGTCATGATTCGGGAGCCGTTTAGTGGTCTCAAGTGGGAGCATGTCTGCAAGAAAAAACCCTTCGCCGTCTGATGCTTCTTTTGGAAAATTCCTGGTTGATGAATTGCTGACTTGGCCACAAATACGTGTGGTCATTCTCCAGGGGGACTGTTGTGTTTATACATAAGTTGAGGTTTATTTTTACGTTGACATTGCGCATTAATTCACATGAGCACTTGGGTCTCGTTATGTAAATGCGCCAGATTTGCTCTCTCTGGAAGTTTGATAGGTTTAAGAAAAACATACAGTGCATTTAAAACAATGACATAACCTCGACTCCACGTTATGACAGTATGTTTAATTGTCCACTAACTGCTGGTTTATGGATTTGGAGACAGAGTTTAGAGACGTAAGGCTTCTTGGTTCTTTATGGAGAGCTAAGTAGGGGGATCCAAAAGCGATACAGAAGCAAAAAGCTCAACTGAGGGATGCTGGGAAAGCTCAGGTGGGAGAGAGACTTGAGGGCAATTTGGGAACTCTGAATTTGAAGGAAAAATGTAAAACTCAACTGGCAAACAGGGACAGCATCACATGGATAAAAAGTACGCAACATGAAAGGAGAACACAAGGACTTCATTAAGGATGCGAGGCATCATGTGACAAACGGATGATATCAATCAGGAAATAAACACTCAATCATGACGGTTGGTTTAGAAAGGCACTTTCTCTTCGTGGTAATTTTGGCGGATGTTTTTGGTGGGTGTCTTTGTTTTCTGTTTTCACTCCACAAGTCAAACCCTGCTCTGCCAGGAAGAGTCTTAAGGGTCGCACCAGTTCAATCATACCAGCTAGAGATTCACTTCATTTCTGCAGTTCCGTTGGACTTTGTTCGGCTGCTGTGAGAGCGACCCTGACTCGTCCTTTGTTTCCTGTGTGTCCGAGGAACAATCGGTATTGTTGTGTGTCAGCGCAGCCTTTCAAGCCATATCTGAATACAGCAGGAAACAAAGGAATGGTGAGCCTTGGTCTTTTTTACGCCACCCCAGGGAACGGATGTTTCCTCTTTTCATGCTCAGAAAAGTCCACCTGAGCGTGACGATAAAGTGGCCCTGACTTGGCAGTTTCCAGCTGTCCAGGTTCACTTCATTAAATGTGACGCCGGGGAACATTTTTAGACGGGACCCAGAGAAAGAGAGAGAGAGAGAGAGAGAGAGAGGGGAAGGGCCGGATAAGATGTTACAGAGATAAAGCGAGAGACAAATGGGAGACTGAGAATAGAGAGCACAAAAGAGACAGATTTGTGACTCGTATAACCCGCATGCAAAGCCCTCCTGTCGTGCATGTCTGTGTTTTCACAAACAGCTGGAGCTGACGTCTGCTCTCGCTCAGGTTTGCCATTTCCTTGTGTGTTACACAAAGTCAGAACGGAGCTGGTGCTGAGATTTGCAGTGGAGACTTGCTAGTTTATCGGCTGTTCAAACCATGCATTTTGTAGACATTGTTAGTCGATCATTTGGTAGATGGCATGAAATACTTTAAATTGAGTTTATTTTGCATAGACTGACACTTGGACACACACAATGGTAGGGACTGCATGACAGTGGTTTAACTATCCATTGAGCAGCTCCAGTTTTAATGATAAAGGTGTAATTCATGAGGTTGTTGTACAGAAAACACTCCAAAAAGCACTTAATACCCATGCTTAGGTGGGAAATTTTGGAATAAAAGTCTCTCAAAAAAAGCCAAACGTGAGACTGAAAAGTCAACGGAGGAGATTTGATCCCACAACCACAAGCCCCCCCTCATTAATTACTTACACTAAAGCCTCTTTCACTTCTGTCTCTCTCACTGAAAGCAATACTTTCCAGTAAGGTGTGAACCTCCCACTTGAGTGGACAGATAGATTTCACCTCTTCCTCTTTGTGCGTCTGTCCCACCCTTCTCAGACAAAGAGACCCTGCCACAGTGAGGGCCGAGGGACACACAGATCAGTCTCGACTCCAGCTACCATAACACAATTTCTGACAAATGGACGTTCACATGCCTGCACCACAATATGCTCATTGTCTGTCACACAAGTGTCCACATTCACTGCATATGGCACATGCAACACACACACCTCCCATTCTCTGTGTGCTCAGAAACCTGTTGAGCTTGCCAACTCTGGAAAACTTGGAAAAGATCATACGCAAGAGTTCTTCATGCCTTGAATATCCGTTTGGCAGAGCATGCGATTGCAGAACAATCAAGACACTATTCCAACGAACAGTGGGATGAATTATCTCATTTATAATCATATGAATGATAGCGTACGTGCATTTTATGGATTGACTGTTGTACGCGTTACTATGGATCCTATTTGTGCAACAAACAGACAAAGAGGATGTGGGGCTCACACCCTGCGAACACTGCTTTTAAGCTCCAACCCCAGATGTGAATTATCCTCTGTTGTGGCTGAGTTGGTGAGGAGAGGAGTGAACGTCCTTCATCCAAATGCAGGAGCTTTCAAAGTAAAAGTAAAAGAACAGTACCTAACTTTTGAGTCCAGAGAGACAGTTTCTGTTTTATGTTGAGGGTTTCAGACCTCACTGTGAGGAGTTTTCAGAGATCACGTTGTGGAAATTTTGGTAGGCAGACACTTATGTCATTAGTTTTTCCCTATCGCTTTGAGAAACACTAATGAACACAAATTATTCACAGTTGTTTTCTGGCTGAACAGCATTCTCACTTGTGGGTATCTTACTCCATAGCTGCTTGTATAACTAGTTGTATAAAGGATGAGAAAAGTGAGAAAAACTTTGGATGAATTGGTCCTTTAAATGCTTGATCGCGGATACAGTTCTACAAAACGGCTCAAGATCAAAGCTCATGGAGCTGTGAGGTGGGAGGTGCCACTGGGTCTGGGAGGAAGAATCCCTTGTATTTTCCCACAAAGTCTGTGAGGAATCCATCTTGACTTGAACTCGCACAAGACTGTAAAATCATTAGTAAAAGACATTAATAACCATTCTGATGTATATGGTTATTTGATTAAAAAACATGTGAATGTGTGTGTAAAAACAAATTGAAGTGGAAGTTATTGTACATTCCTGCAACAACCACCGTCTACACGTTCAGTGGAGCTGTGGGTGGAAGGTAGCAGAGCATCTTAAAGCAATTTGCCTTTGCAGTCTTGGCCAGTTGTGGATGAATTCAGCAGCTCTGTTGACAAATTCAAAGACCAAGAATTTCAAACACTCCACCTCTCTCTAATAGCTGCCATTGACTGGCCTCTTCAACAGCACCAGATGCTTGTGGGTGTCATAGTATCAAACCACCTCTGCACCACCAGACTAAGACAAGGATTTCTTAGACATTACTTTGAAGTAATTTAAACTTAAAGCCTTTACATAAACATACTGGAAGTGTTTCATCAGGGATGATCAAAGTCCAAATGTTCGAACACATCCTACTCAACAGCTTTGGTGCTGTTTAATTGTAAGACCTCATAGATCTGAGACAGACAGACATGGAGGTTCGAGAGCTAACCAAAGATTTCACCATCTATCTTCAATGATTAGTCCTTTTTCTCATTTGTGGGCTAGTGAGTAATTTTCAGACTATTTTCCAGCCCAGGCCTGACCAAAGTTGGAGCAGCGGAACTGTACGCTGGCAGCGCCGGAGATCCTGGCAGATCAGTCCAGACAGCGTCCCGTTGGGTGTGAATATGAATCCTAAGACAGGAGAACCTCTGGTGTCTTGTGCTTCTGTAAATCCAGAGTAAACAGTGGTTACCTGTGAGTCAGGCTCCATGTAAGGGCTTGTCTTGCCATCTTCGCTTACTGTTGGCGACCACACTCTGTCTCCTGATCCCGACCTGAAAGACAACACCCACAGAGAGACAGTCGGATAAATCCGGAGCCATCTGACAGCCAAACGCTGCAGCTTTTTCCTGCTGAGAGGTATGAATTTTTCTTTGGCCAGAGGTTTTCCAGTGCAATTATTACCAAATACAAATACGCGAAGAGGAAACGAGAGAAATGAAAGAAAAAGAGCGCGAGACAGTATTTATTTTTAATACTCTTAGAATTACTGTAAGTTGGGAAAGATGACGACTTTAGCGTCATATGATATCCCTCTTACTGCTGCGTGCCAAAACACTCACACTGATGCAGTTAACAAATCATACACTGCACTGGTAGCTCTGTAAGTATGATAATGTGTGTGTGTGAGAGAGAGATTGCCTTTGTGAGTGTGTGAAGACATGAAATTGGCAGGTTTTAATGTCAGTAATGGGATGAAGCTCCGGCTCCAGTTCTCCTCCCACTGGTACGTGCATAAAGTCATCATCACTTCATAACTCTACAGTGTGAATCCAGCAGTTTTTTGGATAAAATATCCATTTTAGGCCATTTTTTTAAGTTGTGATAGCTGAATTACTGGTATCGCTGCTCTCCCCTATCAGTAATTGACTCCAGTTGCATTTACTCACATAAATGTACATGACTAAGTGACTGGCAGACATGATAAAATACATTATTTACTGCAATGCTGAATGGGCCTACTGTGCATGCACAGGCAGGGGTCCACGTGATTTATTTCCTCCATGAGAAGGCAGAGAATTACACGCTTTGGCAAAGCCAACGGTGTACAACTTATTTCTCAGGCTGATAAAACATTACCATTAATCCCCAACGGCATCGCTCGCATTCCTGTTTTACCTTCAAAGTTATATAGTGGGACTGCAGTAGTGCTATGTAGTCTGGACGTCATATTAAAAAAGAAACATCGATCTGAAGGGATTTTTTTGGCCCAGCGGTTTGGCAGATTCTGTTGCCATGGCGTTGGGGGTTAAGTATGGAAAACATCCCACTTAGGGAAGGGTAATCCCAGGACAACACGCGGAGCAACTTCAGGACAGCGTAGGTCTTTGTGTGCATGTTTCTCCTCACCCTGCTCCCAGCTCTTTCACACTTCCATCCGCAGAGACGTCAAAGCGCCTAACCACAAATCTGTGTGTGTGCGTGCCTGTGTGTGTGTGTGTGTGTGTGTGTGTGTGTGTGTGTGTGTGCGTGTGCGTGAGGATTTTTCGGCCGCAGAGTGGGAGAGTTGACGTGTCGGGAGGTGAGGTCATCGCGCTGCAGCTGGCACGGCGTTGGCTGAGGCTGAGGCAACGATTCAGATATGAGCCGCGGAGGTGTCGCTATCAAGGGCGCTCTTATGTGGCAGCAAGTGTCTGGTGGATGAGCAACAGCTACT
The DNA here is from genome assembly GCA_029224185.1 of Karalla daura. Classification (NCBI taxonomy): domain Eukaryota; kingdom Metazoa; phylum Chordata; class Actinopteri; order Chaetodontiformes; family Leiognathidae; genus Karalla; species Karalla daura. The sequence continues at coordinate 16,194,083 of CM055204.1, read as the reverse complement.
GCGTGGGATGACCCCCCCCCCCACCACCACCCCTCCTCTGGTCCACATCCCCCCTCCTCCCTCCAAAATCCTGAGACAAAAAGCCTTCACGTTGTTGGACTGTTTGGTATCGATGGTTACCGCTCAAACAGCCCCCCCCCACCCCACTCTTTTTCAAAAGAGTAAAAGTTCACTCTGAAGTGGCCTGTTTGAGCTGACATTTCTGGATGTGTGAGATAAAAAACATGGAATTAACTGTCCCTCCATAACAATGACTGAAAGTCAGAGAGGGACCAGCTCGGGATTTACAGCCTGACACTGCTGTGCTTGTTAAACTGTGGGTGAGACTGAAGAGAGATGTCTGCTGTGCTCTCAAAATCCTGAAAAAAAAAAAATCCGGCTCGAACATCCGTGCAGGACTCCAGGCTGGTATTTCAGTGCTCGGCAATCATGTGATCTCACGCTTCAGATATTGAGCAATGGACATAATCTAGTTACTTGGATTTCCCCCACAGGGGGAAAAGCACTTTTGTAATATCTCAAAACTTAACCTAACACAAACAACCACAGGAGACAGGAACGATCTGTTGCGCCCCGGTTTGATCGGAGACAATGAGCTGCGGGTATTTTCTGCTTGTCACTTCACGACTGAAACACTGTGTGAGGGATCAGGCCCATCTGGGAGGGATCAGGGTCCTGCAGTCCACATCAGGCACAAACTGCAGCCACCCATTAATCAACCTGTTGACCATCTCTGTAACCTCTCTCTGGTCTCTGGTTTTTCCCCTTGCCTTTCTCTTCCTCTGTTTTTCTGTCTGAGCCGTAAAAACCCTTCCAAGCCTGGAAATTTGATGATATGTTAACCAGATCACCAAGATCTTCAGAGGTTATAGGAAACTAGATGTTTCTGATTAAAATCCAGTTGCAGGCTGATTTTTTTCATTGCGTCTTTCCTGTTACCTCCTCAGGCTGAGGAGATCTCTAAGAGGGCATATGACACATCTGGGCTAGCTTTTTTCTGAACGCGGAATAACGATGATAAATAGTCCCAGGTTCATTCCTAAAAGTGTCCCCTTTGATTTTCACCCACCGGCTCCCTTTTTTTTGCTTTGCTTTCCACTGTATATATCAATGTCCAACAAGACTGAGCACGCACAAATGGAAAGAAGATGAAAAGACTGACGAGTTAATTTCCGAAAGCAGATCCACATGTTCACTTTTTGGCAACCAATATGTCCAGGTTTTTGTTTCCAAATAGCCACAATTTGTTAGATTAGATCTTCACTCATTGCACCCATTGCACTGTACTCTATACAAGTTGCGTGCATATCGCGTACATATTTTTTCATTAGAGCTGTTTGCTGTGTTCCTATTTAAAATTTGAAGCCCTGTGCCTATTTAAGTCATTTGTCTTGCCTGTTTTGCACCAAATACCGAGTCACATTCCTCATTGCTGTATAACAATGTTGTATAACTACTTGGCAGTGCAACCGATTTTAATTCCACAACAAAATCACATCACAAGGACAGCAAAGACCGTTAAAATATTGTAAGAATTACAGACAGATTGAGGAGGTAAAAGAAAATAAAAGGAAGAACAAGACAAACAGATACAGAAGAGGAAACAGAGAGTTTCAGGTCAACATGACGGTTTTCTTATTCTTTCCTTTTGTCATATTTTCCTTTGCTTGACCCCCTCCTGCCACGTTTAATTTCCTGATTGGGGAGATCTGGTTTTTGGAGCTGCGGATGAGTTTACTTTGGCTGCACGGGATCACCATGTTTGAGGAGGAGCGTGAGAGTGATGGCTGAAACCAAGTGCCCTCAAATTAAGATGCGGCTGATCACGGAGCGTCTTAGGGTTCACCGAGAGTCCTGCCTAGAATCCATCTGAAGAAAAGGGATGGTTTTCCTTTTCCTGCTCTATGGAACGTCAGACACCACTGCGTTACTTTATAACGTGAGAGGAGATTAAACACTTTCTTCTCCTCAGGGGAGGGAGATGAACAATCGTCTTTTTAGAGGAGAGTTATGGAGTCTCAACAGCAGGCCTTAGGGGGTCACTTGCATCTGGGTGATGACACGATTAATGCAGGAAGGAGGGTGGAAAGAGAGGGGAGGCCTTTCTCAAACTCAGCCTCTCCAAGGCCATTGATGTCGCGTTTGAGACAACCACAAAAAAGAGACCATGGGAGACTGTGAGAGGAGTGACGCAGTGCAAGGATGAAGGACGAGAGAGCAGCAGGGATTGGTAGTGGAAGGGTGTGTGCATGTGTGTGTGTGTGTGTGTGTGTGGGTGAGTGTGTCAGGTCCTTTGGAGGTTTCTTTTTGTACTTGTCCCAGCTGGAATCCTAAGTTCCTTTGGTCCCATGCAGCCTCGTGCATAATTCCTCAGCTGTGAGTCACAGGTCCTCGAGTCAAAGTGAGGCAGAGAAGGTGGGGAGGAGGATGGATAGGGGGGTAAAATCCTCCACCGGAGTGGTCTGATCGCCACTCTGTCTTTTCTCTGCCCGTTCCCTCTGAATTCTCTCAAGACCCTAAGTTTTGTTTTCATTTCACGCATCAGGTCATGATCAAATACTCCCATCTGTGCAATATATTTCATCGTTTCCTACTGATTTAAGTATCATTGTTTGTATTCCTTTTTTTATCGACGCTCTTCTGTTGTTGTCCAACAGGACTAACAAGGGAATATCTTTTTCATCCCACGCCAAAGACTGTCTGTCAGCTTCGGTCGGAGACAGCGTTGATGCGTCTCATCTCACGCAACCACCTGTTATCTCACAACCGCCTACATATTTTAAACACCATCTCAGCAGGGTTGGGTCTGGCTTTCCAGTTTTGCCAGTCCAGTCTGGGGTAAAAGCTTAACTGAGCTTTCTGGACCAAACAAACAAACTAACTCAAAGCCAGTTGAAACCTATTACCTCTACTTCATCCTGTTGGCATCACATATGAAATAATAACCTCTTGAAGCGATGACTCACTTTGTTGTTGGTGCTGAGGCATTTACAAAAAGTCCATCTTCAATAACCTGATTGAAACAGATATGAATGGTTATCAATGTTGCAGCTTCTCGTCAGTAGCAGGATAAAGTTCAGATGAAAAAGCATCGAAATGACGTCAGCACGTCAACGGGACTTTGTCTCTGAAACAGCTGGGGATTTTTTCAATGTCTAAATTGTTTTGAGTGGCTCAAATTCAATTCCACTCAATCACGTTGTGCTGGATTTGAAGAACAAATCCCTGACGCGGACAAATCCCAAAACTACATGCGTGTTTAGACACATGACTTTCTGTTATTTCAGTGACATTACCATTTTCAAGCTCTAAATCATCTGTAGCACAGGCTTGGTTCCAGCCTGGAACTAATCCTAAATCTCCTTTTCAACAGTAAGTAAAAGTGAAACGAGGACGGCGGGGTGTCCTTACTTTACAACGTTTTTTTGGAGCGCAAGAACAAGACAGGCAGTCAGGGAGACACGCACAACCCAGGCATCATGACTCATTTCTCAGCACATTTAACTTGCCACCCCAGCAGGACTCTTTCCGAACGGCCTGACCAGCAGTGGAAACACACATCGCAACCGCCATCATCTGTCTCTGAGGCCTCTGCAACCACACGGCCTTCTCCAGGAAGCTCTGGACGGGGGAGGGAAACTACAGGGTGGAAGGGAGAAACGATGGAGAGGAGATATAAAAAGAAGAAATAGTACAGGAGAGGGATTTAGGTTTGGAGAGGGAGATGGCCGATGGACGGTGCAGGGAGGTCAGGCCAGAAGATGAAGAGGTCAGGGGATGAGAATGAAGAGGACAAGATGGAGAGAAGAGAAGAGGTGGTTTCCTCCACAGCTGGTTCATGTATCCCAGGACTCTGTTTAGGTCTGAGCATACACAGGCCAGAGCCTGAGTCCAGGGCCTCTGGCATTTCAGTGTACTTGGACAGTGTGTGTGTGTGTGTGTGTGTGTGTGTGTGTGTGTGTAATGCGTGCGGTGGGGATGGCGGCCATTTTTTCCTTTTCTCCAGCAACGTGACACTGCTCCATTCTATCTCAGAGCAAACACAAGTTGTGGTGGTGTTTGACGGGCGCCAGTGGAGACGCCCAATGGAAATATGTTCAAGTGATAGCGGAACTTTTTTCTGTTCTCTCATCGATGTCTTGCCTTTCTTTCCTTCTTCATTTTTCCTTTCATTTGCTCATTTTTTTCACCGACTCATGGTGAACTCATCTCTCCCCTCTCATGTCTGCTTTATAGGTAAATATAAAAGCAAAACGCGTTCTTCCAAGACTCGGATAGCGTGATGGAAGGAGGCAGGAGTGCTCGCTGAATGGGCTTCATACATTCACAGCACTCATGCAAATTATTTTCCGCCTCATATCAGCACAACTGAACAATTGTGGCTTTATTTTTCCCTTAATTTGCAACTTGACAAGATCCTTTATGCTGTTTATTTTCCTCATGTCTCGCCTAGTTTGCATTTTTAACTGGTACGATTTATCTGGCCGGACCCAGGGGAAGTTTAATATGAGTAAACAAGACTAATAGCGTACAGGCATGCTCGGCAACTCTGACAGCCTGTGCTTAGGCACAGCTGCTGCTTTCAGGTAAATACTAGTCAGTGTGCAAAACTGCTGGTTAAGACAAAGCCCAAAGAGCAGCTGAGGTTCTGCGGTTATTTGGTCATAAAACGTCAGAAAAGAGTACAACTATTCACTACTATTCAGCTGTGCAAAATTCAGTGTTAAAATGGAAGGTATTTATCTTCACACTTTATCCTGGGCCAACTGCTGTTGTGCACCACACACAGCTGAAATTTTACATTTCCCCACCTGGGAGAAAGAGCAGTGCCTTTTAAACAGCATCAAACTCTTATGTACGTACCACACTGTCCTCAGATCACCAGAATGTAATGCAGCTACAAGATGTGTTTTGATGAAGTGCAAGACATAAAACTCAGAAAAAGTGTAAGCAGCGCAGATAAACTTTCACGAGTTCATTGAAAGATACTGTGGAAAATGTAAAAAATCACCATCTGCTGTGAAAACACACAAGACAGAGAAGTTAATCGTGATGAAAAATACGTTCTGGGAAGCACGGATTAATGACGTCTAAAAATATATGAGCATTTGATTGAAAACATCCTTTAGTGACTACACAAGCAGCTGTTGGGCCAATTTTCACGAAGCCTCTTTATTTCTTATTTGGCTTCCAGAGGCACCTTACCAGAAACCCCCTGATGCAGAGTGCTCTTAAAGCGTTCCAGAATGGGAGTTATGAAAAATGGGGGTTATGAATATAATAAATGCAGAGAGGTTACAAAGAACACATTCTTGTGTTGCACAGGACCTCAAGCTCCTATGCAGCCAGTGTGCTGTAATTTTGGGTCACGGCGGACGTGTGGACTCATATATTTGTCCATCGGCAGCTACACGAAATTACAGGTCTCCTGTTTCTCCCGCACCGACTCCACGACTGTTTGAGTATTTTATGGCGTAGTAGTCTTTTAATGAGGGCTGAGAACAGTTGTCCTCTGAAATATTATTTTCTAGTGAGTCAGCACAGGCTCCCCGAGTCACTCCCACTTCTTTTTCAACTCCGGAATCAATGGTTGTGCTTAAATAATCCGCAGTTATTCCTGCGGCCCACGACCGAGTTGTGTTTCCAATAAAGGTCCCAAATCCCACATTTCACATCAATAAATACTAATCTTTCACATATGAACATAACTTCCCCATTGTCTGTGGCTCGGGCATTACAACCATGTGGCTGCATCTTCACACTGCATTTCTTTTTGAGACTTTTTTTCGCCCCCCAAAAGTTTGACGCCTGAGAATGGTTGGCTAGCGTTGCCTTTTCACTGTTTTCACAAGTTCATTAGTGGCAGCCAAACCTGTGACCTCTGTCGAAACACCCTGCTCCAAGTGTGTGACTTTACTTTGTTTGTCTGCTCCGTCCTAGTGACCGTTGCTGTTTAGTAGCACGACTTCCTGCGCTCTTCCTGGGAAAAAGCTACCTCACACTCCGTGATTAGGACACAAAATGAAATGCTTTAATCACCTGGCTATAGGCTGAAATTTGAACTTTGGGAAAACTTGTGTATCAGATGTTACTCATAAACAGCTTTGAGAAACGTTTGACTTGGGGTGGGGGTGGGGCGGCAGTCTCATCGGTGTATCTCTGTCTTTAAATATCAAGCAGAAATACTCAAAAACCGTCTCGACGCTCGTGGTGCTGTTTATCTCAGGCAGGGGAACTCAGCTCGGAGCTTCGCGGCCTAGGTTGGCCTAATTGAATTTCCAGCGATTCACCCAGCAGAAAGAGTTGGCTGTAAAACAGCGTTGGAGGCAGAGGAGAGTCCATGTGGATTTCTCACTCGGTCTCTCTCTCTTCACCGCTCCTCTACTTGGCTCCAACATCCCTCCCTTTGTCTTTCTCACTGTCAGCCATTGTCATCTATTTTTTTTCTTTTTCCACATTTCCCACTTATCTCACCTGACCCTGTTTTTCTTTTTTAAGCACTTCATTTGTTTTCCGTTTGGCCTTTTTGGACCGAATATTCCAAAACCTTTTGTCTCTTTTTTTAATTCTATTTTTTTCCACTTGCCGGGGCCTTCCCTATCCTGATCATTTCATCTCTTTGCTCTGGAGCCAGAGGTGCATGCCTATCTCTAAGACAGGCTGTACCCTCCTCCTGTCCAGCAGCAGGGCAGGCAGCACAGACTGTAATTATTCAACCAATATACTGCAGCAAGGTCACATACCAGCAGCCTGCCCTGCTCTGCCTCTGCTCTGCTGCTGCTGTCCAGATTTACATTTTAGGAGCAGTTTAAAAACCCTCATTGAGCAATAAAGATTTATTGTGTCAGTCCTGGAGGCAAAATAATGACTGACCTTAAGCTGACCTGAATTAGATGTGTTTTCATCTAAAGAAAATTAACAGGATTAAAAAAATAAATGCTTTAAACACTTGACAAATGACACGCTCTTACAATGGTGAAGAGTTAAGTGTTTCCAAATGCTGACAGTAAATATGTTCTAATAAAACTACATAAAATGGTGTGAAAAAGTATGTATAACAAATGTTACCATAAATAACGAATCTGAGCTTTGAGAGCGGGACCAGGGTAGATGTGAACGAGTCCCAGAGAGGTGAGAAAACACGCAACGTCGGAATTAATGGAAAGCAAAATGTAATCAATTATACGCCGCATATTCATCACTCCGGAGGAGCTCCTGCTTCTTATCACGCTAAATTACCTCTTATGTTCCCAAACGTGTTTGACAACTTTGGCTGCCTGACGGGAAATTGAAGCCGTATCCGGGTGCAGGCGGTTAACTGTGGGAAGTGCCCCCATCTCGGGTTCTCCTGCAGCTGCAGAGGTGCTACTGCCCCACGGCCTTTAACCCCGAATATGACTTTATGTAGCCTTAAATAAATTTACTATCCCTATGTGGACAAACCACTTAACGCTCAGCTGCTCGGCTTGATATATGGATTGATGGTTTCTACTGGAGGCGGAGGGGAGCGAGAGGGAGAGAGGGCTGCCGGCCATGCTTGAGTTCATTCTACAAAACATAAATACAGTGCAGAGGGGGAGAGAGAGAGAGAATGAGAGAGAGAGAGAGAGAAAGAGAAAGAAAAAGAGAGAAAAAAGTGCTTTCTGAGTTCCTGCATCGGAGAAGCTGTCGCTTATCCGATGAGTCCTATTACTGTGGGAGTGATTTCCACTGCATCTGCAAGTAAACTTCACGCTCTAAACTGTCACAGGAGAGCAAGTGGGAGAGAGAGAGAGAGAGAGAGAGAGAGAGAGAGAGAGAGGGGCTGTGTTGCTGCCCTAAAAGGAGCGAGCCGAAGCACCAGTTGGCAGATGTCACTTGTAACTGAGGCTGAAACCGCACGGCGTTCCTCATCGGAGAGGACAGGACTCCGAGGTTGCCAGATTCTCTCTGCACTTTCCAGTCCATCTGGCAACCCAAAGTAACCATCTAATAGAAATGTGGGAAGCGACTGACATTTCAGTTTTTCCTTGGATGTCCCCCCCTCCTCCCTCCCTGTCCTCCCTCCCTCCCTCCCCTCCTCCTCCCTCCCTCTGTCATTAACTGTTTAGACGGATGATTTCCGCCCCGGCTGTGTTGACAGGAACGCCTCGCTCCTCGTCCTCCGCCCGAGACCAACATCCTCCATCCTCTCATCCCAGACACTGAGGATCATTTTCCGCCCCGTGACCTGATTAAATGCTCAACGTCGACCCGCGGAGTCCATTTCTGCGAGGTCGCCATCTGACTCACTGTATACCCAGGCCTCATTGACTTTGACGGCCCTCTATAGGGGCAGAGCGTCGCTCATTTTCAGCCCGTCGTAAACCTGTCATCCATCTCTATGACTCGAGCCTGCCAGGAATAGAAACAATATGGCTCCCGCGTAGACGGCAGTTAAAGTTTTCCAACTCAATTCACTTAATGAAGGCAGGAAAAATGAAAGCACGAGCATCCTTTTAATGTGGGTCAAAGCCCTGTCAGCTGATTAGTGAGTGATTAATGGGCAACATTTCCTGATATTCAATTATTCTGAGCACCATTATTCCTGTATGTCATCTGGACTGAATATACGTTGCTCACTCTAAAGAATCGCTGGTGAATCACAAGTCTGTGAGTGATTACAGCGAGCGTACAGTCGACTACTCTAATGATGTAGTAAAGTAAATGAATCCTGCGAGGCTGCTGTATCTCGTGCGAGTTTTCCAGAATAAAAAACATATGTATTTGGGTTTGTTTTACTGTACGTGTGCTTGTTTGTGCATGAGTGTGTGTCCATAAAGACCTCATACCGTGACATCCGACATGGTTGGCGGTCCATGACCTCTCAAAACATCCCGTATGATCAATCAATCAGAATAAAAACACACGTATGTGAGCTTTTTTCCCCATTCAGTATGTTGGTCTGGCTAAAAAATTTCGCTACTATTACTATTGAAACTTTTATTCCTGGAATATCTACACAGTCTGTGCAATTCACTCTGTGTCTATGGTGCATAAAAGAAGTGGAGTCACTATTAAATCAACTCAAATGACTCTTAAGAGAAACATCTTAATTGGTTGGGGTCTTGCCTGTGAAAATCAGACCACAAAACCACCTCAAGTTAACATGTGCAATATCATGTGCAGTATTATTTCATTGTTATGTTTTGCTCGGTCTTAAATTCCTGGTACAATACTACATTTCAACTTTTACCACGTGCATTCTGCTCTCCTTTCATCTCCAGGCACGACCGTTATGAAGTTATATTGCAACCTTTTATGTGTCTTTATATTAACTTGCTGACATTTATTGTATTGTCTTTGGAACAATCTCTGGCATGAGACTTTCTTGTGGGATAAATAAAGTTCTCTTAATTCCAGTCCTGTGTTTTTTTTGGTTTTTTTTGCATTCCCATACCTGCTGATATTGAGTACGAGCTGCTGGGTGCAGGTTTTGATCTTGTTCTGAGCCTCCATGTGCGTCATGAGCTCCGTGCTGTCTCCGTTGATGGCCAGGATGGTGTCGCCCGGACACAGGTCGCCCAGGGCCGCCTTGCTGCCTGGTGTTACCTGAGGACATCATACACACACACACACACACACACACACACACACACACACACACACACACACACACACACACACACAGCAACCCAAGCGCAGCCAGGGAGAGAAAAGAAAAGGGAGCTTTAAGTGGTGTCAAACTGTCAGAGAGGAAGAAAATGCAAAAAGAAAGAAAAGAAAAAGAGTATTAGTGTGGGAGTGTCGACACGGGGGCCAACTTCAACAAAAGCAGCTCTCCTTTGATTGATGCGATATTGCCTTGGGCAGCACTCGAGGTTTACGTTTTCAAAAGCCAGCAGCGACGACACAGGGAAGCGAGAGGCCACTCGGAGTTTTGGACGAGGTGAAACACTTGGAAAGGACCGGAACACTTTTATACGCCTGGACTTTTTTGGGGGGAAATTCAGCAATGAAGACAGACAATGTGCAGTTTTACGATCACTTCGCAATTGCATCAGACCGAAACCTCTGGTGGATGATCTCAAGTCCAGGAGTCAGCTCCTTTCGACCCGCGTTTGCATATGAACCTTGAACCTTCAACGACGGCCTCTGTGTCACGTTAAATTCATCTGCAAACATCTGCTCAATACGTCCTCAGAGCCGTTTTGACTGTTGGACGGGCTCGGACTTGTAAAATGTGTGTCCCACATCACTTTAATTTTCAGGATTATCTTTTAGACGCTGGACAGTGAGCAGGTTCCTCTCTGTGATCCTTCATTGCAGAAACAGGTCTGGACTGTGGACACTTTGGTCCCACAGGGACGCACAAGGGTGAGGAGGGGAAGAGGAAGCAGAGCGGGGGACAGTAGGGGGGAGGGTCCCTCTGAGTATGTTTCACCTTCACAGACACACTAAGTAACACATGATAGCAATTTTCCATTATTACACACACACACACACACACTCAAACACTATGCCTGCGATTTCCAGACCTGCCTCCACCTCCACATCCACTGTAAAACAGTCACTGTCATATGGCAACAAGCTGCAGAGGAAGACGCACTTTACTAGCAATGAAACTTAAATGAATTGAAATGCGAACAATTGTCATCGTGTCTCCGGTTGTCTCCGAGCGCTCCGCGAGCGCCGTCAGGCTACGACACGTATGAGGATTAGTTTGACTGTATTTTTCCAGCCATTAAATGCGGGCAGATTCTCCGCAGCTGGATGCAATTGCTGTAGTCACAATGTTTTTGGAGGAATCTTGAGCAATAATCTGTGACATTTTCATATCGCTTCAATGAGAGTTGGACGAGATTCACCGCCCCGAGGAAAGTGACGCTGTGATTTTGACATTCATTGCCGTGGGAGAGTTGGAGATATGGCGGCAACAACTGGTGTTAATATTTTCATAAAGAGAAGCGTGAGCAACAGTGACAAGCAACTGACTGAGAAAACCACCTAGCAGGGCTGTTATTTTCCAGATTAATTATGTTTGAATGCAAGAAAAATAGTCATTAATGCGGTGAAAAATGTTCAAAATGTTCAGCTGAGGCTGAATTGGCTCATTCAGATTGCTTGTTTTGTGCACCAACCAAGGAAAGTTTTCAATTATATAAAGATGGAAAGCATCAAATACTCACTTTTGAGAAATGATGCTGAAATCATGAAATATTTGGAGCATTTGCTCCAAAACAAGCAACACAAATAAAAACCTTGCTTATGTCAGCGTCTACTGGCTGAAAGCACCAAATACAACAAATAGAACCAAAAAATACCTTCTTTCCAACATGTCTGGGCACTTACAGTACAGGCTGAAATGACAACTTCTATCCTTGCATACAAAAGGGAGCGGAGGATTTCGGGTGATTTTTCCCGTAATGAGCCCTTTGCAAGTCAAGTGTCAGACATTAATCTTCCAACTGTCATCCAAGTTTTTAAGAGGATACCTCTCTTTGAGCCTCCTAGCATGACAGCTGTGTGTAAAGATGTATTGTCTTTGGAGTGATGAAGCCGCACTGGGAGATAACACCGACAGATACCAGTAATCTAATCCGAGATGAATTTAGATACGATTGCCGGAAAGCCGGGAATAATGACCAGCACCCGGGGATGGAGACGAAGATAAATCAGCATGTGCGAGAGAGAGGAGCAGCTTCGTTGACTGGGAGGAGCGTTTTTAAGAGCAAAGGCACACAAGTTCACGCTCCATGAAACACTAATAGCTGAGTCGTGTGGTTCACATGTGGAATTCCTAATTTACGGCCTCTGACCGCTCCAATGTTCCTGACTCAGTTCCGGTAAACTGAGAGGTCAGAGGCATTGTGGGAAGTGTGTGTAAATTAGTGTGTGTGTGTGTGCGTGTGTGTGTGTGAGTAAGTCCCAGGGTACGGAAACTTAGTTCACTCATGGCAGAAATCTGAAACTAGTAAGAGATTTAGAGTATTTAAAAGGAGCAAAAGTAAAAATAAAAGGATTTTTGTTGGGGGGAAATAGGAAACTTATTGACAGAGACTGACTGGAGGGTATACTTCATCCAGGTCATTAAGCAATATGCACACACATACAAGTTTATGTGTGTGTGTGTGTGTGTGTGTGTCTTGGATATTGTGCTGGAGCTGTGTCATAGTGCAGTGAAGGTCAGGCACCCTCAGCAGAGATACGCACACACAATAACAATGCTAGTTACATCACCTTACAGTCAGGCCCAGAATAGTACTGCATGAATCACACGTACACACACAGGACACACACACACACACACACACACACACACACACACACACACACACACACACACACACACACACACACGCACACAGCCAAAGTGGTAGGACAAATGACTGAGGTCGTATACCCGCCTGTACGGAAATGTAAGGCTGGTATAGAGTTACTCTAGTGGTTCAGACATAATCACAATCTGCTATATTTGCACTGCAGACGTAGTGTTACGTAATGAGTAACCTATGTTGTTGTATAGATAAATGTAATTTTGTAATTAGGCTTTTTTTTTTTTCACTCTTCGGTCTGGGTGAGTGGTTTTTTTCGAGACCAAACCGACAATTCTTCTTTTTTGTGCTGGTTTTAGTTTGTTTCCCCGACTTACTCACATGAAACCACTGGTAGTAACATACGGTAAGTGAGAGAAGAATGAAAGGAAATGCCTCGATTCATAAACGGGAGATGAGAGTCATCTGAAAACCAATGCAACAAACATGACTGAACCACGTCACGGTGAAAAATGGTGAATAACCGCTGTGTCGACGGAGAGGCAAAGGGAATAAATTCAGGATGATGACCTAACCTTTCTAGAAATAGTCATTCGGCATCATCCAGCCCAATTTTCTTTCTTCCTTTTCCCTCAACTCTCGCGGTCAGAGAGAACAATTTTTCTTGTGCTTTTGGCAAAATTAGATTCGAAGTTGTTCAAATTAGATTTGCAGATTATCTTTTTTTAACTACTGTTATAAATTCTGATGTATAACACACCAGAGCTCCAGCTGGGAACACGCAAAAAAACAATCACAACTCTACGGAAACTTACATAACTTAAACAACTACGGCATCAATCACGTTCAGAAACGCACACTGTTACATAACATGTTAAAAAACGCCACTTCACAAAGGTCAAGCATGTAGTGACATGACCCTGACTGAGGAAACTTCTCTTGCTGGTTGGGGAAACCTGGACGGTCCACGAGAGGCACAGAGCAGATCGAGCGGTTAGAAGATCATGGACTCGTGTCACACGCAGTCACCATGTGGCAGGCTGAGGTCTGATGGATGCGCCGAACAGCTGCGGGCACCCGAGTGGCTCCGGGCTCCAAGAGGCACGGCATAAAATAGGAAAATACGTGATGAGAGCTGCTGCAACGCTTTCGCTTAAGCGTGACATAAGCCACAGAGTTTTCCGCCGTGTCATCATTATCTGACTTTCTCGGGCCATAAAATTAAAAGTTTTAGAGAGCGCCTTTGTTTTGTGGCCAGTCTCAAACAGTGTTATGTAAAAGGCAGATTTGATCCAGAAGAAGACCTCTACTTCCTCACTAATTCAGCACAAAGGGATTCAAACTTTGCAGAAGAAAATTGTGTGACCCTACAGCCATGGCTCCCATGTCAGGATGGCCGAGCGGTCCAAGGCGCTGCGTTCAGGTCGCAGTCTCCTCTGGAGGCGTGGGTTCGAATCCCACTTCTGACAGATGTGTTTTCCCAAAAGACAACCTATCTGTGTTCTCAACAAAGTCTCTACCACTACTGGATTGCTATTCCGAAAGGCGACTATAAGTCTGTGACTCTGCATTGTGTCTTAGGAACCGACAAGCTATCAAAACTAAAGTGTGTGTGCTGACAAACAGGTCAAGACTTTCACTGGACTGTGCCACGAGGGTTTTCAGCTTTCAGTCACGTCATCGTTGTTTGTGTTTCTCAGCCGTACGGTAAAATAAGAACAGCTCTTTTGTTTGTGGCTTTTATGTAAAGCGTAGACTGTAGTTTACGTTTGATCCAGCTGATCCAGGCCTCTTTCATAACTGTGGTCTACTCATGTTACTTTTACAAGAGGTCAGAAAGCAGGTTTGCCACAAAGGCCTCAAGACATCTTAATCCAACTGTACGTAGCATGTACAAACCAACAAAACGGTTCGAAACCTTTGAATAATTTCCCTCATATGAGTCTCAATAAACATTTTTCTAATAAGAAGCAACAGGCCTGTATCTAAGGCCTGTAGTTTGGGAACCACCGACCCATCAGAAACAAAGCGGCAGTTCCAAGCTGCTTGTTGACAAGCTGATCAACACTTTCTGGCTCTGGTTCTCTCCAACCTTAACGCAGGAAGAATCTGTCACTTCAAATTGTTTTCCTCTAGCCGCGAGTCTCTGCAACAGAGAGAATCATTCCTGGCAGCGTTTCAGACGCCTTTGTTTGCTTGCTGGACCTGCGATAGGAACCATGGTTATGACCTTCATGACGGAAAGCCACAGCACAGCCCGAGGGTGTGAGGTTCTGACGGCGGTGTGATTATCACGCTGAAACAAAGAGGCTGAACCTGCCAAGACCAATAACGCAACAACACATGAAACATGTGAGCTTTAATGAGAAAGCGAGGAAATGGGAGCGTCGCGCAAAATTAATTGCAGTCTGCGAGGATTTTTTTTTGTGCGTGTCCAGGCTGAGTAATTACATTACTCATAAATATTAGTCATCCAAACACGTGTAGCGATCCCTTTAAATGTGATCTGTAATCAGATTAGTAATAAGACGGTCTGGCACAGCTCTCCACGAGCAGCTCTCCACATGTCATGCTTCAAAAGTCGTGCATGATCTCCAGAGCACCAAAAGAATCGCATTTATTTGCACAAAATTCATAGAGAGGATCTCCTGATTGTAGGAATACAGCAACTCAAGTGATTACCAGGGGGAAAGCTTCACTGAAAACGTGACATCATGAGAGACGACCTGCAGGGTGCTTCATTAAATACAATAAAGGCACAACAAAGCAGAAGAGCTCCACATGGTCCTCATTTGCGGAACTGTATTGCTCTGCACTTGATGTTTTCACAGACCAAATCGCACTCATCAATCATTGATAGTTCATAGATCGGGCAGCGCAGATGAGCAGGAAGAGCTCAGCATCGACCCAAGGACTCGCATTGTTCTCGCTGACTACCGTTTCAGGAAGTCCGTCGCATCAGGGACGACACAAAATTAGTCACCAGCACAATCTGTTATCTTTTACTTCAGCTTGTTGTGGAGATGTGGAGCTGCCAGAGAGCAGCCTGAAACTAGACTATCAGAACCGGCAGCGCTAGAGGAACAACACACGAGGCTTTCGATCACATGTCCCGCCTCTGGTATGTAGCAGAAAGACACACGATGAGAAATTAATGGGTTACAAAGGACACTCAGTTCACTGGATGTCAATGCAGTCCAAGTTATGTTTGCTCTTAATTCGGATGCTGTAATTTTAGAGCCCTCGTAAAATCAATTCAACACACATGAAACGAGCCGATGTAAACTTGAGGTTCGTCCCTTAAAATGTAGAATAACTACGGCCAAACAACTCTCCCTCCAACGCTTCCAGACATGATTGTGTGGTTGCCTTTAACTGCTTTGTATCCTTACAAACTATTCCTGACTGCGGGGCTCAGCTCAGTATCTGTCCTTTGTCTTCCACCATCTCTCTCCCCTTTCTTCTCTCTGTACAGCTATCATTAAGCTGAAAAAGCCCAAACTATACTTAAATAAAAAAACATTTCTGGACAGTGAGTGAGGATGTGAGGGCTGTGTCTTCTCGGAGTCTGTAAAGTTGTGTCAATACGATACGAAAGATGGCAGAGCTGGACAAAGGTGTCCAGAGGGGGGAAAGCCTGACAGCAGATCTGTCCGCTGCTTCGCTCGTTATTTGACCAGCACTCTGTTGCGAATTCCTGTCCAGAAGACGTCTGTTTGCCACTTGGCAGAGGCTGACATGCGTCCTGCGTCACCTTCCGCCCGCACGACGCAGTCCAGTGGGCTTAAGGCGCAGCTGTCAAATCCGTCGTATCCTCTCTAAATGCTTGTGCAGCTACATCAGTGCGTTTTCACCACGTCCCGGGCAGCAGCGCCCGGTTAACAGCCGGCTCGCAGCGCCAGGGTCGCACACGCACGCCACTAACTGGCCAAAGTCCTAATGGGCTGGCAGGGGACTAATGGGCTTATGCTGGGACATTATCACCTTCAGCACAACCCCCACCCTCACCCCCCTCCCATTCCCAGCTGCTGCCATCAGAACCTGTTTTCTGGTATTTACAAGTTTAACTGTCTCCAAAAGCAGGTGTGTCATGTTTTCTTTTTGTTTTTTATATAAGCACAGAGGAGGAGGACGGGGGTAGGAGGAGAGCTGCTGCACATGCAAAAGTTGAGGTATGATCTTTTTAAAGCAGCATCAAGGTTTTGCACTTGGGTCTTGTCTTCTCTTAACAATTTACACAGAGTCTGCAGACACAGTTGCACCACTGAGACCGTTCTGGCATGTGTGAAGTTTACACAGTACTGAAACGCTCCCAAAAGAGGCACTTTTGACACTGTCGAGACATAAAGCATCCTCCCCTCCGCTCCCTCCATGCATGTCTTTTCCGAGTCACCATCGTGATTGCCGTCTTGGGCATGCACTGTGCAGCAAAGAATGCAGCGAACATGCGATGAAAACTGCGTTTTCAGGATTTATTCCAAGATATCTGCAGCAATGAATCACGTAGCTCAGCATGCAGAGCGGCCCTGGTGAGGTGAGGCGAGAGGATTCCTTTCCCACGTCTCCGTTTTTTCATCACCTCTCACCAGGTCTCATTTCGATTTATTTGCTGGTGTAAACCGGCGCGTTAGACACCAGGATAAAACAACCTTCGTGTTCTGCATATAAAAAAAGAGCACATTCTACATTGTCAGCGGATGTTTTAGAGCATGTGACGTCAATCAGACCTTGAACTGCTCTGCAATAGCTGCTAGAAAGCATGAAGCGCCTTCGAGAGGCTGTGTATTTAAACCGCTGATATTACATATTTTAATAAATATGCTCGCATCTCAACAGCTGCTACCTTCTCTAGTTTACAAGCACTAAACTGGAACTTTTCTGTTCCGTTCCTGTTAGCACTGGGTTTTTATGACCATCCCTGCTATGTGCTGTAAATGCCTGTGATGTGCAGCCTGTAATTAATTTCACTGATGCCATCACCAATGAGTTGCACAATGTTCAGAATGCGCGAGGCTTCCCTGCAGCACGCTGTGGTTTCAGCACTGGCAGCCGTGCAAGTGTGCACCGATTGAACTGGCAGCGCTCAGGAGTTGTTAAATCACTGATATTGAAACCTGCTGTGCATATTATTGAAGAGGTTAGAGAAGGGATGCATCACAAAGGCTGAGATGGCCTGAAGCTGAACCAAGTTTCAGCATCAAACACGCAAACGCTTCAACGGTCTTAAGTGGAGTTTTTTTTTGTTACTTTTGCAGGACGCATGCTGGGCCTGGTTGTGGTGGAAAGTCAGAGGACAAAGAGAAAAAAAATATAAATGTGAATGATGAACAATAAGAGGGCGCATGGAGAGCAAAAAACCAAAGGAAACTCTGAATGAAGTATCCATCTTTGTTCTCTGGTGTTAACGTAGAAGCTATTGGAACATTGGTTTCATCAGAAATACCCCAGTTGCTATTTCACATGCTCTTTTAAAATCCTGTTTTTGGTATGGGAAAATTACAGTCCCTTTCAGCTCGGAGCCAAACATGTTTATCTGCCGACCACACGTCAGCTTTACGCCAATTGGCTGTCTCGCATGCCACCCTCATGGTGATCACGTGACTTTACGTAACTTGCTGAGCAATGGAGTTCCTCCTCAAACTAAGTGGTAACTCGAGTGATACAGCTATGGAACATGTGCGTACATTACACATTACATATACATCACATGTTTGAGTCTGAATTAGAGCAGCATAGTTTACGTCACTCTTATATTTGACTTCATATTTAAGTCTCTGGCCAGATTCGTCCTTTGTTTTAGCTGTCATTTCAAAATGTTTCCACAAATGAAGAGTTGATGATGTTTTTGGACCTGCCTTACATCTCTGGCTGGGTATACACTGTCCCGATTAAACAAAACCAAGGTAATGTGGTTTTCGTTCTGGGTCCCCTTTAAAGAGGCACCGGCTTCTAACAAAGTGAGTGTTCAAGCCCTACAACACACCGGGAGCCAGAGCACGCCTCAGCATTGCATCAAAACGTTGGATCTAGAGGTAGCTTAAAGAAACCTGACAGCACTTCAGGTGACCTTCGGGGGCAGGGGGCTCCTCCACTCCTCTCACAGTCGTTAATCGCCCGCCGTAAATCTAAAAATTACACCTCCGGTTAGAAGTGCTGCAGCCCTATAGTTACAGGGTCGGGTCGGGGCTGGTGATACAGCTGAGCACAACACCTGGAATCCCTCAGCGGCACCAATGAGCCCTGATGAAAAACAAATGTCTGCACCGGCCCTCGCTCCCCTCCGCTCCTCCTGCAGGCCCTGCAGCAGCACCGCAGCATGTTTACCCTGGCCGGGATGAACTATTGGCTACTGCCAGACCCACTGCCAGCACGCTGACTCCTGACCCATATTCACGGTCAGCAAAGTTCACTAAGCTTTGCAGCTACCTTTACTTCTACCAACAATAGCGCATCCATCGTAAACACAACGACATTTCCAGCTAAATCAGTTTAAAAGGCCCTGTAGGAGCATGTCTGCCTCCAACATGGGGTCAAATTGAATAAAAATAACTTTAAATGTAATTACTGATAGGCTACATTGAGAATTAATTTCATTTATTGATTTGCAAATAAATGGGAAACTCCATGAATCATCAGGCAAATGTGATGGAGCCTTATCCAAATTAGAACACAACAACAACAAGAACAACAACAATGTTATTGTTTTTTTCCACCATCACTTCCTTTGAAGTTTTCTCAGAATAAATGATGGGCAGCCAGTTGCAATGACTCACTCAATTGTTCTGGCTACCTCTGCTGCCAGGAATTAGGAGGCACTGTCTGCAAGTCTGTGGAGCAGGTTCACACACTTAGAGCAGTTGCTGTGAAGGCTTCAGCTTCCCCTGCATCCCCTACCCCCCACTAAAAATAGATATATTTGTCCATCTAAAGATAGACAGACAGACACACTAGACTGTTCTTTTGTTGCTATTTTCTTGTCTTCATGACCCCTCAAACCTTCTTTACAGACACAAGTGACATTCATCCATTCATACACTAGCAGTAGAGGTGTTCATACACAGTCCACCTGCTTTAATAATTCACACCGATGACACCAAGAATGAGGTTTAGGGTTCAGTATCTCGCCCAAGGATACTTGGAATCGAACCACCAAACTTCGTGCCCATGTACAATATGACTGGTCACACTCCGTCACTCCCAAAGAGAGAGATGGAGAGACAAAAAGACAGACTGACAGGATGGCAAGCAATCATTGCAGGAGTGCAAATATGAAGCACATTGGATCCATGAGTGTTGATAAATTGTTGCTGAATACTTCCAGCATTATAACAACATAATTAGTTGGAAATATTACACTTATTATATAAAGCACTGGGAAAATATATCTTTGATGGTTGGCCAGTGATAGTAGCAGGAGTGTAAAAGTACAAAGTATATGTACGTATTATGGCAAAACCTTGATAGATAGATAGATAGATAGATAGATATAGATAGATAGATAGATAGATAGATAGATAGATAGATAGATAGATAGATAGATAGATAGATAGATAGATAGATAGATAGATAGATAGATAGATAATGATGACATAATATTTGTCACTATTACATCATAGTGATATATCAAATTATTGCCGTTATTTCAACCCGCTTATTTCTCAGTTCACGGCCACTGGTTACTGGCAGGTTTCTCCGGCACAGTGAATGAATGGAGCCTTACCCTGGAGATGGTTAGGGGAGTGCTGAAGTCGCGTCCTCCCACCAGACGGAACCCCCACGGAGAGGGTCCCTGCAGGGTCACGGTCTGAGGCATGGTCGGCATCTGGGTTTCGGAGTTTCCTGGGGTAAAGGGAAAAAAAACCGCGGGAGTAAAAAAATAAATAAATAAAAAATAAAAAATGAAAGGCAGGGAAGAGCGTGAAGTAGTAGTGAGGAGTCCCGCCCTGCTGCCAGGCCACGCTGTTCCGTCTGAGGAAAACTCGCCTGAGCTGCCGACACAAGTTTAAATAACCGAGCTGAGTCTGACGTGGGGAGACGGGCTCTGTCCCCGCCCCGGACTCCAGCCTCCAGCCTCCAACCCGGGCTCCGAGAGACGGGAGGGGGGAGGGAGAGAGAGATAGAGAGAGGGGGGACCTGCTCCGTGCCGCTGTCCGGCAACACAACCCGAGCTTTCACTTGACTTGAGGTGCCGCGAAAATACAAGTTTCGTCATAACGTGAACTCAGAGTGAATGAACTTGTGGATTCTAGAGGATGTTTCACTTTGAATTTTCGTGAGGGGACCTCGGTAAAGGGATACACTTTCTGTCTATCTATCTATCTATCTATCTATCTATCTATCTATCTATCTATCTATCTATCTATCTATCTATCTATCTATCTATCTATCTATCTATCTATCTATCTATCTATCTATCTATCTATCTATCTATCTATCTATCTATCTATCTATCTTTTGTGTATCTGTTGTCCATCCTATCTATATATCCATGCATGTGTCTGTCTGTCTATCCATCCATCACCTTTCAGCCAATCAACTTCTAATAAAATTAAACTTTTTTGAATGTCATAATGCCAATAACAGTCTTTTTGTCATGACACTTTACATCCAAAAATCCAACAAATCCCACATGTGAGCTGCTGTAAGCAAGACAAAAACTTGAGCTGAGCCAAGCTCAGGCTGGGCAGCATGCGTCTCCATCAGCCAGTTGAGCTGAAAAATGGGGGGAGGGGGACTTATTTTGTGGTTACCAAAAGGAATCACTCAAAACCTCAAAATTCAACACTTTACAACAGTTCGATCCAGATGATGGTGCTGAATGTAAAGTCTGGATCACCAACTTTCTGACAGTTAATTCTGTGGGGGTCTCGAATCTCTGAACCACATTTCATGGCAATCGGTCCACCAGCTGTCGAGACGTTTCAACCCTGACGCTGCCATATGTACAGTCACCACGGCAGCATGACTAAAATGAAATGAAAGCATAAATTGGGGGCTCGTAGAAGACTCTGGCGTCCTGCAGGATAATCCGGACAAGCACTAAAAGCTGTAAGACCGGGCGATAAATCACTGCTCTGGGACTTTCAGCATAAAGCAGCGGGGAATGAGTATCATTCTCAGCAGTAATTTGGACACCTCACTGGCAGAGGAGACCTCTCCCATCCGTCAGTGGATATCCCAGAATCCTCTCTCTGCCCCACTTCTCAACTCTCTCACTCCACGAGCCAGCGACAGACTTGAGTCACAGAGCTCGTGCACGGTTTTCCTCCTGCCCGGGGAATGATCTCATAGACATTCCTGGGAATTTGTCTCTCAGACATCTGCAGGCATGTGGGCCTCCGTCAGTCGCTCTGAGTCACTTTGACTCAGACACAGACCTGTCCCAATTACTGTGTAACAGCAGTGGCACTGATGTCAAAACCGGGCAGATGTCGGCATGTCAGCGTCAGTCAGATCAAAACGCCCAGGGTATTTTCCAAGTCTTGAATAAACTTTGCACAATGCGCCGCTCTGATGCCACCACACTGAAAAGTAAGAACAGATATTCTCACTTGCCGATGATGTAAGATAAAACAAACAAGTTGTCCCTATTTTCCCCCAGTGCTCCCTTTCATCCATCTATCTATCTGTCTGCTTTGCAAAAAGAAAACACACAAGTTGAGTCGATACCACACAACTGTGGTTTCCGGAAAATGCAAATAAACTGACAAATAATCAATCGCATGCTTGTGTCATTAAACTTGATTTGCTATAATAGTTACATTAAGTTGTTCCTTGTGTTCCCAGTGGTGTCCAAAGTTCTTGTGTCACCACAGCAAAAAAAAAGGGTCTTTGAGCAACATGTGGGTGCTAAGAATCTGTCTATTCAGTAATTTGTATGGACAAAGCCAATAATCTTGTCTCTGAATGCATCGCTAAACAGTATTTACAGACTGGCCTTGTGCTTCTAACCCAGGGCACATCAAAGGATGACTAAAGCAAAGACTGAGACGGGGCGAGAGGGCTGCAGTCTGCAGCCGGAGATTTATTGAGCGCATGAGCAGGCTGACATTTCGGATACGCGTCTTCTTCAAAGCCCGCTCCTAATAAATCTGAGTCAAACTACAGAGGGCTCCCATCCCTCTGTTCTTTCCCCCCACCCCAAGGACGGTCATCACCATTCGGCATACCCTCGGCAAAGGAGTCCTTTTAAATCCCCCACAAATCTGCTCGCTGGCCGAGTTGCGCCTTTGCGTGACGCAGACGTGGAGAACCTGATGGGAGGCAGGTAAGAGGAGCTGCGTTGTGCTCAGGCTGCCTCTGTCTGGATTATCCCTGCTGTCTGGGAGGATGATGTCAGCTAATCTGCTACACAAACACTGATTCCTCCTACTCGTTTCGCCGGCAGTAAATAGAGCCTAATATTTATTAATGGTGTCCGATAAATGTATTTTCGTGACCTCTATGAGGCAGTTTCTGACAGGTATGTATTTTTTAATAAAATACCTGGAGTTCTTGTACATTTTTCATCAACTCAAAGCTCTTATAACTCATCAGAGGTAGAGTTTTCCTTTTTTGTCCATCTTGCATGTTTTTGGACCAGACTGTGAGAGGAAACTCGAGTACCTGGAGAAAACCCAAGCACACGGAGAGAACATGCAAACTCACGCAGAGAAAGGCCCTCAGTCCAACCTGGGAGTTGAAACCAGGTCCTCCTTACTGTGAGGCAACAACACTGATCACCCTTTTACCATGTGACCAGTCACAACTAATTCATTGATCTGTTTATTAACAACTATTGCAATGACAATGTAACCAGTAAAAAAGACTAGATTATATTATATTGTTTACTGGAAATATTTTATGCATGTCCATAATATTTTCAGGGGCTGTGTTTTACATTAACAGACAAGTTTTAAACGACATTGAAATTGCCCATGGTGTTGCATTGAATGACTCGTGGCAAAACTATTAATGGTTATCTTGCCACTAATCTCTTTTCTAATCTCTCTTTACCCTTTTTTATCAGCTCAGTTTCCTGCAGTAACACGCAGCATTTTTCCAGTTATGAACCAGCGCCAGGTAACAAAAGTTCATACAAATGATTAGCCACGGGTTATTGGTGAAACACAACTTAGAGCGAGGTTCATCTCCCTGACTGGTCACATCTTTGGTGTGTTAGCAAAAAAACGCCGCTCCTTGAACCCGTTTCCCGGCACCAGTAGCTTTAAGTCCAGTGCATTGAAGTGCAAGTATATTCTTCGTAATGGCTGAAAACAATGGTGCCACTAACAACACTGTGCCTGGAGCTCCCCGCGGGGAAGCGAATAGTTGAAGGGAAATCATGAAGCTTAATTTATGTGGTTGCAATATTTGCTGAGTCAGAAATGAAAAACAGATGATTTCATGGCATAAGACCGCCGCATGCCCAAAGCTACGGCATAAGTCCTGAGAACGCTGCAGATTACACTCTCACCATCAGCGAGCTAAAGTGATTAGAAACAATTCTTAGAGACGATGTTTACATGCAATTACGTTACATGTCCTGGCCAATGTGACCACAGTCTTAATTTTGGTCAAAAGCATTGCTTGTGTTGATGAATCTCTACATTTAGCATGGGAAGGATGTGGATTTGGTAATTGGCAGGCATAAAAATTGCAGGACTGCACCACCGGAGTCAAGAGTTCACATCCGGGCTGAGGCAGGGAGACAACGGAAGCACCTGCTGCCTCTGGCATTACTGAAACAGACCATCATCTTTCCCTAATGATTACCAAGTGCTTTCAGAGACTTTACATAAACAAGAAATGCTTAAATAATCCTCACCAGTGGATAGTGTTTTGCAAAAGCGCCTTTTTTGACAAACAACAAACAAATGATGTCGTCAGGAAACATGCATTCAGTATTAGTGTTTTGAAAATTTAAGATTTTCATCTTGTATTAATAAAAATAGAAATGCTTTTTACAATTACTCCAAAGATCAATCCTCAGTCTGTTGTAATGAAGTTGTGAGGTACCACCACATTTCATGAATCTCCCATAGCAAACCCCATTTAGTGAGTGGAGAAATACTTGAGCTCTGTGGCAACAAAGAGGCTGCTCAGTTAATGTTATTTAATTAAATGATTAAACGCACACAATTACTTTTCAAATATCAAACGTTTTACAGCATGTTTATTTCCAGCTTGCTGGGCTGGTGAAGACGTTATTGGTAATTGAAAGTAGATGAAAATAAAACCTCATCCTTTACACCGTTATCCATCACTGGACTTGTAATTGAACACCCGCATTTCCCGACCACACACACACACACAAATCACACACACACGCATGCACATGCACACACATGCACACACAAGCACACACACACACACAGACACTGACCAGATGCTAGCAATGAATATTTAATGTGGTGCTGAAGCAGTCCTGGTCGTGGAATAACAAACAGATGTGAATGGTTCAAGTGGAGTCCATTAATATGAGATTCGAGAATAATGCATTTACTCACTGCTGAGGCAGAGTGCTGACATGGCATTAGGAGAGAGGGTCCATGTCTTAAGTTAATGCATTTCATGCATTTTACCTTTTATTGGGGCATTATATGCTCTGATGCCCCCACGTTAAAATACTTGATGGTAGCTGTCTGGCTTTATTTTACTTGAATCTTGATCTATATATTTTTTTTCCTCACTTGGCGTCCAACAGCTGACAAACATGTCGTGATCGTAGCGGAAATATCGGCCGGAGAAACTGGCCCGAGTTACTGTAAAACCGTCACAGACACGGACTGATCTCTGTCAGTGCTCAGCAGGAAGAACAGGAACTGGGCCTTCTCATTAAATCTGGATCACAGGTTTTACTTTTCCCAGCATCGCTGCTGAAGGACAACATTTCCCAGATACAGGCTTATCATGAAGAAGCAGAAATAGGTAACAGTAACAACACGGTAGGTGGTATGTTGACATTCTCAAGGCAGTTGTATGTGTGTGTGTGTGTAAAACATGTGGTTAGGGAGTTTTCGATGTGTCATATCTCATCAAGGGGCCAAATATTCCTGTTTGGCCAGTTTACAATAGTTACACATTCCAATATTCCTAAATAGAACTTGCGGTGGCACATGAGATCAAATTTCACCTCTCACGTTTGATTTTTATCTGCCAGGAATCTGGTTCCCTCCTTTTCTCACGCCGTCTTCCATCCCCAGTTTCTCTCTCGCTCTCTCACACACACACACATGCACACACATACACACACACACACACACACACACACACACACACACACACACACCAAGGACCCAATTAAGCTCACCAGGATGACTCATGAAACCTCCCGGGTGACCGAACCGACCAGCGAAACCCAAACACGCCATAGATAGCTCCTCACCAGTGTCACAAACAAAAAAACCCCTAATTGACACCAAGCATCCCCTCAAAAACGGCAGGGCGAGCCGACGTGATGCTGTGACCGAGGTCTGAAGCTCGTGCTCTGCCAGATCTGCGCTCTCATGTAAACTCATGTAAACCAGAACCATGGTTGGACAAGCGACGAGGATTTATGTCGAGGCGATGACAGGATGTTCGACTCAGGGATGTCGTTTGGCTTTTAATTGTGGGAAAGGAGAGGCGGAACTGCTTCGAGCCATCGCAGCTCCGCGCAGTTAATGATTATGATTTTCTCCCGGTTCGTGAATGCAATGAAGTTTCTGTCGCACATGTGACAAACTAGTGTGTATAAGCAATAGACACATACACACACACACACACACACACACACACACACACACACACACACACACACACACACACACACAGCTTCTTCCTGTGCAGCTCTCACACAGAGAATTAATTGATGGTGTTTGTGCCGCTATTGTGAGCTGCTCTTCATCATCCGTGGCACTAATTTCTGCCTGCTGCAGTTTTCATATCACGATTCATGTCATTAGCGAAGTCTTTGATGAAATTGTTGGAGTCCGCTGGCTAACGTGAAGTTATCAGGCTTGGATCTAACTCAATCCCCTTCAATAGTAACAAGCAGCTGACAGACCAACAGCATTCGTTTCCAGCAAATTCTGCTGACACAGCTTCTGCATCTTTTTTTTTTTTTAACAGAGTTGAAGTCTAACAAGTTAGCGTAGCTGTATTTCAACCAAGACCGCATTTGTTCTCCAACCATAACCATGTGGTTCTCACTGCAAACAGCACCGACCGAGTCACTGTGGCCCAAACCATGATCTGCTCCCAACCTTATTCGTGATGTTTTTCTTCTTAACATAACAACTTTCAACTGTAGTTTTATCTCATCATAAAAGTGATTTATTTTGCAACTTGGGCGTCAGATCAACACAAAGTTATTCTGCTGTTTAGGTTGGACGACTTGTTGGAAACATATAACACCGAGTCTGACGTTTTGCTATTCCGTTGCAGTAAAAGTTTAGGTCTGCGATTGCACAACCAGCCCCAGATCTCTTCGGATGATTTCGAGGCAACTGATTTATGTAAATAGAATATTTTTCTGGTAACAAACCTTCCACAATGATTATAACGTTTTACAACTGTCAGATTTTATGTGCCAGACCAATAATTGCTCCCAACTGTGATTCCATGTGGATGACACCTGCCTCATAAATAAAGAGTATGATAGTACTGATCCCCATTTGCTTTTAAGATTTAAATAAAAACCAATAAATTGATACCAGAAACTGACGCCTCGGTGCTTGAGATAAATAGAATTTAAATGAACTTTGGCTATGGACTCATCTGATATTGATTAGTCATTAGTAATCGGGCCTACACAGATATGTCACCACACTGTCATGATAGCGATGTTTTTCGTCAAAGTGAACAGTTCCCACCTAGGAGCCATGCACACAGATGGCTCTCTTGCGCGCACATGACAGCTGCTAATAACATGAGTTGTGCATATTTTCTGCTTGGCTTGTGTTTATAGCTGATGATCAATACCAACAGATCTGAAGGTCTTTACTGTTTATTCCAGCTGGGAAGATCGGATTTGTCAATTTGTCAAGCCTTCCAATGGTGATGCATATACACGTAATGTAACGTTAGTATTTAACCTTCTAAAGCACAAGGGAGAATAAAGGAATTCAAACAAATAACTTAATCAAAAATATATGTTTGTGTGGATTTAAACAGGAAATCAATCAAAAGCATATTACTACAACTAAGAATATGCAGGAAATCAAACCCTGGGCTGTTTTAATGTTGTATTAATATCAGGTAAATCATATTACAGTCCCATTCAAGCACATGTGGAAAGTATATTTGCATTTTTATTTGAAATGGAAACATTTATATCCATTAACACAGTCTTTATACTTGATATATATTGAGCCAAATACATCAATGCACCTTGAATTTAAATGGACGACTGCTGCTAACACATAGCAATGTTTACTTTTAATTCTTCTGCTTTTACGTCCCTGGACTCAGAGAGACGTTTTGAATCCAGTGTTTTTATGTGCTTTATAATTTGCATACTGGCCATTTTCATTTCTTCCACTGCTGCAGACTGTGGTAGCGTCGTGGCGTGAGGTATCACAGGGTTGGTGGTGTGTTCAGGATCCGTGGCAGTAAATGGAGCTTAGGAGACTTAACTAGCTCAGTGCTCTGTGATCTTGCTCTGTTAATTGTGGAAAGTAATTGGAAAGCGCACGCTGTAACTTTGTACTGTGTTCTGGGGTTCCTCGTCCGCCTGTAAAACTGTTAATGAATTCTAAATAAGCTTTAGAGACTTGTGCAAAAAAAAAAAAAAGCTGGGTTTTCTTTCGCTCTAAATACAAAAAAAAGTGTGTTCGCTGTGGTATTTTCTTTCAAAGGGTGAACACAAACCACCAAACATCAAAACTACCTTTGACTCACATGTGGAGCAGGTGTTGCAGAGCCGAGCTACAAGATTACACACTTCGTAAACCACAGGGGAAGTCCCATCAGAGCTTGCTTCACCCAGGTGACTGTGATTGCTTTACCAGAGAGGCCCAATCGAGACTCTCGTCTGACTGTCTAACATGAGGACTTTCTCTCTTATTTGAAAACTGATCTTGCGAAAGCATCTCCTTGTGCATTCATGTGATTTGAAACACAAAAGGGAGGGACACAGAGACATGAAACTATACACAGTGAGACCAATGGGATCAGAGAGAGGATGGAGTTTTAAGAGCCTAAGTCCCAATGTGACGTTGAGAAATAACTCCACTTTGATCTAATCCCCTCCTCTCATCACGGCCATCATGTGAATTGTGTTGGTTTTCGACCAAAGCAGGACGTAGAAAGAATATATCTTGTGTTTTTTTATGCCGTTCAGATGTTTCACTCTGGTCTGAAGTGGAAGCAGATTTGATTTTAGAAGTTTACTCTTTCGTGTGTCACTCAGAGTAATGCAATTGAATATGGAACGCCATCGGGTCCAAAACGTCTCTTTTAACATCTGCATGTTAACGCGTCAGTTTTTGACATCTTAAGAAGCCGATTTTGACGTTTTAAGACGTCTGAAGACGGGAGCTTTCATTTGACGTCTCAAGATGTTTAAAATATGATGTTTGAAAAGACGCCTCAGAGCGTTAAAGATTAAGACGCACGTACAGTCCATTTCAAAACGGGGCAGGCATATTGACACCAACCAATGGCAGGAATCTTTCCTGGTCCAAACATATTGAGATGCCAATAACTGGCACTTTTACACATAGATGTCACAAGAGACGTTTTGGACCCGATGGTCTTCCATAATTGAATTCTGTCAGTCAGTCGGAAGAGTGTCTACTTTCAACACTGGTAAAACCACTTGGAGACAAACACAGGCCACAACATAGAGGCACACGCACCTCAAACACACACACTCACACACACATAATCACAATGCATCAGCATTAAGGGTTTGTCGGACAAGTCTGGTCTTGAATGTGAGTTATATAGCAGACTAAACCATGGAGGGTGGAGCAAGGCTTTCACAGGGTCTACTGCAGCCTTAGTGTCCACACATGCACACACACACACCCTGCAGGCACAGACATGGCTAATTAACTGCGTAATAAAGATTCAGGACAGTATTCACCTTCCCTTTGGATCCCGTGCCATCCATCGATTATCTTACCTCCTTTGTACCCAACAGTTCATTATCACAATGGTACCCAAAGCCAATTTAAGGTCTAAGCCGTGAAATTGAAATTTCAGTCTTTCCACAAAACTACAATAAGGTTATTTTTCATGAAATCTTTCTATGTGTAATCTTCACATTTAAACTGCACACATATTTTTGGATGGATGGATGTCCTCAGAGGACCACTATTTTTGTGGTTTCTCAAGTCTGTGTGTGTGTGTTAATGACTGAATCATGTCTGTTGCAGTCTGAAGAAGGTGCATCTCCCACAATACTCCTAAATCATTTCACTGGTCGGTCCTAACAAGCTGAGTCCATAAGAGCAGCTGTTGCACAGATATACAAACACGAAGACAAACACAACACCATCGAGTAGAGCTCAGCTTCAGATACACAGTTTCAGATCAGCTGTGTTCCAAGAAAATGAAAGGGTTAAATAAATAAATGGAATTACACAGGCGGGTTCTTTTTCTACAGTGCTCTGTTTTGTCCTCTGTTCTCGAAGTGTGTTTCTTTTGCCCTTCGCTGAGACGTCAAACAGCACTTGTTAGAAAGTAACAAGGAAAGGGACAAAACAGAGCACAGCCACACAACCCAACCCATTCACACAATGTCCTACAGCCACAAGCAAACACACTCTCCGGAAATCTCTCGGCGTCTGGCTTTTGTTTCATTTCATTTCTTGAAAGCTTGTTTACCTCCCTCTTTCTCTTCCCACCAGGAGAATTGGTTGAACCAAACCAGACAGCAGTACACATGTGTACATGTTTCCTGGTGAAATCGGTGGCTTCACTCTATGGATTTCAAACACATTTTCAGATTTTCACACAATTTGGCATCGCTTCTTCATTTGCACTCCTTAGGAAGTTATTCTATTTTTACAAAAGCAAGCACCTTTCTTAAATGATGCACATTTGCCTGACTCCAAGTATCATTTATCTGATGCAAAATGAGCTTGAAATAAATCATTTTTCTGGAATTTACTTTGATTTTATGGCAATATTAATCATTGTGCAATGAATTTTGTTAAAGTGCTCAAACATGAAAAAATAAAGATGAAAGATTGAATTGAATGAATTATAAACGCAAAAAAACAGTGATTTCATCTCATCCTTTCATCTTTATCCTCCACTGTTGCTCTCTGAGATACTTTCCCTGTGTCTGTTGCAGTGAGTGTGTGTGTGTGTGTGTGTGTGTGTGTGTGTGTGTGTGTGTGTTGTTTGGATGAGGGGAGCTGAACATTTCTGAGACATCCCTGAAGAATGCTCTCAGAACCTGTTTACAGCCTTCCGGGGGCTTGAGGCACTTCAGTGGCTTTAGGGGGACTAAAAGAGGGAAAGTTTTAACCGTTTTTGCCTGATGACTTCCAGACTATGGCGTGTTGCTTCCCTTTCATGCCGCATACTCCTGTCAGGGTCCATCATCGACTCTATCCCACTGTGAAACAAACTTTTTATGGCACGGGTTTTAGCTCTGACTGATTTATATCGCCGGCAAAACTATTGGGCCAAACTGAGACACTCAAACAACTTTTATTGGTGATGTTTTATTCCAAAAGATGTCAATGAAAAGCTTGGAGTTATCGGAGCGAAGACGGGCAAGCCGAATGTTATTTATGTGACACGTCTCCCTCCAGGTTCCAGGTGGAGCTCAGTGCGTCAGACGATGTGAGTGGTTGAGCCACAGAAAACTATGTGGATAAAACCTGAGACGCAGACAAATTAAATCACTGCTTAATGTTGAAAATCAAATGCCGCTGCATTTCTGAAATAGTTGAGATGTTTTTCCCTTTAAAGGGCTCGTTTCAGGTAGGGAATTATGAGTGTGTTTTTAAAAAGAATCCACATTTGCTTTGTTAAACCTCAGATCTGATTTAAGGTAAATTTAACAAAATAAATCATGTTGAATTCAGGCATCAAAATCTCAAATTTCAGGGTTTTCAGAATATATGAGAAGTGTTAAAAATTCAGTGGTGTTTGAATTGTCAATCAGCTGTGGTACAATATCAGGATGACACGTTTCGTAGCTCTTAGAGTTGAAACTCCTTTTCTGGTTTCCATAGAGTGTGCTGCATGTGTTTCCTGTCGATTGGACGGGTCAGCGCTTTGTCAGTGGTGGTCAGGAGCTAAAATGGGTCAGCTGAGTTTGGGTTTTTGTGGTGGATCCAAACCTGCCAAGAGCAACAATATGTTTTCACTACGACGACTCCCTGTGGAGGCCGAGCTGTTCAAATTTAGGTCAGCTCTGGTTATATCAAACTTATTTCCAAAGGGCTTTGGACGAGATGAGTTGATCTGGAAGAGAGCAACGCAACAACAACAGGGACAGAAATAGAACTAAGATCCAAGAGGAAAAAAAAAGCCCACACAGACTGAATTTATTTAGGAATCCTGTCAGGAGCTGAATTGCAACAGTCTATGCACCCTGTGGACCCATTACTGTCACTTACCAGGCTTCCCGAAACCGGATCTCCTGTCACCCTACCTTGAAGACCTAATTCGATTACAGGTGCACTAATCTCTGTTGTTTTTGCTTCTAACAATTCAGTTTCAGCTGAAGTCGCTGACATCACGTCTGGTACGGACATGCTTTTAATCACTGCCTGGAGAGAATGGAAACCACCACAAACGGACCTGACATTTTCGGTTTTGTTCTGAAAGTATTTTCAGATCTGCAGATAAATAGAAAGCACCGAAAAAACTGGATGCTCGCTGTCATATCTGATCTGGGCGTTTTTTCTTTCTCTTTCTCCTGCTGTCAGCGTAATTCTCCCAGGAACGCAGCCTCACTTCCTTGAGCAGGTTGTGGTTTTGAGTTTTGCTTTTTTTTTTGGTGGGGTTGAAAGTGATCAAGTGTGATTCAGTGTGAAGTGGGAAGAAGACCTGAGGTCCGGCTCCCTCTCTCTCCCTCTCTCCTTCCCTCTAGCTCTCTCTCCCTCCCTCAGCCTGAGCTCTTCTCTGAAAGGTTGCCATCCTCCCTCAGCTCCCTGATCGCTTCAGCACATGTTTGAGGGAGTGTGTTTTTCTATGCCTCCCCATGCAGTTACAGTCAACCGTGCTTTCCAAATGAGAACAAAGTATTCTGGATGTCAATGTAATTTGACAGCCAGCAGCAGCACTACAAACCCAAGGTCACGCAAGAGTATGTTTTTGTGGATCTGGTGGGCTCGTAATTTTGCGTAGTGAAGATGATTTGACCTTCTTTCGCTGACTGAATCTTTGCGCTGCCAAACTGTGAGTCAGGCTTGCTTCTGTCGTGGACTCGGGTCTCGAAGGGCTTTGACGCTCTCGTGTTACGAAAGGGGTCAGAAATTGAATAATGCAGAAAAATTGAAAACAGCAAACACAATGCAAGTAAATAAAAAGAAGAGCCAAGTGGACCAAGGAGCACCATCCCTCCCTCAGTACCAGGACAAAAAGGGGGAGTAGGAGCCCAGCCAGCCAGCGTCTGCTAATCTGCATTTCTCATTCATGTACTTTATTGCTGTGGGAACCAGTGAAACAGCAGACAGAAGGGAGGTTTCCAGTCCTTGTGCGGTATGGAGTCCCACAACCACCACTCTCTCGCTCTTTCTCTCTCCAGAGACACAACCTCAAGGGTCGTGTTCGTAGAGGTCGCTTTGCTCCTCCACGTTTGAGCTGTAAACCATCTTGGAGCCACGTCTCCAGGAGAGGGAGGGCTCCTCTGCATCATAATGGATGATGTTTAAGTTTGGCTTGACCTTGGTTGGTGATCCTGGACAGAGAGACTCTGACCTCAGACCTTAGGGTGAAAATGGAAAGAAATGGAATAGAATTGTAAGTAGTAAAGTGACTGGTTCCTTTATAGTTTTTCTAGTCCTCCTGTAAAGTGTTTTACAGGACGGGTCACATTAATCCCATTCATGCCCAGCCACACACTGGTGACAGAGGCGGTCTGTCTGCTCAACAAGGATTTACAACCATTCGCACACATTCACACGTTGATGACATGGCGTCAAGGGCACTTTGGGGTCCAGCATCTTATGTGACATCAGCTGAAGGGGCCTGGGATTGATCATGTATCATGTATGAAATGTATCATGGAATGGAAAGTTTTATTGTCACTGTACAGGAACAAGATACAGGTATGCAAATTCAGAAATCTCTGGCAGTGGAAAAGCTTTACCCTTTTACATTGTAAATATATGAACAAGTGATTCTTGTTGTTAATTTTATTTAGTATTATATAACAGTGACCATTTTAAATTGATTAATTATTCTGAGCTTTTATCACCAAGTAGATGTTGCATTTACATTTAAACCATCACCAGTAAAGGGCTCTTCTTACTGTTCATGATTTCCTGCCAGTATCGAACCAGTGACACTGGTTAGAAACCCAATTCTCCTCCACCTTTAGCACAAGCAGGCTTCATAGACCACATTATTGGCCCATAAAATGTCAGGAAGACAGGAAAAAATAACTATCACAGCTCCTGAGACGTTTCAGATGATTCATTTTGTTTAACTAAAGGCCTGGAACTGGGAGATAATCAACAGACAGTTGTCATGTCTAAAAAAACAAGTCTACTTATACCTTATCATATCTTCAGTTGAAACCAGTGGGTTTGATTGTGATTTGGAGTCCTAAGCTGCTGTAAACATGCAGTGTAGTCCTGACCAAAAGACCACATGAAAACAAAGGCCAAACTTCGCCAAACTTAAACTGCGCTTGTTTATTTTGCACTTTCACAGTCTTCGGCCTCTAAACATTTAGATCTATTTATGGGGTGGAATTTTCCCTTGGCTGTACAGTTAGTGAAAGCAAAAAATCTTTGCATAGTCACACGTGCTATTACGTGAGGACAAACGCTCAACTCCAGAGCTTCTTGAAGACTAATGAGCAGCTCGGGCCCGGCAGGTCAGGGCCGGCCTCGCCCACGCGTCCTTCCTCCTGTATTTCACACCCATAATAGGCTGTGACCCGGCATTTCGCCTGCTCTCGCCTCCTGCTCTTTCACTGCAAGGAGCTGTGTCAATATTAGCCAAGCCATAAGTCACTGATATGCTGAATGGATGGATTAATGCTGCAGTGACAGAAGCCTCTGGTTAAGTGAGGTGTGCGCAAACACGTACACTTCCGCACAGTCACAAACACACATGTGTTTACATGCTTGTGCGCAATGAAAAGATGGGGAAAGGCTGAAACAAGAGGAGGGAGACAGAAAGGGCAGGAGAGCAAACTATCAGTGTTATGTGCTATTTGTCATCCAATGA
Organism: Karalla daura; assembly: GCA_029224185.1. Lineage (NCBI taxonomy): Eukaryota > Metazoa > Chordata > Actinopteri > Chaetodontiformes > Leiognathidae > Karalla > Karalla daura. Next base: position 16,159,521 of record CM055204.1, on the reverse strand, counting down.
TGTTTTCAGATTTTTTTTATTGCTAATTGTAATGTAGAGAAAATACAGCATAATCCTTAAATTACAGTGTGTTATGTTAATCTCTTGATGTTAGAGTTGAGTTTTGTGGGTGGTTATGAGGTGGCCTCCCACTTTTTCGAAGCTCAAAATGTGAGCATTACATCTAATGTATTTATGAACTGTGTCCAGGCTTGTTGCAAGTCTATTTTCTACTCTGTTAACTCCAGACTCTAAATCATCATGTTTTTCAATTAATGAAAAATGTTTTTTTTTGTTTGTTTTTTTTGCTCGAGTACGTAGAAAAGTAAAGGTAGGATAAGTAACTCCCTCTGGGTCGCACATTGCTGTGAAAGCGAGTGTGTGTTTGTGTGTGTCAGACCCTGTGATGGACTGTCCAGGGTGTTACTCTCGCCCAGATGATGCTCCAGCGACCCTGAACATGACAAGTGGCCAGGGAGAGCGGATGGATTCACATGTTGTCAGCAAAGTTGTCCGTAACACACCAAACAAGCTCACTCCACAACACATTCCTACCAATTTCTAAAGGTATCCAGTGTCCAGCACCACCAGTTCTGTTCAGGGGGTGATCCAGCCTCCGTTAAAACAAACGTGAAGGATTACTTCTAAATGGTATTTGACATCAGAGTGGTGTGAACAACACTGTGTCTCCTCTGTCCCGAGGGGGCTCATTTTGTCTGTGCTGACAGACGGCTCATGTAACCCAATCCCCAGGTACTGCAGCCAGGCCCCCACTCATTACTCGACGTACACATCTACACAGACACAGGGCACAAAAAGAAAAAAAAACATGCCGAGTGTGCTTCAGAGAAAGAAAAAACATGAATGCTCTGTTGGAACCCGCTAACGGTTTAAAGACGCTTAAGGGTGGAACATAAAGCTGCATCACAGTCCTGGGAATGCAGACAGCGTGATCCCTCTTTTGTGCTTTAAAAAGTCTTTTTATTTTCGCAGGAGTTGCAGGACCAGACATACTCCCCACACACACCAAACTGTTTTCTCTGTGTGGCGCTGTGTTGCTTAAACTCCCACCAGGGTGGAATAAATGGCACCCAACCTGAGCTCGCATGATGAGGTTTGATTAAAGTGGCTGAAACCCCAAACCTGCTCCGTGTGGGTTCACTTTCAATCATCGAGCTTCGCCCACGAGCAAAAGACAGGAGGGCTGTCTCCTGGGTGCGTGTGTGTGTGTGTCCTCTCTAAATCATTCCTGGAAAACAAGGGAGCTCCTTTGACCCCGCGACCTTCCTGATGATACGGTTTTACCAGCCTGAGCCAAGCACAGGATGAGGCTCGACGTAACGCAGAAGAAGCACTCGAAACATCTGGAAAACTTTACCCTCCGCTAAATGAATGGGTGGAAGCAGGCGCTCGGTTTTCTTCAGTCATTTTGTCATCATGCGACACTCACAAAACATGATGCCGCTAATTCCAGAGGGAGCCGGAACGCTCCTCACGTCACATTCGCGAAACGAAGCCTCCAACGCTGTTACGAGCGACACATTCCGCCGCCTCGCTTCACTGTTTGTTTGCTGCTCTCCTATCGTGCGTCAGGGTGTGAGACACGCCAGACATTCGGTCCAATGCATGTAATTACCACAGCGCAGCCTCTTTTTTAGCACCAAAGCCACTGCTCAGGTGTGAAAATTACCTGACGGTCTGCGTGTTATTCCTCGACCTTGACGGCATGGAAAGCCAGATGCCTTTGTGTCTAGCTAAGAGCTGAGACGCCCTGCTGTGTCAACAGGGCCAGATTTACGACTGGATTCACGATCCTGCATTGTTGTGGTGTTTGTGGGGTAAGGTGGCACGCTAAAGACTGCAGATACGACACGTCCTGTACACACAGCTCAAACTAAGCTGTTTCATCTTTGTGTGGCTGGGAAACACATATAGATACCATCAATAACGTAAATACCACGAATACCACATTGAACTTGTGTGTAGTATGAAAGGTAAAATGGGCAAAGAGTGACACCTGCTGACCAGACTAAAAATAATTTCATAGTTATAAGTCACTATCTTCTTTTTGTGAGATGTTAAACCATAAACCTAACTGTACCTAAACAGGGGCGTTACTGGGACCTGCTTGAGAAGTCAGGGAATACACTCTGAACAGGTTGCCAGACACACACAAGTACAGTACCATCCACTCTCCTATGGGCAATTCAGAGTCTCCAATTGACTTAAGCGTAAGGTTTCTTATTTATCTCTTTGCTGATCTGTTCTCATAAATTGATATATATCCTATCTAGATTAGTACTAACTATCATGATCATAAGGCAGGGATGATAACAAAGTGGCTATTTTCACTCTTTTTATGACAAGTCATCATACCCATAATGGGGATCATGAGCCTGGGGTCAGGAGTGTGCTTCCCACTGTCTGACGGTCCTTTGTTGGGTGTGAACTCGTTGTACCGTCTGAAGCATTCCTTGTTAGATAACCATGCAAGAGATGTTTTGAGAACCATATAAAGAAGGGTGTGAAGGACATCCTGGGCACACTCACTCACAGATTGTTCCTGCAGTTGTGCTTGTGCGTCTTTGTCCTCTCATGAGTGATCATTCGTTGTTCATCTTAATATGATGCCACCAGGCTATAAAGTTGAAACAGTACCACAGTAAGAGATTCCCAGTATCAGTAAACTTAAGCAGACATAATGTCTTCTCATGGTGATTGAGAGAGGTTGTGCTTTATGCTTTGAGTACTGCTGCCCCCTAGTGGACATTATGGAACAGTGCAGCGGAATTATATATTTTTTCATCAGCTGTAAAAGCCTTACATCATTCTGGAAAAAGAAAAAGCCCCACAGTTTGTTTCCAGCACTGTCCAGTAAGACTATTACATGCTGTTTGATTCATGTCTGGAATCATTTATTCAGTTCCCTCAAACATGATCCCTTTTTTTCCCCACTCCTCGGTCACATGTATAAACTCTTCCGGCTAAAGACTGGAACGTGGCATAATCATCTTCATCTGTTAAAAACGTGACAGGTTTAAAAGACATCAAAGACACTGGTGAAGCAGTTAACATTTCATCAAACATAAATAACACATCTTACATTACACGCAAGGAAACAAGCTTTTAGATGTATCCCTTTTTGTCACTGAATATTAACATTAAATGTAGATAATGCGGATGCAGGGATACCAAATAAAGACACAGTCTCATGTTCTTCACATTATATGGACAATTCATCAGGAATACAGCATGCATCCTCTTTATCTGTCTATGGAATACTTGTGACGAATATTCATATTCCAAAACAGCCTCCCAAAATAAGTAAAACTGATAGACATTAAATGTGTCTGACATAAACTGCCACGTTTGTGCAGCCGACAGCAGCGTCTGTCCTTTTCATGAGGCACATTTGGCCTCTCTCCCCCATGAGTAATGATGAGTCACGATCAGAGACAGAGCGAGAACGTTCAAGCACTGAGCACAAAATGGACTGTAGGAGAGATGTTTTCTTTAAAAAGGACGTTGTAGGTGGGGTAAAGGGGCGCTGGAAATTAAAGGCAGGGTTTGGGTCGAATGACTGTTAATCTAATGGCCCATAATTTCAATGTTTATCTGTGGCAATATGGCAGTCATAATCTCATAAGGATTTGTCATGTAGTAGCCATGGGCAGGGGTCCTGTGTCGACTTACAGTGACACCTACTGGTCTATCTAACAAGAACAAGCAACATCAAAATCTCGTCATAAATCTCAGCAATGCACTTCAGCAGATGGATTACATGTTCTGACATAAAGTAAACCTCAGATTAGGTTGTAAAGGCCGGAAAAAACAAATATAATGTGTTGTATTAAATAGACTTTAAATTAAACAATAACAACAACAAGAACGACCAAAAAATGTATTGCTGATCTGAATTGCAATCATTGCAAAAAATGTAGGATCAGTTGAGCTATTTCTTCCAAAGACTAAAAGTTAAGGGTGTACTCTCTCTTGCATCAGCTCTACAGTGAAGTGCAACCATCAACAGAGTTTCATCATATGGGCTTGATCTGCCTGCCACATGTGCAGCAGTAAACTTTTCACACGAGCAAAATACCTTTTGTACTCTTACGGTCCAAATCCATTACGAGATATTGCTTCATTTCATAATTATCATCAAATAAAGATGCTCATATAGTATAGGGACCCCTCCCTTTGCTCCAGCTTGGAGATAATGCTGAAACATCTCAGTAGAGAGAAAAAGAAACTTCACCTTGTATTTTTTTGCTCCACGTCTGTGGTAGGAACCAACATTTTTTCTCCACATGGTGTTCAGTCCATCCGTGGTGCAAGCACTGGAAACCCATATGCGAACTGTAAACGTGACAGATTGCATGCATTTCTTTACCGTAAATATCTCAGAAAAAGGGCAGGCCAAATCTGCATGTCAGACTCCACACTTTTCACAATCAAAACCAACAACAACTGCCAATACAAACTTGGTTAGGTTGTAAATGAACACCTGTTAATGTTTAGCTCAGATCAAGTTATTTGTCAGCTGAACAAACTCCTTGAACAATTATAGTATTTACTACATTCAATTCCAATTCCATTGGAAAAATTTCCATTTCATTCCACTATCTTACTGAAGAATGAGTCACAAGTCGAATAACAAAACTAAAACGGATTTCAACACTTCTCATGTTTATGCCTCAATTAAATTTTTTAAAAGAAGTGTTGTCTGCACTCTGATAAACACAGGAGGGCGAATTCCTCAGGTCTAGACTCACCAGTACACCTTCCTTTGAAAGACAAAGGACACTCCTTTAAAGAAAACAAATTGGAACATAACTTGACTTGACACTGAGCACAAATACAGAGTACTCATATCCAGGACTGCCTTGTGAACTCCACTGAGGAGGCGCCTGAAAGAGAGGACAGCCAAGCTAATGTCCATCATTAACAGCACTCCTCGCCATCTACACCAGCCTGTAGGAGGCCTGAGCAGCTCCTTCAGCAGACGGCTACATCCTACAAACACGAGAGAACGCTACCACAGATCATCCCAACATCTGCCACAGTCTTCAACATCAGTCTGGAAACAAACTTAATCACTCTCTACAGAATTCTCTACTTTCCGCGCCATGCGGTTTATGCTAGGTGTACACCTAGAAACCGCCCACCTTGGCCACATCCATGGCCAGAATTTGTTCTTGTTCTGTTCATTGCTGGCTGATGACACACTTCCCTGACAAACTATTGCTGACTGTACAAATCATGGAAACTCGCATACATTCACGTGGAGTCTTCCTCTATAAGTGCTACCACAACCATGACCACCACCACTACTATTACTACTATTACTATACTATAGAGGTCAGTGAAGCAGACAGTATAAATCAGTTTGGAATTTACATTATGGATCCCCAGAGACAAATGATATAAATATATTTATACATTTTGATTTGATTTCAGATTTACTGGCTGGTAAAGCATTAATACTTCTTACTATCCTCGTTTTTCTAACTCAAAACATGAAATGTTTGACACACGCCTGACTGACTCGTAAAATAGCGTAAACGCAATAATGGGCGAGTTTACAAGGCGCAGAAGAATGTCGCTGCGCCTCGTCTCTCGGTATTACGGTCATCCCCCACAAGAGGCTCTGTACGTGGCAGCGACTAAAACCCCTCTGTCCTGCTCCTCACCCCGGGGTGCTAAGTGGATCTGCGTCCGCATACCTAACACTGACGATACTCCGTAGACCCTGGGACCATAAAGGTAAGATAAGATCAAACATTTAATGCCATTACCCGCTGCTCTGTCCGCCCTGTGTACTCGGCGCAGGATCGGCGTGTCTGCTGAACATGCTGGGATGGTTGTCAATAACTGGAGCCAACAGGTTTTTGCCCCCGTGTTTTCAGCCACTGCGGACTCTGTGCTCGTAGGAGAGATGAAGTCTTAGCAGCGTCTTGTTCCCCGCTTACATTTCCACATTAGCATGTCTCCGTGTCGGTGTTTTCCCGCGAGCACGTAAGAGAAAGTTTGGAAACTTTGTTACGCAGCGATTGGGGCAAGTGTTGTTGTTTGACACCACGCATGTTGTTTTTTACAGCCCCCCGGGGTGTTTGGTGGCGTGTTTTGGTGTGTTACAGCAGTCTAAGGGACGTTCAGGGGACACTCGGAGCTCAAAGTTGTTGGGATTTTCTAGAAACAACTGGGGCTGACGTCATCGACGCTGCTGCTGTCCAGCTGGGAGATGATGAGCTGACTCGGGATCAGCGCACAGATACAACCCGTTCAGAGCAATTTTATACTCTAAAGATAAAAACAAGAGGTTTTTTCATGTGCTCACAGGAACATTGACTGCCTTCTGACCAAGCTTTGATCTGCATGGTTGCATTATATCCTGAATTGCGTGTAATTTAGGATCATTTCCAGGTTACTACTGATTATTTCCTCATATACAGTGTCCATGCACGTGTGTACAGATCTGTGCATGGTTGCGTGACATCTTATGTTAAAGTATTTTCTAAATGCTCCTTATCATTAATCACTGGGTGTTATGAATCAAAATGTGCCTATAACAGATGTATTGACAGAAAATATCTGTAATAACAACACAGAATCTCTTCCTTTGCCCTATGTGTACTGGGATATGCTCCACAAATGAGTAAATTAAAGATGTATAGATAACACATGACCTGTAAAGATATAATTGAAAAGATTCATGAAATGACAGGTTATCATATCTGTGAGAAGGGACAAACTACACATAACTAAAAGCTGTTGTTTAGTCTAGCGACTCTTGGTTGTGTCACACAGAGCTACCCTCTCCGCACCAGCCTGTGTGTGTGTGTGTGTGTGTGTGTGTGTGTGTGTGTGTGTGTGTGTGTGTGTGTGTGTGTGTGTGGGCAAATTCCAAATGTTAAACTTGAATGAATTTATACGATGCGTGCTGACTCAGGTAGTAAACCAGTTAAAAAGAGTCTCTGCCGAGTGACTAATCAACCAACCATTGCATCATTGTCAGCACTCGACCCAACCCTTTAATTTGAGCGTACCCAAAGCGGCTCAACCGCCCCACCACACCACTTCAGAAGCTTAGTTTTATTGATTACACCCCCCGAAGGCATTTAAACCCGCCCCTTTCACTTTTAGCCAAACGGCACAAAGTGTCACTTTGTGGTTGATCCTAGGATGAAAGGGTTGCTGCCAGGTGATTGACGGCCTGCAGTTATTTCTAATGGCAGTTATTTCTAAGTGGATGTGATAGCATTGGATTGAGCTAATGGAGGCCCTCTTACACATCAATCAGCTGTAATTGGGCTGTTATATGCTGATGACATGCACGCTCAGGAGGATGATGTCTGTCTCGATGCAGCTGAACGCAGACCTGCGTTATTGGATTTATGTCTGTGTCTGTCCAATGATCCAATCTCCTGTCTCTATCGATCTATTTCTTGTGTCACTTGCAGCCACTGAGTCTGTATATCCCAGACATTGATATCTAAATGCATGTTTGATGCTTATAGACCAGAAAAAGGCCTGGAAGCAGATGGAGTATTCAATGACATACAAAGAAACGGATGAAATATCGCATGCTTGCTTATGTAAACTTACCCGTGCATTACTTCAGCCTGTCAGCCTCTGTATGTTAAAACGCGCTCTGCAAAGTGCCTCGCTGTGTGAACGTGACCCCGTGGAATGAATGTATTCGGCCGGCAGGCGGAGGTGAACCTGTTTGCTGTGCTGCTGCCACGTAAGGATGTTTGGTCCCGCTCAGAGACGAGGGGGAAGCAATTAGAAATGCTTTCCCCGCTCCGTAAAACAAACGTGCTCTATTTTTAGTCACAGCGTGGCTGCAGATGGATTTTTTTTTAGCAGCCTTCTTTGCATCTGAAAGAAATCAGCGTTAATGTCAACCACATAGGCTGGATAAAAATGTTGGACTTGGACCCAGAGAGTGTTTTTTTTTTAAACCCTTTTCCTGCTGCCCTCCTTTACATTATTTCACATTGGGACGCTTTTTATGGTGGAGCGGACCGCTTCTCGGGGCTTATCTAAGCATCGTGACTACACAACGCTTTTTACAGACACAATCCACATCCACTCATTCATACACTGGGGGCATAGGCTGCCCTACACGGTCACGCTCGAGTCACTGTATTTGTGCACACTTGCACACTGATGACACAGTGTGCAATCAGATCCAGATCCAGCTGCATTCGTTGCATTCGAATGCATTGAAACCTAATGAAGCCGCTGAACACTTGAACTTAGTCGCCCCGCTTGTACTTTCTCAGAACGAAAAATGACCGTCCCAGTGTTATTTTCATTGCTTGGCAGGATGAATGAAGTTGTGAAACTTCCTCCTGGCAAGAAACCTTGTCCTTGACCCTTCGTCTACCTAATGGAAGTGAAACTCAAAGCGGATCCTTGTGCACTCGGTTTGACTCGACTGCACCGTCTGGAGTGTGAATCTGGCGGCCGCTGCACATCTTACACATCACGTAACTTTTGACGGATATATTTCAGTCTAAGCCGACTTACGTCCTGTATGAAACGAAGTGTGCAGAGAGCAGCAACAGTGACAGTTTCTCAAGTTTGACTCCGTGTCTGTTGCTCGTGGGGAGAGTTAAATCTCCCTCGGTCTGATGGGCAGTGGTTGTCTGAGCATGTTCCCAGCCTGTGGATAGCATGTGCACACACATACTGCATACTATGTGCTTGCTGCATGCCTCCCTGTCTGATTAACATCTCTCAGAGAAATACCTGTTAAGCATCAACCATGCGTTGTTAATCTCAACAGTCTATAAACAGGCCTAGTGTGTGTGCGGGAGTGCGTGAAAAGTTGGCAGACGTCCGTCTTTTCTATCAGTTTTCTCTGGCCTGCAGCCCCATGTCTTTATTAAAATGAATACTCCCAACGAGTTTTATCTTGTTGGGACTTTACGTCGACCAAATATGGTGAACCTAGATTATTAGCTTATTATTATTTGAGAATTTCGGGGCACCACCCTGCGAACAGGGACCAATAATCTGGTTCGTCAATTTGCCTAGTAAATCAGTCAAAAACTCTTAAATTACCTCTAGTCTCTCTGAAGGAGGTGAGATCCGAGCACTGGCAAGATGTAGCAATAATCACTTGCATCAATAACGACAGGGTTCGGTTAGTACAAATAATGACACTTTAATAACAAACGAAATTAAATTACATACATTTGTGACTAACTATAACTAACTAACATACAATCCCTGAGATAAAGACTAACCTACATACACATAACATAAAACAAGGAACAAACAGTTGTGTGTGTATGTGTGTGAGAAATGCGTGTACGCGCACGTATGCGTGCGCGTGCGTGTATGCGCGTGCGTGTATGCGTGTGCGCGCACGTGTGCGAGCGCGTGCGTGTATGCGTGTGCGTGTATGTGTGTGCGTGTATACGCGTGCGTGTGTCGGCGCGTGCCCGTGCTCCCGAGTGGGGGGTGCGCGCGACGAGAAGAGTCACGTGATCGGCGCGAGGGCCGATCTCGGAACAAAGGGTTGTAAACGAAAACAGAGAGACGTTCAGACACGGTCACAGTCTGCGTCCTCGTATATTCATACACGTGATAACGTGATTCAACGACAAAATCTACGTTCCAACGTGTAGGCTCCTAAGCACTTTGCGTTAGTTTACTGAGTCCAACTTTTGCCTCTTACGTGACCACGTGATGTGGTGTGCGTCGGCTGGATTGGGGGTCCGCTCAGTCTCCGGGTGTCGCAGCGTTGTCCGCGGGGGTCCTGGTTCGACGTGCCCGGCTGGGCTGCTGGAGAGGATGCGGCGGCTGGGTTTTCCCCTGGGGATGACGGGAACCTGGGTCGGTCTCTCCCGTTCAGGACCGGGTGTCCTGGATAGCGGCTTCGGGTGAAGCGGTCGCTATAGAGATGAGGTCTGTAGTAGACCTTCAGCAGCGAAGCTGCGGCACGGAAACTTATGCTCTTCTCAAGGAAACCACTCTTTATTTAGTTTTTTGGGCTCGGAGCCCGTGGTGCTTTCGTCCTGAAAAGGACGCGATAGTCACCACAACGGAGCGCTGAAACAGCGGTTGTAGAGCGGGATCTGGAGTAGCGGCGGCGGCGAGTCTTCTTCTCGTCCGGCGGCTGGAGTCTCCACGAAGTCCTCGGCTCGAAGTGTCGTTGCAGAAAGGTGGGCGAGAGAGAGACTGAGTGACCCGGTTCGCGTCCTTTTATCCCCGGGGTCCCCATGCCTGCGGGTGTGGGGCCCCCGCTCTGCGTCCCGAGGGACGAATCAGCTGGCTGGCTTTGGCAGCGAGCCAGCGGTCGGCTGCGCGCGCACGTATCCGGGGAGGAGTGCAGGGGTCCGGTGTCGGCTTACAGGTCCCTGCCCCGCAGAGTCATCTGGGCAGCGCGTGTGCGCCTTTGTTCTGCGGGGTGGGGGTCGACACAGGACACGAGGCTTCTCCTTTGTCCAGGACAGAGGTCTTTGTGCCTCTGTGTTTGTTTGTTTCTTTGATTTACTCGTTGTGTTGTTTATCTGCTTGATCCACTCAATCTGCAGCCTGTGTGGTCCTGCAGCAGTCCCAACATCCCCCCTTTGGCCTGAAGGATGGGGCGACCCCCGTCCTTTGGGGCAACCCTCAGGATGCTGCAGTCCATGTGGCCTTGACCTGACGGAGACTTGGAGACTGACATGGTTAAGGGCCAACAACAACAACAACAACAATCACCTGGTCATGGCAAGGGCATCAGTTGTTCAGTACTAACGCATTAACTAAATGACTTATGGTATTTGATAACCTGGAAAATCAACACGTTAGTATAATGCACTGGTCATGCATATATGGTTAGTGGTGGAAGTTAGTGGAAGGTTATCGTGAGTGGTGTATTGGTTTGCCCTGACTACGCTGGACCCTCTTCATCACTGGTTGAGCTTGTCTCCTCCAGTGATGCGTCAGCTGGCTTGAAGGGCTTGATCTGATTCGTTGGGAGCCATTTGTCAGGAGGTTTCCTGGGCTTGTGGGCTCTGAAACAGTATGCCACTTGTGGGGGTTTCTTTATGGTTCCCAGCAGGGTTGTTTGGTGGAGAGACTGGGGGCAGAGCATCTCGTTCCCTATGTCGCACCCGTGGTTGGTGTAGACGGTGGTGAGGCTGCTGTCCTTGTCTTCTCCAGAAGGTCTGGGGACTGGTTTAGCTGAACCTGCCAGGGAGCTTGGTCGGGTGAGGATGCCCCCCCTTGGCTGTGGCAGTGTTTGGCTCTTGTCAGGATCGGGGAAAGTGAGGGAGAGTTGAGAGGAGGTCTGTTGCTGTTGGCACACCTTGTTGCGAGGGCTCTGATCGGTGGCTGTCTTATCAGGCTGGAGTGCAACCGAGGTGTCTGGGCTTGTCGATCCACTCGGCTGTATGGCTCTGACAGCATGAACGTGGTACGTCGTGTGCTCAGGCAACGAACCAGGTGGTGGCTTGGGAGTCTGGAGTTGATTCACGGGAGCAGGTTCGGGTCCTGGTTCCCGTGATCCTTCTTCTGCAGCTCCTCGGCCTAGTCATGCTTGTGTTAGCTCCTCTCCCCCCTTTCCTCCCTTTTGCTTCCATTCCAGGAATCTCTGGTATTCGGCATCGCGTACTTTCGGAGGGGGACTTTGTCCGTCAGCGTGTCTTCGCTGCTCTTGGTAATGCCTGGGCTGCTCTTTGTGGCCTTGGTGCAGGTGCTTTCTTTGCCTGTCTTGCTGCCAGGCATGTCGTGCGTCCCCCCTCCAATGGCTGTCTTTGTCCATCTGGGGCTTGTACACTTGCCGAGAGTTGTACGGTGACGTGGCTGCCCCAAAGTTTCTGGAATGGGGTGTTTCGGCATCTTCAAGGGCCAGGTGGTGTGCCTCTGGAGCTTGTGATGCTAGCACTCTGGGTACTTCTTCTTGTCTCCCGTATCCCTGCAGCTTTGTTTCCCAGAACATCTGAGCGTATTTCTTCATGTCCCGGGTGTTAGGTTTATTAATCCAACAGTGCATTGTAACCTCTGTGCGGATTGACTCGTGCAGGTTGTGGAGGAACAACGACTGGAAGTTTTTGTCCTCCTCTTGGCCTGGAGTGTTTCTCCCCTGGAAGTAGGCAGTCTTTAGGCGCTTGAGGTAGTCTTTGGGAGGTTCACTCTTCTTCTGGAGTACTGATAGGGCAGCAGTCATGGCAGTCGCTGGGTCGGAGTAAGGTGAATACTCCTCCCGTAGAGCTGTGCATAGCTGGGCGTAGTCATCTCTGATCAACAGCTGCTGTGATTCGATGAAACTGCGCACTTCTCTGCTTGTCGTCTTCCAGATGAGCTTGAGCTTTTCTCTCTCCGTCGCATCTGGTAAGTCCTGCAGGCAGTGCTCTATTTCCCTCAGGTAGTCATCAATAGTAGAGTGCTTATTGGCGGGATCGAAGCGTTCGAGGTCTCTTGCCATTGACTCGATGGGTTTCAGGCGAAACTCCTGGACCTTGGGCTGTATTACAGGTTTCGACGATGCCTGGCTTTTCGCCCTTGGCTCTGTCTTTCTGGGAGACGGCTTGCTCTCAGTGTCCGTTTTGAGGAAACTCGGGTATGAGCTGTCAGAGCTCGAATCTTCCTCTGAGTGGGAGGAACTTGACGACGGGTCTCGTCTGGCCACTCCCCGCCTTGTCGGGGACGGCTTCGTCTCCCGTCTTTGTTCCTGCTCGGACTGATATTCCACCTGCCGTTGCTCTGCCTTCTGCGCCTTTCGCAGTCCTTTGAGTTCTCTCTGAAGCTGGTCAGCTTCCTTCTCGAGGAAGAGGGACCGCTCCTTCTGCTCCTGAAGATCAGCCAGAAGGCGGGAGCGAGCATCTCTCTGCTCCCGTACCTCCATCTCCAGGCGTACAATTAGTTCTTTTTGATCTTGGCTGTTGCCTTCCAAGATCCGCAGACCACTCTGTAAATCTTCCGATTTACGGTGGTGGAGAAGCGTCAGGTGGCCCAGTACGTGGAGTGATGAGGTGGCCTCTGTGGGGTTGGTGCCATGCTGTAGCCATTCCCGGATCTGGTCGTCGCAGTCGGAGGATGACAGTGTACGGATATTCTCCGCATCGTCTGCACTCAGCTTGCCGATCCGTACGACCAGTCTTTGCAGATCGCCTGTCGCCGGCGTTGGTGGGGACCTGCGGCCTGCTCTCTTGGCTCCTGGTTTCCGGCTGTCGGTGTCGCTCATCTTGATGGAGCGTTTGACCTGGGCACTCAAGAGGAGACGCTTCACCAGTTTTCAGAGGGTCCCTATTCTAACTTCTGTACTGCTCGTTTTAGTGGTTAGTCACTTGCATGCAGTAACAATGTTAGCCACTAGGGGTCTCGGCGAGTGAGTCGTGGTTTTGGGGTTTATTCCTAAAACTCACGCTCAGAAACTGTGTGGGTTAGAGACAGGGTCGTGCCTCTGGTTAGACACGTTACAGAGGGAAGGTTGTTAGTGTTAATTTATGAAAATATGAATTTTGGATTTTACTCCAGCAAATCAATTTTCATAAATGCGTGCAGTTATTGACACATATGATATTGCTATATTTCTTGCCTCACACGGGGCACCATTTGTTGGGACTTTACGTCGACCAAATATGGTGAACCTAGATTATTAGCTTATTATTATTTGAGAATTTCGGGGCACCACCCTGCGAACAGGGACCAATAATCTGGTTCGTCAATTTGCCTAGTAAATCAGTCAAAAACTCTTAAATTACCTCTAGTCTCTCTGAAGGAGGTGAGATCCGAGCACTGGCAAGATGTAGCAATAATCACTTGCATCAATAACGACAGGGTTCGGTTAGTACAAATAATGACACTTTAATAACAAACGAAATTAAATTACATACATTTGTGACTAACTATAACTAACTAACATACAATCCCTGAGATAAAGACTAACCTACATACACATAACATAAAACAAGGAACAAACAGTTGTGTGTGTATGTGTGTGAGAAATGCGTGTACGCGCACGTATGCGTGCGCGTGCGTGTATGCGCGTGCGTGTATGCGTGTGCGCGCACGTGTGCGAGCGCGTGCGTGTATGCGTGTGCGTGTATGTGTGTGCGTGTATACGCGTGCGTGTGTCGGCGCGTGCCCGTGCTCCCGAGTGGGGGGTGCGCGCGACGAGAAGAGTCACGTGATCGGCGCGAGGGCCGATCTCGGAACAAAGGGTTGTAAACGAAAACAGAGAGACGTTCAGACACGGTCACAGTCTGCGTCCTCGTATATTCATACACGTGATAACGTGATTCAACGACAAAATCTACGTTCCAACGTGTAGGCTCCTAAGCACTTTGCGTTAGTTTACTGAGTCCAACTTTTGCCTCTTACGTGACCACGTGATGTGGTGTGCGTCGGCTGGATTGGGGGTCCGCTCAGTCTCCGGGTGTCGCAGCGTTGTCCGCGGGGGTCCTGGTTCGACGTGCCCGGCTGGGCTGCTGGAGAGGATGCGGCGGCTGGGTTTTCCCCTGGGGATGACGGGAACCTGGGTCGGTCTCTCCCGTTCAGGACCGGGTGTCCTGGATAGCGGCTTCGGGTGAAGCGGTCGCTATAGAGATGAGGTCTGTAGTAGACCTTCAGCAGCGAAGCTGCGGCACGGAAACTTATGCTCTTCTCAAGGAAACCACTCTTTATTTAGTTTTTTGGGCTCGGAGCCCGTGGTGCTTTCGTCCTGAAAAGGACGCGATAGTCACCACAACGGAGCGCTGAAACAGCGGTTGTAGAGCGGGATCTGGAGTAGCGGCGGCGGCGAGTCTTCTTCTCGTCCGGCGGCTGGAGTCTCCACGAAGTCCTCGGCTCGAAGTGTCGTTGCAGAAAGGTGGGCGAGAGAGAGACTGAGTGACCCGGTTCGCGTCCTTTTATCCCCGGGGTCCCCATGCCTGCGGGTGTGGGGCCCCCGCTCTGCGTCCCGAGGGACGAATCAGCTGGCTGGCTTTGGCAGCGAGCCAGCGGTCGGCTGCGCGCGCACGTATCCGGGGAGGAGTGCAGGGGTCCGGTGTCGGCTTACAGGTCCCTGCCCCGCAGAGTCATCTGGGCAGCGCGTGTGCGCCTTTGTTCTGCGGGGTGGGGGTCGACACAGGACACGAGGCTTCTCCTTTGTCCAGGACAGAGGTCTTTGTGCCTCTGTGTTTGTTTGTTTCTTTGATTTACTCGTTGTGTTGTTTATCTGCTTGATCCACTCAATCTGCAGCCTGTGTGGTCCTGCAGCAGTCCCAACAATCTCAATACTGGAATTTGATCTTATGTGGCCATTGTGCAACGTAGAGAAAGCATGAACTGTAAGCAAAAATCAAAAGAAAATCCCCAGGAAGGGTGTTTCCAAACAGTGGTTTTACAGCTTTGTAACAGTGTCTGTGTAAAAAGGCTTTGGGTAAATTTGGCTTTGATTTTGAATAGTTGAATATTTTGCTTTCAGTTATTTTTTGTCTGCCTGTTGTGGAAGTTCAGGTTTGTTTTAATTTGCATTGAGCTCAGTAATCTCACTTCCCAACCTTTGAATGTGGTGTAAATCTCAAAGACTGGTTTAGTTTGCGGAACAAATTAGCCACAAGCGAAGGCTTCAGAAATGATCTGTCGAACAACACTGAGCCATTTCTTCAGCTTTCATGACAACACTCACCCCACAGTTTTGGCGTTTGCTCATGTTTGGACTCCTCATTGAAATAATATTTTTGAAACCAGCTGGAAACGTGGAGTAGGAATACTTTTATCACAAATCCCCCAGATAAATTTTATCCTGTTATCTGGACACATGTTTAATATTCTGTTCCTCAGAAACTGGAAGAGGTGGGATACTTCTGCTCACTGCCATGTGCCCGATCCAAGACAGCTGTAGCTGGGAACAGAAGGTTTTCCCCTCCGCCGGTTCGCTGTAAAGAGCAGTCCAGCAGGGGAGACGAGTGGAGCGCATGCTGAAACCGTTGCTATGTCGGTAAACAATAACCCCTGCCCCGCTGCAGACCTTAGATCCCGACTGCTCAGCCAGAGAGTTTTGGCGTTTTTATCTTTCTTAATTTGAAACAACTGACTCACACTTGAGGGTGTTTGCAGCGGATGGACTGCCTGTTTAAGATACTCCCTTTCAAAGTCTTCAAGACCTCCCTAATCCGCATCCGCACTCTGAAAATGATGGACCTGCAGCTGGGTTTTGTAGGTTGCGGGTTCAAGGATTGCACCAGCTCTCCAAAAAGGTGAATGACTGCTCTGAGTGTGGAATAAAATCCTGGAGCTAACCTGGATCACCAGGACCGGAGAACAGAGAGACGACTGTCCCACGGATTTGAGTAGTATTTACCAAGCAAGGTGTTTGTTTTAGATATTTACATTCCGAATAACTCATATAATTAATGCCAGTCTATATTGCATGCAGCTTGCTCCTGCGCAGAAAGACTCATGGTGTCCATGCTCATCATAACACAGCTGTCTGGTCCTGTCCTCCCTTGACCTTTTTCAGATCTTGCCCTGCCAGAAATGCCAGGCGAGAGAGAGAGTGAGAGAAAGAGAGAGACGGAGTCAGTACTCTGGAGTGTGTGGTAGTCAATGTAACGGGCCTCTTTTCAGGAATGTGACATGGGTGTTACAACCTGCAACAACAGGCAGGGCTGTGTTTGGACTGCATAATGGCACAGGCTGTAAATTACAAGAAGAAAGATCCGATCCTTTGCCTTGGTTGTTTAGGGCCGAAACAGTAATCGGGGCAGGGGTGCATTTAGTAAACCAGCGGGCCTCCCAGGAGGCTAAATGTTTTTTGGGAGCATGTTTCCATCATGTTTCCTGCATCTCGAACTCTTTTTGAAGCTGTACAATGTTTGCATTTGATAATCTGGATTGAAATCTGTGTGTTTTTTGTGTTTTTCCTAGTTAAAAGTCGAGGAGCCTTTGTGCAGGAAACGTGTTTCTGTGACACAGATAATTCCAGCACCGCTTTGGCACCGATGCTAGTCTGCATTCATGGTCCAGGATCGTCCATGTGCACCAAGGCCCACTGGCCACAATTATCATGCATGCATAACCAATATCTGTTTCGTCCATTCGGTAATGACTTTAGGCAGAGTAGAGGCATTCAGTGAGCGACACTTTCACTTTAGAGATGTAGGTTCCCAGAACTGGTGTAACTCAAAAGATTTTCAGCGACATAGTTTTGTAAGGGACTGTAGAAATGCTGGGAAAAGGCTTTGAGTTCAATGAGGCTTGATTATGAATGTAGTGTATTTCTGTCTTTAGGCATGTTTTGGAGGCGAGTCGGAACAGCTCTGCAGCTTTCCCACATCCCAGAGGAGACAAAGCTGGAAGCTGTGGTTTTATTCTGGCATAAACAGACACTGACCTATTTACCCAGAGCCACAGTGGCGGACTAGCCATCACTGTAAAAGCTAAAATCTGCCTACACAAAATCGTGACCTTGGCCTTCAATTTTACCAAAGTGTCAGTTAAAACATAGTTTTATCTGTGGCCATTTTTGGGCTTCCGAGGGTTGCAGACCTGAATTATATGGGCAAAGGAAATTACAGTTCACCCTGACCTGTTAAATCCATTTCACAGCTATTCACTAATAACACCTAGTGTTTATTTTGTGCCAAACAGTGAGGTGGTGTTGACATTTGCCTCATTAAAAAGTTTCATTTCTCACAAGTAAGCCAACCTCTGCCTTCCATTGTGTTTATTTTGCCACTGAATACTCTCATTTCTTATAGAGTGTATGTTACAGACTAAGAGGCTATTTACTTCCCTTAGGACACGACACCAGCGTCTCAGTGTCTCTTGTCATGTGTCAGGCCAGAGAAATGATTTACTCTCCACCCCAAGCAGATTCCTGGCCACCAACGATCGAGGTCCTCCTCTGCTCGAGAACATCTGTCTCTTAAAACATTTAATTAGACGGTGGCGCAGACACAACTATGCATGTGTGTGTATTTATGTGATTACACGGGGACGTGCGTGGATGTACGTGTAGCTTTACACGAGAGGCAGTAAACAGTCATCACTGTGAGCTGGGGTGGTGAGGGAGCTTTGGATGAAATCCAAGAGGAGAAAGTGGAGCAGTGTCGTTTTCCATCTAAGCAAACGGCATAAAGCTGCTTTTATACCAGCGCTCAGATGGAAACAGGTGAGATGCTATTCTTCAGTGCGGCCCTTTTGTGCAGCCGCTGGAAGTCCACACAGCTCATGTTGCTCTGCCCTAGATTACTCCACTGTTTATTTGAGGACAAATATTAGCAGAGGAAGCGTGGCAGCATCTGACAAGAAAGGCATAATAGATCTAGAAACAATAAGCACGACACAGCTGATAGGCCTCAGTGCAAGAAACGTACTGCTGAGCCAGTGTTTTCTTGGCTGCTGGGAATTAGTTTAGATTATCAATTAAACTCTAGATTATGGTCCAGTCTGCTTCATAAATAGTGTAATGGCTGTAATATGCGGTTTAGTTTTTGGTTAAACCGGACTGAATGGCTCCTTTCACAAGGCAGCTGTTTGACTCTCATATGCTCTGGTTGTTGTTTTACAGCCACAGCTGTTTTTAATGTCAAACCAGGGACAGGCAGTGAATGATGAGCAGGTGATTATTGTGAAGCCAAGTTGTTGGTAGAGACCAAATCCAGAGCTAAAACGGGGGATTGAATCTTAGACTTGGATTCGTCCTGAGGAAAATCTTGCTCCATATCAAATCAGCTGTTAGACAACCATTGGAATACCTATGAATCAGCCAGTCTTTGTGTGTCAACCAAAGCAGGTCTTTCATGTGACATTTACACACTGTGTAGGTCAACATATGCTGTATATACATATGTATATAGACTTCTATACGCTATTGTATTTGATCACAGGTGTCCATTTTGATTTCGTGTCTCTCTTCTGCATGCTCTGTCGATCCAGCCTCTGCCTCAGCCTTTGTTTGTAATTTCTCTCAGCCCCTGGCAGCCATCTTGGACTCCAAAGTAGAACAAAGGACATGGAAGTTAATTTGTCCTGACCATCCACTGCCCAGATGTTCTGATGGCTCAGTCACCAGTACGATCACTGTGGATGTTGGACATTTTATTCTGCACATGCAGAATGTTTTTTAAAACAGTAATGCTCCTTTTTCCACATTGTCCATCTTTCTTCTTCTGTCTTAATGAGAAATGGGCTCACAGGCTGTTATGACAGCATGCCTCACAGCAGGGACCAGTGACTCATTTATAAGAAACACTATGGAAACTCTGAATATTGTTTAACCATGGTTGCAAGTCTGAATGTGCCATCATTGCAGAACACAGCAGAAATCCTGTTGTTAGCTCATAGCAGCTAAGGTGGAAACAGCTGGACTGAACAGAGTGAACTTAATGTGACATTTCCCCTTTGTGGGGACATTTCAGTTTTGATGCTAGACTTGTACACACAGCATAGGTTAAAAATCACCACCCTAGTGTTTACTACAGTTTCATATGGTTCAGTACATAGTCTATTGAAGAATGACCCACATTATCATGACACGAGGCAGTAAAATGAGCCGTGAGGGTGCAAATGTGTGGTGACGTGATGCGACTGTGTCTCTCCCTGCAGGCTATCGAGAGGCAGAATGAAGAAGTTCACGTCGTGTCTCCTCTGGGCGCTGCTGTGGTGCGGCTGCTGCTGCTGGGCCACGCGGGCAGAGATTTTCACTTCCATAAGTACGTTTGTAAAGAGCTCCGTCAGTGTTTTAGTTTCCTCCTCCCAGCTCCATGACATCCGTTAGACTGTGTGTTTTCACTTTTGATATAGTGGTATAGTGGGTGTATAATGGGTTTATGCAATGCCGCCAGTCCATTGCATTGCTCACACACACACACACATACACCATCCACTCTTTCATTCACATCTAGGGGTAATTTAGAGTCTCCACTTGACATCTTTGCACCGTAATGGGGATCGGCTTATTCCAGCACACACTGGATGATTGCTGGCATTACACCCTGGACAGGTCACCAGTTCATTGCAATAAAAACTGAAGCTCTTCACACCCTGCGGAGGAGCACCAGTGTCTTGAGCCAAAGACAAAACAGTTTTGTTGAAAACAGTTCCTCTGGAATAATAAAAAGTAGAAAGAAAGTCTTTTTTTTTTTAGTCAACCTTGGTTTAAAGAGAAATAATTGTGGTCCTGGTCTGTTTAAAAAGACAAAAATAAAGAGGAAAAGAAAGGAAAAGATCGTGCTGACTGAGTGCTCAGTCTGCTCGACTCCTGGAAACTAAAAAGAAAAAAATCCTGTGAACCTCCTCCCTCCAAAATGTGAAGAGGATCAGTGAGAAATCCGCCTGATTAGCAGTTTGCTTCACGTCTCCCACGTAGGCTGCGTCTCACACGATAAACTCAACAAACCCTGTGGTCCGCTGCGTCTGGCCGATCCGCTGCACGACGCTGAAAACAATGAAAGTGCTTCATCACTGCTCGGCCCGGGCAGCCGCTGCACACTCATGATGGCCCACGGCTTCCACGGGGCTGTTTACGAGGGAGGCGAGACCCCAATCATCATGTCAGCGGGTCCTGGATGGAGACACCACTGTAGTTTACTGTGTAATTGCCTGCAATCGAAGCCCCGCAGTTTGTGGCTGGGGAAGATTTACTTTTAGTTCTCTGTCAGTCTGTAGAAAATGGGGATACCAGGCACACAAATTGAAGACCTTTTAAAGAAAGTGAAGTCAAGCGCAGACACTTGAACTCTGCAGTTTTTTTTGACACCGTATCAATCAAATTCTCATTATCAGACAGGAATGTGATGCTGATTTAATCTCGGGTGACGCCTCTCACTCATGTTCACCTCCTGTCCCTCTCTGCAGGCCAGATGACAGACCTGCTCTACACTGAGAAAGAGCTGGTTCAGTCCCTCAGGGAATACATAAAAGCAGAGGAGTCCAAGCTTGCTGCAGTCAAAAGGTAACTTCACAGCTGCGTTTTCACTCCAGCCCCTCCTGACCAGGACAATGACTCAGTACCTCTGACAGATTATCTCACTGTGTCAGGAGATTGGATTGGAGATTGCATTGACACATCCAAGTGGATAGAACTGGACAGGAGAGACACATTTGTTGAAATCAGCTATCAAGAAAAGATTTGTTCATGTAAACAGAATAATGTAGGGGCTAGAGTCCTGCTCAGTGTGTCTGTCTTGTGGCCATCATCAATAGTTACATATTGTGGTCAGTTGTTGATCAGTTGTATGTTGCTTAAAAAGATCAGTGACTATCAATCTATCAAAATATCTATCTATCGACCTCTATTTCGGTTGCCCTGTCTTGTTCTTTCAGACTCTATAGCGCCATCTCTGTTCACACCCCAGATGCAACATGTTGAATGAAAGGCATGAATTGAACATGATTTGAAATTAATTAATTTGTCTGTCAAATGGGAGCTTTCACACTTTGACTCACAGCTCTCTCTCTGTCTCTCTCTGTTCTCTCTCTCTCTCTCTCTCTCTCTCTTTCTCTGTGTCTCTCTCTCAGCTGGGCCAATAAACTTGAAGACCTGACCAGAGTGTCCACCTCCGACCCAGAGGGCTACCTGGGACACCCTGTAAATGCGTACAAACTGATGAAGAGACTCAACACAGAGTGGTCTGAACTGGAGACCCTGGTGCTTCAGAGCCCCTCAGATGGTAAGAAAATGTCAGGCCTTTGCTTTAGCCTGGTTCTAACTCTATCTATTAGATGTTTCATAAACATGGGTATCATCAAACCCTTCCATCTCAATTTTTTTTTCCTTTTTACACCTTTCTGTCTGAAACTCCTGCAAGGAGTTTTCAACACATCAGAGACATCTTTGCATCTCTGCCAGTGGCTCTCAGGCTTCATTCCTGCCCTTTAGTTGGCAATGCACGCGTCCACATTCACATCTCAGCGTCTTTGCTTAATGTGTAATGCATCTGAAGGCAGCAGACGCTGCTTTTTTTTCTACTGAACTGAGAATGCAGTGGAGGGATAGTACCGAAGCTACAGCTGCTCCTCGTCTCTGCATATTTTGGCTGTGTTATATAGGTGTGTGTGTGTGTGTGTGTGTGCGTCTTTCTGTGTTTAGATATTTGGACGTGGGAGTCTCTGCATGTTTACACTTGAGTCTGTTCCTGTATGAGGCAGATAGGAACAGCATGATCTGCATACATGGCCATGGGAAAGAGGAGAGGGAGAGAAAGAGGCTGGATGTGATAGACCTACGGCGTCTGTACTTGTCTTAACATTACGAAGAAAAGGGTACCTATGTTTTTTTTTCTTTTTTCACCCGTAATCCGTGTTGCTTTTCATCACTGACAAATGTGATGCACTCCCATGTCATGTCAGTGAGGGATGTGCAAAGAAAAGCTGACAGTGCAAGAAAATCCCAGCCCCATTAATCATCTAGATAATGCAGACTCTTTTATCTCCGTTCATCTAATGAAGTCACGTCTGCAATATGAAACGGTGAAAATGCCACATCTGCCCTGGGGAGGGACTTGTCAGACTCGGCCGAGGAGCAGATGGCGTTGCCTCATACGGAGGTCTCAGAGGAATTCGCGGGGGCCGCACGTGAAAGCGTCTCACCGAGCACGCAGCACCTGCTACTCGCACACCGGAGCAAGATTTACTCGTCTGTTGTCCTGGAAGAGCCAGATTCCTCGGGCTCGGCGTTGCCCAGTTACGCTGTTTTCCTCTCTCCCCCTCCGTCTCCAGGCTTCATTTCCAACATGTCGGCACACAGACAATATTTCCCAGATGAGGAGGACCAGACGGGCGCTGCCAAGGCGTTGATGCGTCTACAGGACACGTACCAACTGGACTCGGAGGCTTTCTCCAGAGGGAAGCTGCCAGGTGACTGCGGAGCACAGAGAGCAGCGCAGAGACCACGGATATGTCAAGAGGGAGATTAATGTGTCATTTACGAGAGGGGGGGGAGCACGTGTAGTGATTTTTATTGTGTCCAGACTATTCTCACTTCTTCAGGGGTTCGGGTTTCAAGTTAAACTTAATCATAGTTTTAGTCTAATGTCAGGTTGCAGTTAAATTATTTTAGGAGTTATTACTTTGGTTCTGGGCCATAGTTGGATGTAGGATGTGGTTGTGGTTATGAAACTCAGAAAAGACTGAAGCATGGTGGCGTCATTCAGCACACATTGGATCCTTGAACCTCATATTGAGCTCTAGTCGCTATTGCTTAGATTTCTTGTGTAAAACTTGTACTGCCAAGACTCAAATACGCTCAATTTGCTCACTAGAGTTCTAAACTAGTACAAATGATGCAGAAAATTATGAAGTTTAAGCAAGTAATTCAGCAAAGAAGTAGTTCATGGTGGGAGCTTCTGCCAGTATGCTAGTAAAACTTCCTCTTCTGCAGATGCACTGAGTCCTAGTCTGGGCTCAATTTTAGCTGTCAGGCAGAGAGAAATGTATAAAGTTACTGAAGAAGGAATAACGGCACAGCACGGTCCTGTGAAATCGGAGCCCAGTTGGGTACGCTCAGTGTTTATTAAAGTGAGCGGTGCCTGTCCCCAGGTTTACACTCCAACGCCCTGCTGTCAGTGGACGACTGCTACGACATGGGCAAGACGGCGTACAACGACGGCGACTACTACCACGCCGTGCTGTGGATGCAGCAGGCCCTGAAGCAGCTGGACGCCGCAGAGGAAGCGGCGGTCTCCAAGGTGGACATCCTGGACTACCTCAGCTACTCTGTCTACCAAATGGGAGACCTGCCTCGCGCCATCGAGCTCACACGCCGACTGGTGGCCATCGGTAGGCTCCTGCATGCAAGGAATCCAAGCACACACTCAGAGAAGTTGCATTTTCTCTGTTTTTCAGTCTTTTTCTTCTTAGAAAGCCTCATTTTGCCATCCTTTTGGCAAACAAAGTCTTGAAAAAAAAAAGGTTTTTTAGAAATCATAGTAATTTCTGGGTCGCTGACAGATAGAGCTGTGAGCTCTCCCTGCTATGGGCGCTTTAAGGTGGGATCCTCTGGGTGTAGTCGGTCCAAAGTCTACGCCCGTGGTTTGAGGCTCTTAATTTAGTCCCTGCCTCAAGGGCTGCGTTGACAGCTGCAGGCCATCGTCCTAGAGCTGCGGCGTGCTTGTTTACGTGCCAAGTAGAATGACTTGAGGTAGGGCAGATGTAGCGGCTCCCGTGCTTGTACCAAAAGAAACCAGACATGTTCAAGGACGCCGAGGAAGGAAGAGGAAGGCCACTGTTTGGATAAGAAAATACACAACAGCTGGAAAAGTGGGAAAAGGGAAGAGATCACTTTATTTTACTTTACACTGGTAAGTTTAGAAGTGTGTGTAACTAAATCAGTGTAGCATAGACACTGTTCTCAGTGTGGAGGTTGATGTAATTCTGGAGCATGGAAGCATTCAGAAGGCCCAGTGTCACTGAAGGGTCAGGCCATATCAACAAATGTCCACAAGGGGGAGATTTGTAGATAAGTAATCTCCTTATATGTATACAAACATAATATCCCTCTTATTTCAACCGCACCATGTACTGATCTATTGTTTACATCTTATCATATATTGTGTCATTCTAGGAATTCAGAACATTTTCCATCTATCTACAGAAAGTATCAACTAGTCGCTGTTGGATAGATGTGTTAAAAAAATACATATATGTATTTACACACACGCACACATACATTAAAAAAGAACTTAATGAAAGCTCGAAAGTAAGACTCATGAATTTCAACAGTTATTAGATATTTTTGTTGGCCCTTGGTTGTGTTATGAGTTATTTTGACAGATGTGCAGCATGTTATTCCTCCTTGCTCATCTGTTTCCCTTGTGTTGACAGACCCGGGCCACCAGAGGGCAAGCGGAAACCTCCGGTACTTCGAGCGCCTCCTGTTCAAGCAGCTCAGTGAGATGAACCAGGACTACGAGCCTCCGTCCGAGGAGCCCATCCAGCTGGGGACCTACAGCCGGCCTAAAGACCACCTGCCGGAGAGAGAGACCTACGAGGCCCTGTGCAGAGGCGAGGGGCTCAAGCTGGTGAGACGTGCAGAGATCAACACAGGACAATGTAACGTGAAACAGCAGAGAGGCAAAATGGGGCTAAATGAAATTCTATATTACCATCGAGTTTGACATTTGGCCGTCGGGGGTGTAACAGTAATGCTAACTGTTTTTTTTCTTTGCTTTCTTTCTCACGTCGACCCAAGCGCATGCATACTGTGCTGGGAGTGTTTGGCCTCACGCCAGTCTGACCCGATGAGAGTGCGGAAAAACAGGGCCACAAACACACATTTGTAAAAAGCTCTGCAGGCGTTGCAGCATGAGCAGTATCAGTCAAACAAATCTGACTCGCCTCCTCTAAGCTCCTCCAGCGTGATGCTCTGCTCGTCCCGCTGCTCTGGCTGAACTCTCTGACCATGAGACTGAAGCGGGGTTGTGTGTTTTGTTTTGTTTTTTGTTTTCGGTTTCCTCAGAGCGAAGCAAGGCGCAGCCGTCTGTTCTGTCGCTACCAGGACGGTAAGAGCCCTCGTCTCCTGCTGAAGCCCATGAAAGAGGAGGACGAGTGGGACAGTCCACACATCGTCCGCTACCTGGAGATGCTGTCAGACGCGGAGATCGCCAAGATCAAAGAGCTGGCGAAACCCAGGGTGAGACCACAGCCGAGTGATGAATGTACACGTGCCTTATGGGAGACAGGAACACTGCTGAGTATGAACGGGGCTTGTTGAATGTTCCTGCTTATCTCAGCGGTCGCCTTGGTCCTGATGTCTGTGAGAACGCTGAACTGGAACATCATAACTCTTCACATAACAAAACAAGGGATTCTGAGAATCTTACAAAACATAAGCACAAGAACAAAATCTTCTTGATTGGGAGCTTATCTAAGTCTTGAAAGCATCCGCATCTTTAAATGCAATAAGAGCATAATCACTTTATGGTACCATATTGCATCATAGTCAGAATAAATATAAGGTAGAAAGTGTCAGGCAACATGTAGAAGTCTGTAGCTTTATTGTGGTTTTATATCTGTCGTTTTTGTCTTGAAGCTTGCCAGAGCGACTGTCCGTGACCCCAAAACAGGCGTCCTGACCACGGCCAACTACAGAGTGTCAAAAAGGTAACAACATTTACATTATGGCATAATATTTGTCGGTTGCTTAGAAAATCTAGTGACGTCTGCGCCCTATTAGAGGCAAATGTGTTTTTAAGTGGCTTCTCGATGTGTTGAGGTTCAAAATGCAGCAAACATTAAGTATAATCCGAGGCAGTGGAAATCAATTATAAAGAAAATTCAATCAATCGGATTCTACAAATATGCCGCGGCACGTTTGAAGCATGCGGCTTCAATAAAGCCGACAGCAGATGATGACATCAGACCGCAACCTTGTTGAGTAAATACATGAGATTTCGATCTCCAGATGTCCTCTGCATTTTTCCACGTTTTGTTTTGATTTCTTCTCCTTTCTTTTTCAAATGTACCAAGAATCTATGTCTTCCTCGCAAATGCGCCATTTTTGTGTCCTGTAGCGCTTGGTTGGAGGGCGAGGAAGACCCGGTTATTGACAGAGTCAACCAGAGAATAGAGGACATCACAGGCCTCACAGTAGACACCGCAGAGTTACTACAGGTAAGCTCACATGCACCACAGTACACTGACCAACTCTTGGATCACTGTGTAGTAGTTTTTTTGTTGTTGTTAATTAAAAACTACACTAATAACATATCCAACAAATAATTGAAACAATGTAAAAAAAAAAAGAAGAGAAAGAAAGTACTGGCAGCAGAGAAAAATGCATGAAAAAGTAGGATTAAGGAATATTTCCATACACATGTAATAGGTCAACGGATTGCGTAATATCCTGTCCACTAAGCACAGTGTAATAATAGTCTAATATCCTGGAAACAAGTCAACATGATTTGGCTAAAGTCTAATCGTCATAGACATGTATTGTAATCTCCCAATGAATGTTGAATCCTACTAGATACTTCTGGACATTAAAATGCTTTCCCTTGCTCCTGGCCAACCAGGTCGCCAACTACGGCGTTGGAGGACAGTATGAGCCGCACTACGACTTCTCCAGGGTGAGTTCACAGTGTGAGGAGAACAGACAGGAGCAGGAGCAGGAGCAGGAGCAGGAGCAGGAGCAGGAGCAGGAGCAGGAGCAGGAGCAGGAGCAGGAGGACAGGCAGCACAAACACACACAGATAAAACGCACAGACAGTATGAAGAGCTTTTAGATAGTGTGAGTGATGAGTCATTCAGGATTTTATCTTAAGCAACAACTTTTGCAATCCTCCTTTTGATGAGTAGGCAACATTCAGCTCCTGATTGAAAGTCTGTGCACATACAGTGATTTATTTTTGTTCGCCAGTCGCATCTTCATCGCCTTTTTTGTGATACCATAACTTTGCCTTTTCTGCGTATCGATCAGCCAGGCTAGCCATCTGCCTTTGTCACTCTTGTCTGTTATGTAAGCGTCCAGCGTCTCTGGCCATTTTGTCTTCTATGTATTTCCACGGAAATCACCTCTGTGATGCTCTGAGCGCTACATAAGTATAATGTAACATGATTATGTCTTTGCCTTCAGGACTTTCTATCATAACCATTTCCTCCTATGAACTTCATGTGATCTGCGTCTGTATGTTTTGCATTTGCTCTGTCTTGAGTTGCGCTGCACAGTGATGTCTGCGCTAGTCAAAAGGTCACTGCTTCCTGTATCTCTCTCACCCCAGCTTAAGAATGTGCAAAACATGAGATGATTATTGGCTATTGCCCTCGATGGATTTTCTTAGAAGAGATAATCATCTTAATGATTCATGCTCCCATTCACTCCTATATGACAAATAAAGGCTTTTATGTCTTTATGTACACATGTGCTTTCAAGTATCCAACTTAAATTGGTTATTCTTAATTTAATTATAATGCAGTAATGTGTCTATTAGATGCAGTCCTGCTGTAAAGATTTGATGCAATGTGAGCGTAGTTAGCGCCCTTCGTGGCGGGCTCCTAGTGCGAGTCTTTTTGTTGGGTTAAAAGTTTGAAACATCTGTTGCAGCGCCCTTTTGACAGCATCCTCAAGGTCGATGGAAATAGACTTGCAACGTTCCTAAACTACGTAAGTACGCGCGCGCGGGCGGAGGCGGAGTGCTCATTGTGTATTTTCACTCTTGAATTTTATCTTTGTAGAAAGATGAGCCTGATGCTTTCAAAAGATTAGGCACTGGAAATCGTGTGGCTACTTTTTTGAACTACGTAAGTATGTGCATCTAGTCCTGTAGTCCAGACCCTAGAATTAGAGACAATACACTGCAACTGGTGCTGGACAAAAATGCCAACTGGAAAGTGGAGAAACTTTAGAGCTCTAAAATTAAAGTTTTTCCTGACCGTCGTCTCCAGTTCTTATTGTGGAGGGGTTTTGCTGATGGTAAAAGCCACTCTTTACTCTATGTTGTCTTTGCAAACACAGGGCTGTACAAAACAGAACGATACCCTTCGAGGGAAACAAGGATTCAGACTCTTTGTGACCACTTGAGCACAGCATCTTTGTGCTCGTATAAATGACCGTAACTTCCCTGAATGTATAACTTAAAGTTTATCATCGACAGGATAGAAGAGGATGGACTGTATGGCAGCAAATACTACACTAATCTAATCAAGCTCTTAAATGCATGTAGGATACGTAAATTTGTAACTTGTGAGAGGCATATTTTGAACAAGAAATCAGTTAAATTAGTTGGGAAGTAGGTACGGATCAGCCTTTTGGGTTAGTTGTTTTCCTTTACATGTCGCAGTCTTATAAAGATGTGTCTTTTTGTGCACCCTATTTCTTGCAAGACATTTACAAACTCTCCTTTGCATTCTGTGCCACTCAGCAAACAGTAATTCACCACTCAAAACAGAAACTAATTGGCATCAAATGACGTTTGATGCACGCACAATTCAATTTTTATCAATAATATGTGTTGCATTAATTCAAAGCAAAAGTTTCAGCCAACTCGCTTTAATTACATGCTGCCATGCAACATGTTCCCCTTAAGGGGAAGAAGACACGCTTGCAAAGACACAAAAGAGAAAATAACCACCTTGGGTGGAGGGGGCGAAGCAGACTGTCTCAGGGGAACACGGGGTGGGGTCTCATACACCTTTGTGGTCTGTCCTCAGATGAGCGACGTCGAGGCCGGTGGTGCCACAGTCTTCCCGGACTTCGGAGCAGCCATTATGCCCAGAAAGGTACGCTGTGAGTGTGTGAGTGCAAGAAGACATACCAAGATAAGCTGCGTTTCATGGTGCGCTGAGCACGCTCAATGTGTGACAGATCTATTCTGGCCAGGGGGGCTCTCAGGTGTGTCCCCAGTCCCCAGTCCCCAGACTGGTGAATGAGAAGGCCTGACTGGGTGGTCGGAGATCTCCCTGTGAGGTCCTCTTTGCAGACAGTGTTTGACAATCGTTTAACTGTCTTTACTTTTAGCCATGTAAAACAGGTTGGAATGCCTTTATTTGCATGTATTTGGCAATTTTATTGTAGAAATTGCATTCCAATGACCACATGCTCCAGGACTGATTGTCAGCCATGTCTTAGGTATTCTGACTTCCCTTCCCCTTCACATTTTTTTTTGCCTGTGTTGCAAGCAGCAGCATAGCAGTTTTGTCCCCGAGGAAAGGTGGTCCAGAATACTGCTGCAAGTAAACGTCTCTCAGCTTGAATGCACCAGCCCGCCACAGGGCTCCCTGGCTGTTATGAACGTTTTGGACGCTGCCATCAACTTTGCGTAATGTCTCCGCAGGGGACGGCAGTGTTCTGGTACAATCTGTTCAGGAGCGGCGAGGGAGACTATAGGACCAGGCACGCAGCCTGTCCAGTCTTAGTAGGAAGTAAATGGGGTGAGTAAGAAAAATATTCCAATCCGTCATCTGATATCACCATTTTCAGTTTTGTGTTATTCGTTAGACATAATAAATGAGGGTAGAGAACATTTTAAACCCACTCATCAAAAATGAAATTGAAGCTCTTCACCAGAAAAGAGGGTGATTAAGGTTGGACAGCTCCAGCACCTTGGTTTCATTTTGTGGTTTCTAATCTGGCAATTTTAGGTTCATTAAGGTTGCTTCAAATACAACACGTCACAGACTTAAAGATGTAACAGTCACACAGACATAACACAAATTAAAAAAAAAAAAGTGCTCAGTGTAGTGGTTGTTTTGTTGCTTGTTCTACCTCTCTATTGACCTGCCTTATCTTCAGATCAAGAGCCAATGAAAAGAAGTACCACATAAATACCAATTACCTGAGCAAAACTCCCTCTGACACCGATACGCTTGTTCTGTTTTTTCAGTGTCAAACAAGTGGATTCATGAGCGAGGTCAAGAATTCCGGAGACCCTGTGGCCTGACGGAAGTGGATTGAAGTCCGACCCCTTCGCGCTTATGAAACACGCGAAACCACCCACATACACCAGACACACACACGCATACACACTCAACAGTGCCTTAATTCTGGGAATGATGCATTTCATTGTCAACTTGGCAACACGACTGAGGATGGTTTTTTGAGGAAGTTGCAGTTCTCTTTGGATAGTTCCCTTTGTTTTTTGTTGTTTTTCTTAAAATCAAAAGCGTAAAGCATGCCACACTCCACCCCACTTTAAGAAACACATGACTGATGTTGACATCAGTCATCAAATAGAAATGTAAAACACGAGTGAAAGGTGCATGTCAGCGCGCAACCATCGTTGTGGTTGGAAAAATCGTATTTAAAATATAAGCCCTTTTTAGCCGATATGTGATGTGAGGGACAGTAAAATATGCAGGATTTGTGACTTACTACCTTGAGAAAGATCGCCAAAAGCAGTGATTAGAAGACTTGTTAGACACTCCATTAGGCTGCGAGCTCCGCTCCGTATTGTCACGGCGTATACTTTTTTCATGTTGTGAAGCTTTTGTGAGGGACAGGAAACCAGTTCGGAAACATTCGCCTCCCAACTATAAATGCCACTTTACAGAACCAGATTTTAATGGACGCTTTCACCACCAGTCTTAAACAGGGTTTGACTTAACCGTATCGTTGTTGAAAACTGTCTCCGCACCCCAGTCGCTCTGTTCAGACCAGACATTTCCCCCCCAAGTCATTTTCATGGCGTTTTTATTTATATACTATTTAAATTATTGCGCTGTTGTTACATTGTGTGCTCTTTCTGGCAAACAAGCAAGTCAATAAACAGTGTCTTTTGTTACAGCGGTTTGACTCTTTGCTCAGAGGTTCACCATTGCTGACTGTTTGTGTGCGGTCTCATTGGATTTAGAGAATTGAGCCATTGAGTTTGCAGTGTACAGTTCAAGTATAACTAGAAAAAAAACAGTCTGAACCATTACAGAATCCATTTTCTGGCTAATTTTTCTCATAATCAATCTGGAAAACATTCGAAAATGCTGGAAGGAACCATGATGCCTCCACAGTGTAGCATGTGGTAAACAAATGATGTCTAGTGTTTAGACGCTTGTATGAGTTTTGTGTATTCTTATTTATAACCGCATTAAAGGCGCCCAAGCAGGTCCTTTCTGTCATATATTATGACTTCAAATGATAAGTTGGTACTTTTATCGCCTTTTCCATCATTGACAAAAGATCACCTTCACGGCTTTTGTGATAGATTTAATTTCATTTCAAGCATATACAAAATCAGTTCAGGGCTGAAAGAGTGAAAGCAAAGTTTGCGATCAGAAAAAAAAGGTGCTGAAAACAGAACTGCGAAAAAAGAAACAAAATCCATTGAGAAATAATCAGAAGTTAAAAAATTCATACATTTGATTTCAAAGGTTCAGTTTCTTATTTGCCTCTGCTTCTCAGTGTTGACTTCAAGCGAAGAAGATCACTTTGAAGAGAGTGAGGCAACAACAACAAGTGTGAATACAGCTGGAAAACATCTCGGGGCCTGAGGTCCACTCTGTGACACAGTCCATAACCAGGCACCTGGGACCGGCTCAGAAACGAGCACTCACCGTACTGTACTTATCGTTTCTCAGTTTCTGCATTTCCTGCCCTCTATGTACAAAATATTCTTCATCTGTAAAACTGTCTGAGCAGTAGTTGGTCATATGCTATCGATGCACAGCACGGATATATAGGCATCACCTGAAAACTGCTGCCACAGTCTGTGTGTAAGTCTTGGTTCCACTGGACCGCGCGATGATCTACACCAAAGGTCTTAGATAGACGTCTTGCTTGTGTGGGGTCTCAGGGAGCTCCTTGGAGCTCAGCCCTGTGTCCCACGCCGTGTGCATGGCGTCACCATTGGACATGGGTGTGGGAAGATAGTCATGGTGCGCAGGCAGGTCACACTCTGGTTGGCAGAGCAGCCAGAGGCGCTGCAGAAGAGGGAAAATGGAGATAGAAGAGTAGAATCAGTCACATTTTGTATGACTGTGAGAGAGGATATCCACAAACATCAAAGAGAAAGCCTCGAGACAAATGCCTGGGGAGTTGGGCTGAGTACAGTGGGGATGACAGAGCTCAGGAAGTCACAGTCAAATAATAAAATGACAACACAATGAAGCACTGCTGCTGAGACTCCCTGACACCTCTGGAGGACAAACAAAAGGTAATTGTGTGAATTGCTGAGAGAGAGAGAGACAGCTTTGAAGAGTGACTTTAGGATGTCTGTTAAAATCCATGTTATCTCCATACAGTGGTTTGTTAAAGCAACAGGACGAAACTTTATCAAGAACTATATCAAAAGTACATGGTTGAATGTTTTATTCTACAGTACAGTCCCATAACTACTACAGAATAATCCTCATAATACTCATTATGATGATGGTGCCATCCATCATCGTTGCATAACTTTTCAGGGTTTGCTGTGTCAAAACAACCAGAGAGAGTAACATGATAAGAGCTACGTGATAGAGATAAGAGCTCACCTGTCGAATGGTGCCTTCTCCATGCATTAACTTGTACAGCACAAACAGTGGGATGAGGGAGAGGGAGACAGTGGCGATGAACCAGCCCAGGATGTTGGCCCACAGCGGGTAAACGTAAGTGTTGCTGAACTTGAGCGGGGAGTACTTGACAATGGAGAAGATGAATGTGCCCTGTGATCAGAGGAGGCAGAGTGAGTTCATGACTCATGTGTGAGTTCTTGAGTTCACACACACACACACAATGACGCAAATACAGATGATAGCATATAGGAACACTGTGGAAGGCTATGTAAATATGAATGTGTTATATGAAAGTTATACATACAATGAAATAAATGCAAAAAACTTAAGCATGCTGCATGCTCACTTCGTGGGCTCTTTTCAATGCAAGCTAAATTACAATATGAGTAGTTCACACTGTCTATTGTCCTCCCATGCATACACACGTCATAACACGCATCTTATGAAATCATGCATGAGAGAGAACACATTAAAGAAAGAAATCAGTCGTGACGGTGGAGGAGAGGGATGAACTCTTACAAAACAGATGAAAGGTGTGATGTAAGTCCAGCAATACTTCATAAACGGGAATGGGCGGTAACCAATCATGTCCGCGATGTTATTGTAGAAACGGTCAGCACCTTTTGGGAAATTAAAAGAAAACACATATATGGTTAATTTATCAGAAGATCCTAAAAGTATGTTTGACCCAGGTTGCGTGTTATGTACCATACACCCAGCCGATGCTGACAGACTGGCAGAGGGAGAGGAGGAGCAGGGTGGTGCCGCTGCAGACGTGGTGGTCCAGCAGCTGGAGCAGGTACATCCCGCCCTGTGAATGAAGCAGCCATAATAAATACAAATGACATTCACAAAGGACATTATGTGTTTGACAGTCATTTTTTTAAACAAACTGTGACAACTTTCATTTTGTCGGCATCATTGTCACATTTTCTCAGGGGTAGAATTTGCATTCTTAACAATACCAGCAACTTTTTTTCTAAACTTCGAGGAAAGTTTTGTGCGTCCTGTACAAACCTCAGTGACCAGGGAGAGTCCCAGTAAACAGCCGACGCAGCAGATCCCCAGCAGAGTCAGCTCACGCCTGCAGCCTTTACGCAGGTA
The DNA here is from genome assembly GCA_029224185.1 of Karalla daura. Taxonomy (NCBI): domain Eukaryota; kingdom Metazoa; phylum Chordata; class Actinopteri; order Chaetodontiformes; family Leiognathidae; genus Karalla; species Karalla daura. The sequence goes on along the minus strand of CM055204.1, from coordinate 16,125,588 downwards.
CGTCGGGAAGAGATCGACCAGCGACGTCATCAGACACTCTAGACCAACAAACTGGACCAAACATAGGGGTTACAAGAAGTCAGCCTTTTGTTCTGTCATTCTCTTAATCCTTTATTCGGGATAAGTGAGCGTGTGGGGTTCGCTGGTACCTGACTGTCCAGTCCGAGTAGGATGATCATGATGAAGAAACACACAGACCACACCTGAGGCATGGGCATCATGGCTACAGCTCGTGGGTAAACAATGAATGCCAACCCAGGACCTACACAGACAAAGGCAAAAATCTCTGCTCAGCCATGTAATAATAATTATTATTATTACTAATACTAATAGTAATAATAACTTGTATTTATATATCAGCTTTTAAGGTACCCAAGGCACTTAAGGTACATAAGCAGGGGTTTGGGAGTAGTGTTAAGGACGGGCCTGTGGGTCTTGAGGGATGATTTAAAGGTGGCCAGGGTTGGAGTGGTACAGATATTGGGCAGGAGGGCCTCTCAGGGCTCTGTCCCAGAAGCTTTTCAGTCTGGTGGACAACAGGCCTTTGTCCAAGGATCACAGGCTCTGGGAGTGTGTTGGTGGAGGTTGAACAGGTTGTGGGGGGGGCAGGTACATAGAAGGATTTGTAAGTGAGGAGGAGGAGTTTATAAGAAAGGTGGTATTAGTCCGCGAGCCACTGGAGACTGACGAGATGTTTTTCCAGGGCTTGGTGTAAGTGAGAACCCCGGCAGCTTAGTTTTCCACGTATTTAAGCCTGGCCAGGGTTTTACTGGGAAGCCCAGTCATCAGGAGTCCATTACAGTGGTCCAGTCGGGAAAAGATGAAGGCGAAGATAAGAGTTTTAGCAGCAGAGTCAGAGAGTGAGCGCCGGAGATGGGAGATGTTCCTGAGATGGAAGAAGGCAGACCCGGTGATGGATTTGATGCAAGACTGGTAAGTATGCGTATTTCGTAGGTTGGTTATTAGGGGATTAGGGGCCATGACCGTGAGCTCTGTTTTTTTTCAGTTGTGGAGGAGATGCCGTTGATGGTGACAACCTGAGTGATGCTAAGGTGATGGGAAAGGCGTCTGAGGGGGACTGTGTGGTAAACTGTATCAAAAGCTGGATAGAGGTCAAGAACAAAGAGGATACTGATTCTAGAGTCTGCAGAGATGAGAAGGCTGTAATTTATTTTGATAAGTGGGGCTGTGACCATGTAGTGCATATCCCAACCAGATAATTGCATCACGTCTCCTATGAATCTTGTGACATTCACACTGTACCTAAATATATCTGTGACTTCTCATAACAATGCTGGCTTCTGTATACACTATGCATTCTCCAGTCAAGGACACGCTGTCATATTTTATCCTGAACAGGACTCTCCTCTGCTCAAGACTCACTTGCTCAGATCTTTCGCCTAACTGTGTAATAAAGTCATTCACATCAAATCCAAACACTGAATTAAGCTTACCCAAAAAGACAAATCTTGACTTTGTCTTATGCAAATTTGAGGCTGTAATTGGCCGCATTATAGAGCTAAATGCTCTAAAATGCGGCCAAGCATCCTGACATCCTTGTCAGCATCCTGACATCCTTGTAATGACTGCTAATATTTAATATACGCCAGTCCCTAATTCTAACTGGTTTTAAGTCATTATCAGTAACACATTAACACTCTTTTTGTCTTTCCTTCCGCTCAGTGGTCAGCCGTAATCACTCGCAGCCGTACTATACTCCATTCTTGGAAGATGAAAGACGAGATGACAGTGGAAGGTTCGGCAAAAAGCCTCTTAGGTTGGCAAAATTAAGTGGATAAGTGTAAAACATCACATGCACAGGCAAAGGAAGAAATGTCAGGTTGCTGTTACACAAGCAATCTGGATAACAGGAAGTGTTCCCAATAACTTGCCTGATTCTGCCACCTCAGAAATATCCACTCCTTGTTCATAGGTCATGTAACCCAAAACTGAGAAAATGGCGAAGCCTGCCACGACGCTGGTGGCACTGTTCAGTAAACACAAGTAGAAACAGTCCCTGCAAAGCAAATAAGCACAGCTTTATGGATGTGTAAGTCAAGTTAGGAGCTCGTTTTATTAGCTGTCAATCACAGCCACTACAAGGCGCATTCACCGTATTATATGAGGGGCACACATTTTTCTCAGGCTGTATAATGTCAATGGCTTTTCCTACCTGTAACAGTCGTTGTTGTATGTGTTGTAACTCCCAAGAGAGGTCAGGAAGCTGAGGCCGACCGCATAGGAGAAGAAAATCTGAGTGCCAGCATCCATCCACACCTGGAGGTCAGACAAATGCATGTGCATATGCAGGGAGCTTTTGGAGAAGAAATCTTGTGGAAACAATAGTAAACATTTATGTGCCTATGTACCTGGGGATCCGAAAGACGAGAGATATCGGGGTACAGGTAGTAGATGATCCCGTGCGCCGCTCCAGGGAGGGTAACGCCACGAACGAGCAAAACCAGCAGCATAACATAAGGGAACGTGGCCGTAAAGTACGCAGCCTGAAGAGAAAGGAAAGATGGAGAATTTTTAAACACTTTCCCTAATATCATCACATATTTTACATACATATTATTTGTTATTTCATGTTATGTGAATAATCTGATCTGCAATAATATGTCTTGGATCTTGTCTGAAAATTCATTTGGCTCGTGACACAAAAACAAGACATAAAAACATTGTTCAAACTTTTGACACAGAAACCTATACCTGATAAGGCAGTGGTGGCCCTGACCTATCCGAGCTTTCACCCACAAGGGTGTGGGTTCAAATTCCTGATTTCCTGCTGTGTGTGAACAAAAGCAAGCTTCTGTTTGCAGTGATTAAACTGCCTGCTGTGAGTTGGCCTGTATCTGGATAGCATGCAATCCAGCTGTCCTTACAAGTGAAACACATTAACTGTTCAAACTGGAATTTGATCATTAGCAATTGCTGGATGTTTCCCAAACACTGTTTTTCTTTGCACCTGTGAAAAGACACACTCACAATGTTTGTGAGCGCTTGCCTGTATCTGTGTACACGTGCAGAGAAGGACATTGTCCAAAACAATTGGAACTTTGTACATTTTCTCATTTAATTAGGAAATTCAATTTTTAATAATGGGGAATAATAAGGAGAGAGCCTGCAACTAACAGACGACCTGTCCAGTGTGTGCTACACCAGTGGGTATAAGTGGGCAAGACAATGTTTGGACAGATAATGCACATTAAGCCTGTGGTTTCCATGTCATGGTAAGACAGTCGGTTCCACATGTCAGTTGAAGGATCCATGCTGTGTCAGAGCGAACAAAATATCTAGAGCTCTGCTCTGCTCTTGGCCGTACATCTTCTGTATGATTACATTTGCTGGAAATACTGTTCAACTTTTTTGAACTGTTTAACCCCACTCAAAGGCAACAAACATTTGTTGGCAGAAACAAACCCCACACATGACTCAAGTCAAGGATCCGTCTCAATTTTATTCGCAGCTAAAAATAAGCAGCTAACCTTTCCTGTTGACCTGATCCCCTTCCAGATGCAGAAGTAGCTGATGACCCAACTCAGGACAAGGCACAGGACCAGTTCCCACCGCAAGCTGCCCACTTCCTCAATGCCAGAGGAGATTTTTAAAACCCGGCGCCTGTGCAGGGAGGGGGGCAATGGTGGGGGGGGGGGGGGGGCGGGGGGGGGGGGGGGGGGGTGTGAGAGGGATGGCAAAAATAAAAACAGGTGAAATGGAAGGAAAACGTTTGGAGGGAAGAAAGAAGGAAGGAGTGTTAATATTCAGTTCAGCTTTGTGTGAGCCGACTATTTGCTTACTGCCAGAACTCCACAACAGGAAGAGTGCCGTTCAGTCTGGACGTGTTGCTGAGAGTCAGATTTGGGTGATTTAGGTCCAAGCATGAGTCTAAGAAAATAAAGCAACAGGAATGTAAAAAAATCACTTTTAATGCATAGCAGGTGAACCTTGCACCATGCTGTTAAGCATGAGAAAACGTGTTTTAGAGACTGTTTTACCAAAAAAGTTGTCAAAACTACACATAAAATATGAAGACAAAACTTTGGGAATTTCAATGATGTTCATACTGTTGGTCTTCTGTGAGACACAAGAAACAGCAGAATTCTGGAGGAATTCTGAACAGTTTGGGTGAAAATTGTGGTGACGAGCTTTGTTGGACTTCATACACTTGCTAGGATTAAGCCTTTCAGGGAAAACACCCTGGACAGGGCCCCTCTCTCTCACACACAAACACACACACTCCATTCACTCTCACATTTAGTCTCCAACTGACCTAAACATGCATGATTATGGAGTGTGGAGAAACCCAGGAAAAATCCATGCACACGCACACATACACAGAACGTGTTACTCCACACTGAAAGGCCTTTGGTCTGACCCAGAAGTCGAACCTGGGACCTTTTTGCTTACCACCAATTCATCATGTAGTCCACTGACACTGAGATCCCCATACTGGATTTCCAATGATTTTCTTTGAAACAATCCAAGGTGAATAGAGCATCATCAGACAACATATGTTGCAAAGCTCCATTTAATTTTTTGTCATAATCCACTGTTGTCCACAGCTGAGAGTATCAAATAATTTCCCTCATTGTTTTTTTTCCAATTACCTATATGTCTCCCTGATATTTGCATGTTTGTATTGTTGCTTACTCTTCTTTTGCACCCTCAGTTCATTGTGTGGAAGGGAGAAGATCTCAACTGAATATATCCCCGAAGGTGAGGTGTTAGGGACATTAAGATTTTTATGTTTTTCGTGTTAAATCTTCGTGTCAAACTTGATGCAAATTAAGCAACACGGATTGTTTATTTGTCTTCAGGGATATATCCATCGCATTTGGTGCTGAATGCATAGGTCTAGTTTTATAAACAGATTTGGGTCATTTTCAACAGTTGTGTGAAATTTCAGGACAGGTTACCTGTATTCCAGTAGTTGTCGCATGTGGCCCAGGGCAGCTCAGCCCCAAATGACGAGAACAGGTAAAAGAAAGCCCATGCAATTATGATGATATAGGAGGTAGCACTGAATGTGATGATCAAGTGACTGGCATAACCCATTCCTGACGAGAAAAGTGAGTCATCTCTGATTATCAAAAACAGGAAGTCTGATATCAAACATGATGCAAAGTTATCAGGAGATTAAGAGTCTATTTACCTTGGAAAAGAGGACAAATCTTCCTCCAGCATGTGATGCCTCCCTGGCTGGTGTACTGTCCTAACGAGGTCTCCAGGAAGAATAAAGGGATCCCGCACGTGAACATAAACAGGATGTAAGGGATGAAGAAGACACCTGCGGAAAAAAAACAGATAACAATATACCTGCGTCTTTCTGCGCGCCAAGATGCCATATCGGACACAAAGCAGGGGAGAAATCAGTCACCTCCGCCGTTTCTGTAGCACAGGTAGGGAAACCTCCACACATTCCCAGGTCCGATGATCGCTCCCATCACAGTCAGGATGAACTCTGCTTTGGTGTCCCAGTATCCGCGTCCCTCCGGCTCTTTGCCCTTCTCCGGACAGACTTTTTGCGTCGAAGCTGCGCAAATTCCATTAATTCCATTCATGGACATCGCTGATTTCAGGTATGTGTGCCCTAAACAAATCCTTAAGTTTTCTTAAAAAATGAAGGAAAAAAGAAAAAAAAGCAATAGTAAAAGAATAAATAAAGAAAGAAGAAAATTACTTTTCAACCTGTCTTCTGTGCGCTTGCAAGAGCTTGTGCGCACTGGACCAAAGCCTCTCCAAGTGTCCTTTGGGCGCAAAGCAAAGCTGAAGACAGTATTTATGGCAGGTCCCCTACACATGGCTGTGTGCGTGCGTCCGTGCGTGCGTGTGTGTGTGTGTGGAGGGGGTGCCGGGGCCAAACAAGGGGCGGTACGAAGTAACTTGCCTACTTCGATTTACCTAACAATCATCCTCTCTATGTATTTGAGGTTTGGATGAGGTTTCACCGAACCATATAGTTATGGACAGTCATCACGTGCGACGAGGCTAGTGGCTGGGTTCGTGGCTTGAAAATAAACTCACCATTTACTACTATGGGCTGGCGACCCGTCCAAGGTGTATTCCCTGCTTTTGGGTCCCTTGAGACCCCCCGCGACACCAGTGGGTCCGAAGCCGGTATGAAGAGGAATGAATAAAGGAAATTCACCATTTAACTTACAGACTGCACACTGACTACTAATTTAGTGGTCTTTGTAGCTTTCGGAACTTGGCGCATTTAGTCGGCACCGTCTGTGTGCACTAAGTCTGAGTGGCGTGTTAATATTTGAGTTCTACGTGTTTTCTGGATGCCAGCTTGTGTTGTGCAAATATTGGCTGAGAAGCTTGTCAATCACGCTTGTTCCCATCGCAGTGGGTGGCTTTGGGGGGGGAGATGGGCGCTGTGTATGCCCGTGCTAGAGCTTACTTGTTTGGGTTGTCTACGACCCACAGTAGCCAGTGTATTATCACTCTCAAACAAACACCCAGATACCAGCAGCTGGTAGTGTCGTTATTTTTATCTGAAGGACGCTACAAAACTCATTTGATACAAATCAAAGTATTCTGCAGTTCATTCCCTTTACTTGTGCCACAGGCCAGTAGGTTCCAGGGGTGCCTATTGTTCCTCACTAAGTTTCCTCTTAATCCTTATTTTGGGAGAAGAAGAGGGGGCAAATTAGGCCCTTTGTTCCCCCATTTCCATTCCCATTCACACTTAATGAAACTGAAATGAAAGGGTTCAGCATCTATAAGTCCTGTTTACAACCCTTTTCGATATAATTACATGTAAAGACACTTAGTGAAGGTGTGCTCTTTATTTTTATAGTTTTTGTTCAAAGAATTAGAAAAATATTAACCTCATAATATGCAGCAGCTTGGTAGCACTTTCAGTACCATTATAATGTGGGGCCCCCCAAAAGGGCCCAACACTCCCACTCCCACCCCATAGCCCCCCAGAAATAGAAGTTAAGTTTCAGTTTCAATTACGTCCACGCCCTTAATAGGACAAGACTGTTGGAGTAAGTGTTCATGCTAATATAGGAAGTTTCAGCAGCTAAACAGTAGTAGCAGCTTAGAAAACTTTCCTGCAGGCACCAACATTGGTCCTGATCCTTGTTCTCTCTAGCATGAATGTTCACATCATTGCTAATGTTTCCAGTTGAAATGAAGCTTGAACATGTTTCATTCTGCACACTAAAGCCCCTCCATGAATTTTGGCACTATATTACTTGATCTCGGAGTCTTTTGTGAATTAATATTTATTGGTTGCCTCTTTCGGTTGCTTTATGCTAGTGAAGGTTTGCATGCATTTGCAAGTTTGCATGTATTTTACTTCAGTTTCCTCCCACTTTCCAAAAACATGCATCAATTGTCTTGAGGTGTGAAAGCAAGAGTGAATGGTGTGTGGGCCTTCTGTTGTATCAATGACCTGCCCTTGTGTGTATTACCTGTCTATGTGAGCTGAAGATGCCACCCACCCAATTTCTTTCTCTAGCCAAACCTGGGTGGGATACAGCGAGAAAGGAAAATGTATGCACTCAACCCAGTTTGCATGCGATTTGCACAATCTGAGAGTTTCCCTGTCTGTGTCTGCATATAGGCTGTGTCCAAAACCACCTCCCAGCTCCTACATAATGCCCTGCTTCAGGTAGATGCCATTTTTAGGGGTGTCCGAGTCTGCAGAGAACGAATGAAAGGCCCTCAATGTATCCCACAATGTACCTGGATTTGGGGCGCATTCCCAATCATGGAAGGGGCCACTGTAGCAAAATGAACCATCGGAATGCTTGGTTCTGAACTGCTGAAATAAGGCAGTCCAGAGTTTAACAGCTTCGCACAATGCCAGCACTTCTGAAGTGTGAGGAGTTTTTTGAGGACAGTTGGAATCAGGAAGAAGAAGAATTAAATTAGAGCAATCTGGCAATTGTTCACCACATGACATAGCATAGGGTCAAGAGGTCATACGTGCTCTTAGAGTTTGGCTGCCTCTACGGTATGTTGTAGTAGAAGATTCTGAAGTTTATTCATTAAACTTGGTAAATGCGACTTTAACCACACCAATTTTCTTTACGGTTCTCCTCATACCCTGAACCAAACATACGGTTGTCGGTTTGGTTCTGCACTAACCTCTGCATCACCACGTAGCCCTGTCTGCACATATTTACATTTATCTCATGTTGGCAAAGCACAAAATGCACATTTCTGAGCATGAGAATAATGTGTCACAGAGTAAAAACTTGCAAGTCAACACACTTTGTTATGAAACTCCATGGGGAGGGGATTTCTCTCCACTGGTGAGGAGCTCCACAGTGATGCAATGGAGTCAGTTAACATTAACTTATGGCCAGTGGAAACGCCTCTGGCCGATGAGTGGATTATTTACTTATATAAAATTTTGTTTTTGCCAAATAAGGTCTTGGTGACACGGTCAAAAAAGCAAAAGCATGCAAATGTCAGACGGCAGAAGGATTTGTTTGTTTTCTGTAAAAAAAAAAATAAAGATAGATAGATAGATAGACAGATAGACAGATAGATAGATAGATAGATAGATAGATAGATAGATAGATAGATAGATAGATAGATAGATAGATAGATAGATAGATAGATAGATAGATAGATAGATAGATAGATAGATAGATAGATAGAATCTATCAACACTATCAACACTTCTGGCTTTGTGTGGACGATGATGTAACTACAGTTGGCAAAATGATAAATAATATTAAAAAATAAAAAACCCTCTACGTTTGGAGTTCATATTCTGAAATTATTGCACAAAATGAAAAACTAACTAACTATCTAAAAACAGATGTGCTTGTTGCTTGTCTGTGCACCGCTGCTGGAAACCAGTGAGCTCATCCCCGGCTGCACTGGGAGGAGGGGCGGGGCTCCCAGCATCATCACCACCGGCCATCACTGCCTCATTGTACGGGCCGCAGCTGATGCTGAGCTCATAGCGGAGGAGGAGGCGAGTATCCTCGTTTTTTTCCTCCCTTCTCTCTCTCTCTCTCTTTCCCTCTCTCTCTCCACAAATTTTTCTCTTCCTACCCCGATAAAGGAGCATGTCACGGTGCTGCAGATTAGGAGTCCAGGCACGGACAGCATCGATCAGGAGGTGAGAGGAAAAATGTGTGTGGGACTGGGGGAGTAACTGGGACTAGCTGGGGCCTTGCTGGTTTTCACTCTGGGCCGTCGAGATTTCACGTCTCGGATCGCATCGTTTATTTTTTTTTCCCCGTGCCGTGTCATGCGAACCGGGAGAGGTAGTGTTTCTGCAGCGGTGCGATCACACCGAAAAGCAAAATCCGCTCCTTTGCATGGACGCATTAGATGCGGATTAGCTCCGTGTGAGCCTGGGCCTGCACCAGCAGTGGGATGACGAGGAGGATGGAGCCGCTGCACACGACGGATGCTGCACCGATCATCATTCATTCATAATGTGCGCGTGTGTGTGCTTGTGTTTTTTTTTATTTTTGCATGTGCATGTTGTGCAGCTGTTGCAGCCCGAGCCACAGGTATGTGGCTGCAGCCAGATGTTGGTAATTTGTGTGCTTTCTGTCGACAGGTCACATCACACACCGGCAGGCATGTTGTGTTGTGAGAGGATGCTGCAGTGATGTTGCAAGGGCCGGATTGTAGATTCACGGTCTGCTTCTGCTACTGCCTCAGGGTGTCACACTGGCCCGGTTTAGTCACACACAGCATCCTTACTAGGAAGGCATTTATTGTTTTAGAATGGGGGGTGTGGGAGTACAGATGCAGGCTGCCCACAAGTTAATAGTTTATGGATTTAATTGCACAGCAAGAGGCCGTCAATAGCATACACACTGATGGATAAAGCAGGAATGACCCACTGGTGTCTGATGAATCACTTTTACAGGGAACAGGATATGGGCTCAGTTGTTGAGATAATGAGCAGCGTTGACAGGAAGTCGTATTGTTTTTTCACACGTTTGTCACAGCTGGAGATTTGAGATCTGTAAGGTAAGGTTGGCAGCAGCAGTGAGTACAGGACATATACAGTAGATAGTGATATTCTGATTAGTACCAAAACAATATGGTATTCTTAATAAGTCTTCACCATGTAAACAGAGATTTGTTATTATGTGGTCATATTTGGATTAGATAAGTTGACTGCAGGGCCCCATCCAAATATTTTCAACAATATTTATAAAACGATGCAGGATGAGCATAATGTAAACTCAGTTGTTGCAATGCTAGGCAGTAAAACTAGGAAGTTATATTGTATTTGTGGCCTTTGGTTGGAGGTACCAGATTAGTTTTACACATTTGTCACAACTGGACATAGATTTTGAAATTTGGCAGCTTTGAGTACTCCTCAGCCTTTAGGCTGGCAGTATATATTGTATGTGGACAGTAATAGTATGGTCGTAATCAGATTAATATGATACTCTGAATAAGACATCACCATTTGCTCATTATCTGAATGTGGTTATACATTCTTATCAGAATATGGTTACATTTGGAATTATTCTTACTAAGGATAGGATGTTTGGAGTATTCCAATATTACTTGCGCTAAACGTTTTTTATTTTTTAACATTTTTCGGTAATGTCATGGAAGAAGAGGGAGATGAAGAACACTGGTTGCAGAGATTTTGAAAAGCAGCTGTTATGTTGCAAGAAAGCAGAATGAAATCTGTTAGCCACATTCCGTCTGCTCTGCCATACGTAGATATCATGAACGATTTGATGAGGAATAAGGATAAAGTAAGAAAAGCTATATGTGTATGTCAGAAGGGAATAATCCTATTGTTCCCTCCAGCATATGAATGATATATTCTGTAAGTTACCGATGTAGACATGAAAACCGTTATTGTCATTGTATAGGAGCAAAAAATTCTACAGGTATAACACTATTGCACCATATAAACACCCTATGCCAATGTCCATGCTATCGTTGTGAATAAGACCATATATATATATATATATATATATATTTACAGTCAAATATCCTTGACCAGACCAGCCAAGTTTGTCTGCTGTGGCTCATCCCAATCCATATTGTCTGAAAACTGTAATGCACTTTGGTAATGCAAGTAACATAGAAACTTTGGACCAGGAAGCATTAGCAGCGCTCTGCTCCTACACTGGTTTGGTATTATGACCTGGGTCAGATGGATTGGGATCCATTTTTGGCCTCAACTAAGAAGTAGACAAAACGTAATCCACAGACGAGCACGGAGAGTGCTTGCTGGACTCCAGCTGATGCACTTTGAACCAACTTACATCACAACCACATCCCAGACTGATTAAACCTGAGTTGCTCATTAACATTGGGACAGTTCTGGCATCAGTCGGACTAACTTTGACAGACTTGCTTGCATAAACACAGCCTCAGTGAGAACATCCCAGTAATTTTGTTGGATCAAAGGGTTTGCGCATTTTCCATGGTTGAGCTGTGTTTGAAGCAAAGGTCACATCATTACAGCATGAAAAACACATGTTGATTGCAGGTCATCTCTGAAGATAGCATGTGTTTTTAATTCTGATTGCAGAGCCTCATCCAATCAAAACCCATCAGAATTTTTAAAATGTCCAATTTTTGATGAGCCCCATAAATCCAGAAACAAATCCATGTATTTGGTCGTACAGTGGCGATGGCTAGTTATTGTCTACATTTCTTGTTCTTATTCTTGTTCTGTACCTTTTTTGACTATTAATAGCAACATGACTGTGTGCATCCAGGCAAAATATATAGTGAAGGAACTGTGCATGGACCACATTTCTAAGACTAAAGCTCAGAGGCTCAGCCGCACAGCTCTATTTCAAACACGCACAGCAAAGCCATAGAAGCATACGTGATGTAAGTGCTGCACTGTCCAGCCCTTACTCATACTCTGCTGTGAGGAACATTACAGTGAATTTTCATATTTATTTCATGAGAGCTTTAAAAATGCTTTCTAAGTTGAACTCACACCATTTCAGTGCACTACGCCAAGATTGGTCAACTCCGTCGTATGTTCTGTGTTGCAGATGTCACTGGCTACAAGGGCCAGAGCTCAGAAGCAGATCAAACATAATCCACAAAGGAGCGGGAGAGGACTGGATTTGATGGCCTTTTGAACCAGCTGTGGTCCGACCCAGACCCCAGACTGATTAAAGTTTTTTCATTGACGTAGAGGAAGCGTTGGCACTTTCAAACTTTTGCTGACCGGATTGCATAATGTGGATTAGTAAACGGAATAACAGAAATGTCTGCTGTAAAGTAAAAAAAGTCCATGGGGTAGAGATGGATTAAGTTGGTTGCGCTGTGATGAGCATGTAATGAGTTCTGATGTAAGGAAAAGTTTGGATTCTGGCAGTTGTGGACAGAGTGCAGTGTATGCGTCCGTTGTTCTTCTTCGATGTGTGATTCCTCCTCCGACTCTGGCTCAGACAGAAAATACTGGATGTTTTTGTCCTCCATAGCTGTATCACCCCAATTACCACTTCAGGAAACAGTTGCTAAAGTGCATTTCTTAGCAAGGAACATAAAGTCATGGCATCAGTCTTTTGAGTTGCAGGCAAGAAAGCCAATCAGTGTAAAGCTGATGTGGTTGCCAGATAATTTAAAGAATGGCATAGCAGTAATTTCTGAGGAAGCCATTTTTTATAGGGCCTTTGTTAACACCAGATATCAAGGTTGGATGCTCAATTTACCCTTTCTAGGCCTTTTCAAATACAATTTTATTGCATTTTATGGAAGGAGTTCAAGAGAAGTAGTATCTGGGTTCTCTTTCCGCAAAATGAACTGCATTCATATTACTTTGAAATCCACTTCACAGTGATCTGTTGTGGAGTTTGGGCTCTTACCTCGATGACCTTCAACAGCCAAACACTCCGACATGTTTCTGTGAGGTTTGCAAGTTGCTGGTTTTGCCCCCAGGCATGGTTTAAGAGTTAAGAGTGGAAATGTGTAAACTCCAAATAGGATCCCAAAAAGCAACAAAAACTCATCTTATTTTTCAATCCCCACTCTAGCCGAAGGCGAAATATGGCTTGTGTTGTACTTTGACCGGGCGACGTATGACAGATGGTAGGTTCCCGATATAGAAAAACGTTGGCGCTTGGTTGCAGATATTTATTTTGGAGGGGAAAGACGGCAGAACTCAACAGCCTTTTGTTTGCGAGCAGGAAGGATGGTGCCCACTTGTGTCTAATTTCAGCTCATAGATGCTCCTGAATGAATGCGAAATGTCCGTTTCTAAGCGATAACAGCCTGATGTTGATGCACATTGCTGCTCTGCAGAACACAGAAGCTTCCTGTGTCATTTTTCGACATGAAATCAGAATGAATGTTTGTAAATGAGCCAGATTTTGCAAGAACCATGCAAAATATTGCCAAATCTAGCACCAGGAGCTTGGAAGTCTTTCAGAGGGAGCGAATGTGTGCTAGGAGCCAGGCTTGGTAGCTTTCCTGTCTGTATCCTGGTAGACTGTCTGGAAAATCCGGAACTGATGTCTGCAGAGTGGAAAGTGGGTCATGGTGCCAGTGTGCTGCATGTGTAAGGTGTTGCTGCTGCCGAAAAGGATCGCCCAGAGGATTATCACCCAAGCTGCGCTAAAATTGTCCTTTTTAGTGTGCTGATCTGCAAGCTCATCATGCAGTTCACTTTCACTGACTTGATCGACTGTAATCAGCTGTTTTCAGTGAAATTATGGCAGTGGGACAAGGATGCGTGGTTTTAGTTTTACTCCTGGTCTCTTGTACATTTCCCAAATTGACTACCCTTAAATCCCTTTTTTCAACCATAGATAGGCTTAATCATTCTGTGTTTGAATATATCTGAGTTACTCGAGTCTGTCAGAGAAATGCTGAGTAAAGAAAATCTTGGTATTCCCCGAAGTATCGGAAACAGAGGATTTCTGCTCTTTGTTGATCACAACAGCAGTAGGTCCTCTTTTCTTAACCCTAGCAGCAGAGCAGAGCAGTTTGCTTTAAAAATAGAAAATGCAGAAATAGGTTAGACACTGGAGGTGACATCCGGTGCATGGCCCAGTGTTGCCCTTGATGCTGTCTGTGGCCCTGATGTGTTTGTGTGACTGGCCAGCGGATTATTTTCCGGGATGGGGGGGGGTGCAGTGCAAATATGGAATATGACAGTAATCAGATTGACGTTGGGCTCGCAGCAAATGCACATGTAGTCCGGCCCTGCAGGAGGAGTATCTGGCTGCTGTGAATGGTTTGTAGGTTAATACAGCATTAGTAGTCCTGGTGAGGCGTGCTTGGGCTTTGTGTGAAGGAGCATCAGCTGGAAGAAGGATGACTAGAGATGAATCACAGGCAAACTGTCATCACCGTGACTGTGGTGTCATGTTTTACTGTGTGACTGTGCTGTACGGTGCATGCTTGAAAGTTGAAAGTGCAAGAATTGCAAATAATGACAAAGCTGTCAAAATAAAAAAAAATGGTTTGATATGATATAAAACAAAGTTAATTCATAAAATATCATAGGGTGAAGCAAGACAAAATAATTTGTTGCATTTACAGAAAAAGAAAACATCAAACAACAAAATACAGAAAATAGATATTCATAAAGAATAAGGTTGACTGCTTTTCTTACCGTCCTAAGAGGGTAGCCTTTATAATGCTTTATAATGTATTGATTATAATGCTCTTCACCTCATGAATGTATTAACTTGTTTGGCCAGTGCCAATCAGGTCTAAACATCACAGCAGGGAGTAAAAGTATTAATATTATGAGATTTTCTGTCCAAAATGTCCGAAGCTTAATCTTTAGGTTGACATTTCATGCGGTGTAAAGGTCACTGTGTGTTCAAGGGAAGGATTTCCAGATTGTTTTTCCCGCATCAGAGCAGAAATACCAAATAAAACTGATGTCGTCGAGTGCTCCACGGATGCCTTTAGTTGAGCTGAGTCTTTGCAAAATGTGTTCTTTGCTTTACTTGCATTTTGTGCTTCATTACTGGGCTAGGTAGACTTTCAGGGATGTAGACAGTGGTGTAAACAGGATCTGGCATGAAGGTGAAGAGACTCAGCCAAGTTGAGGAAGGGATGAGTGGAGGTGTTGAGGATAAGGAGAGAAGCTCGTGGGTCCAGTAGCAGTATTTGCAGCTAAAATGTTGAGATATTTCAAGATATTATTATAAATTAAAAGTGTACGTGAAGTTTTCCTGTGGCTAGTCACGACAGTGGCATGCAATAGTGGGAATTATTCATTGATTTTTTTCTTTTTTTTAAACCATCGCTGCACTGAGAGAGTCCATGACTCTGCAGAAGTGCAGCAGAGGCTGATTCCAGACTGCTGCATCGACAACAGGTAGCTCTGAGTCACGGACGACACTTTAGCACGTCACCGGTCTGGTAGCCAAGGACTCCAGCGAAGATGAGGGCCGGAGCCCGCCCTGTGAATCGGACATGCTCCAAGATTTATTGGCATCTCTTTCGTGATCCTTAGATCCTTAGCAGGAGCGCTTATAATTTGACACAAACAATATCAGCTGCTGCCAAAATAGGCAGTATATTACAGTTTGAGGGTCTATTTTTACCGTTGTATAGCTTTATTTTTCTTACATTTTAGTCTTAATCCACAGCTTTAAACAAGTCAAATGGAGTGTTACAACCTGGACCTGTTAACATCCCATTGCCAAACTCTTTGTAAATCACATGTGAAATTCTTATTTTGCCCTTTTTCCCGCATGACGTTTTGTTGTTCACTATACGTACAGCCAGTGGTCTGTTTTCATCTGGACGCCCTCCAAGAGCGATGCTTAAAAAGAGCTTCGGCACTTGGTTTAAAAAGGGGCCCGTAACGTTGCAGCACAGAGGAAGACTCAATGTGGTGATAATGAATGTTTAGTCTCTAATCTGCATGTTGAAATCTTTTAAGCGATGTTATGTCATCCGTCCTCAGATTATGATGGCACGCTCCAACACCTCCTGAGTCACTACAGCCATGCACGATCATGTGCATGTTTACAGGCATGTGGGTGTCAGGAATTTCCTCAACATACTTGAGACACTTTCATAGTTAGATTATGTATTTGTACATTAGATTAGGTAGCTAGAGAGATCATATATGAACATACGTGGGTGCCATGAACGGCTTCCCTAAACAGAATATGGATATTGAGGTGATACTGTGACAAATTTATATAGAAGTCATGGTCGAGGGATTTTTTTTGTCTGTTTCTGATGATAATTGTCAATAGGACTAGAGGAATAGATGGGTAATAGCCTTGGTTAACATCTGATTTGGTGTTTTTTTTAGCAGATTCAATCATTGAGCACTGAAACCACAATTTTGCCGCAGCTCCAAGCAGTTCATTGCGGACAGGAGGCCTTTAGTCACAGCATCCCAGCCGTATCGGTGGACGGCCACTCTGGGGTCTGATCTGATCTAATCTGATCAGAGGTTGAGGGAGCTGTGTGCTACACGCATTTGTTTGGCGCCAACTTGCTGCATGCGCACAACTTGTCTTTGTCTGCTGTTTACCACAGTTAAAATTCACATTTAAGGTGCATTAAAAACACCCGTTCTGCCAGGAAGTCGCAAACTTCGTGACACTGTGTATCCCTGTTATCTTAAAGTTTAGCAAATGCATGTTTGAATTTACTCCAAGAAATAAGTAGTTTTGTACTTTTTATATGGTGTTTGGGTGAAAAATATTTTCCAGTCTATTTGTCTTTGATTCGATTGTCTGGAAGTGCCTGCCTGAGTGTCCGGGGATGGGATGGATCTTCTGAGGTGGCGAGAACTGTAAAGTGATTTTGGTTTGTTTTGCCGTCCATCAGTGGCGTTACTCTGTCTCATATTCAGAGCCTTAATGCAGCACTCAGCTGACCGCTGGCTTTCATCCGACCTCAAGCTGTTCACAAAGAAAAGGCAAACAGTAGTGAGGGAAGGATTACTGTCTCTGGAATCCCAGACGACTGTTTGGCCTAGAAAACACTTGCTATGCCACGCATCTGTTTGTGAAACTCAAATACGTGACGCCTTGTGACCTAAGTCTCTGCTGTTTGCATTTCCCATCTACAGCACTTGAAAACATTACCACACAGCTAAACAGTCCTTTAATTTAATTCCTTTTTTGTAGTTTTGTTGTCAAGATGTGTATCATTGAGAGTAAATCTCTTTTAAAAGAACGTTTCCACTTTGAAGTGAGGAATCCCAACTGTTTTTTTCTTTCATCCTTTTATTTAATTGTGATGTAAATTGTTCTGTGCCTTTGGGATATTTGTTACTTGTTTGTGACTTGTTTCACTGTGGAGACTGTTACAGTTACAGCTGTCTATTGAATTCACATCTCTGGTTTCCCCTGCGATGGTTCGATGGCCTGTCCAAGCTCGTGCTGTGAGATAAAAGAGCGGATCAGTTTCTCCGTCTTCCCAAATGATATAATGCAACTGCACGTCTACAGTTCCAGGAATCCTAATAATTTCTAATAAAATGTGGCTTTAAAAAACAGGAGAAGACAGTGATTAAGTAATAAACTTATGAAGAATATACTCTATCATGTAAAAGCAAATTCCTGGGAGCAGAGAATGATACAGCTAAACATGATTTAGCTGGGAAAACAAAGTTATAAAACTTGTGCCGACATGGTCTTTGATGTTGTCACAATGGTGTCACGGGCAGCCTGTATCTGTCATCTGAATCTGTGTCTCTCTGTCCACCCTCTCCTCCCCACCCCATCCTAGTCCTTTTGTCTGATAGGAGAATGAAGAAGAGGAGAAATTGGAAAACCTTGGGAGCGCCGCGGAACGTTTCTCTGAAGTCTCAATGAAAGCTTTAAAAGAGCCTCTTTAGTGTTTGACTCAATGGCCAAGAAGGGGCGTACGAAGGGCGAGAAGCCCGAAGCGCTCATCTCTGCCCTACAGGCAGCCAACGAAGATCTCAGGTCCAAGTTGACTGATATTCAGATCGAGCTGCACCAGGAAAAATGCAAGGTACTACATCACAACGTCATCGCCCCAAATGGGGAAGAATTTCTGCCTCCAAATCCCGACTTGGTGGGGGAGGGGAGTTAATGTGCAACTTCCAAGTTTGCACATACTTGGGGCATTATAAGGGTCAGAGGTGCACGTACACATTGTTGCGATACGCACATTGCATGTTAACATGTAATACTATGGTAAAGCATTTCATGGTCTCACGGTGTTATATTATTATACAGTTACCTTTGTTACCTTAAGATCTTGCATGCATTTTACGGAAGGCCATTCAGGTTAAATATTGTACTGCAGGGTTCACATAGGTAGCGCTCAGGTTCAACTCTCACATTGTATGATATAGATTTTTTATTGTCCTGGTCTCAATAACGTTTAATATTCTGTCATGGAGGATAAAAGAAACCCGAAAATATTTAAGAAGTTGAGATTTTTGAGAATTTTGGACTTTCAATTTTATTTTTATTTATTTATTTATTTTTATTTTTAATAGACAAGCATTTAGTTGTGGATTCATCCCAGTATGAGTGTAACAGTCTAAAAGAAGATGATGTGAAAAATGTCTGTGTCTGTGTGTACTGGTTACTTGTTAATACTGTGAAAAATATATAATAATTAAGCATATATAGGGTGTTGCTTATAAAGAATATGCTGCATTACAGTGAAGTGGTGCAGCAATTTATAGAGCATGTCTGATATTTTTTTTATGCTCTCAGCATCTGGAAATCACTGAATAACTTAAACTGAGTCTTTTGAGGTCAAGTCAACCAACAAAACCAAAAAAAAAAAGTTTCAAAACAAGTGTACTTTTCGTAAAAGAAGCCCAGAAGTCCCCCTGAGCTGCATAAAGTAACCTGAACCTCCTGTCCCGTGTTGCTCCTTCGGAAAGGTGAGCAAACTGGAGCGCGACAAGGTGCAGGAGGTGAAGCGGGTGCGGGAGCAGGAGCAGCACCGTCACACTGCCATGCTGACCGAGCAGCGCGCCAAGTGGCACGAGGAGAAGCAGAAGGAGCTGCAGGCGCTCAGGGAGAACCTGACTCGGCAGCACGAGCAGGAGCTGGCCCGACACGCCAAAATCAAAGACCAGGAGAACCAGAGGCTGAAGGCGGCGCTGAGCGCCATGCGTGACGGCAGTGGGGAGAAGGTGCGTTCCAGCTGTGGTGGTGTCAAACTTAGGATGGTTTTATTGTTCCGCTTGTTTTGTATTCAGCTTCTGTGAGTCACATTCACATGACTTTTTTTAATTCACAGAGAACAATAACTGCTTACAATACAATTTGACATAATAAATTGACAAGAATGATAAGAATAATCAAGCTAACTTTTCCATGATGTGGTTTTGGGCCTCACAGTAATTTAAATGCAATGCAACTTCATGCCGGTTAGTGATATTTGATAAACACTAGATACGGCCAGATAATAACCACATTGCCCTATTGTCCTGTTATAATCTTTAAGGGATTGCACAGAGTTAAAAAAAACCTTTGCTTTATTACAGGAATATTGCAGGCTTTGTGTTTGACTTAGCAAAGTACAGTAATGTAACGGATGTTACTGGTGTTGTAAACACACCAAAAACTCCAAAAGTTATGACTTGAGAAAACTTTTATTATTGTTTCACTGCATCAGCCAAAAAAAAGAGTTACCAGAAAGAAAAGTCACACCTTAAATGCAGAAGACCATCACCAGTCGCTTTCTGGCTGGCTTTAGCATTCGCATTGATGCTAGCTTCAATATTAGCCGATTACATTAGCCATTAGATGATAATTATCAGTGCTGATAATTATCGTGCATCCCTTTATGTGCATTGTGAACACAGCTCCTCTCTCCGCCCTGTTCAGGTGCGCACGGCTCTGACGCTGGAGGCCAAGGAGGAGGCGCGTCGTTTCTTCGACCAGGAGAGAGTGAAGCTCCTGCAGGAGATCGCCGAGCTGAAGTCCACGAAGAAGCAGACCGACGAGGCTCTGAGCAACATGATCCAGGCCGACAAGATGAAAGCCGGCGACCTGCGGGTGGAGCACCAGCAGCACCAGGAGCAGATCTCCAAGATCAAGTGGGACTGTGAGCGAGACATCCGCAGACTGGTACGCACAGTCACTGCTGCCAAACAACAAAATGGTGTTAAAATTAAAACATTATCTGTGTGGCAGGAGCACAGAAGGGTTTGTCTTATTCTTTACAGCTTCTTTTGTATCATCTCATAGCCAAATTGATCAAGAATATGTCTTTTATTCATCTCACATTGGAGAAATCTAAGATAGCATAAGATACTTCTGTACCGTGCGCATCAAATCAATAAAACACATCTCATTCAATACAGGTGCAATACAACATACAGTACAACAGTGCACAATAGTGCGTCCACACAGAAAAAAATTGTAAAATAAATAAGTATAATGAGAAGTATAACAGTGTAGTAGATTTTTTATAAATAAACAGAAAAGTACAGCTAAAGCAGCAACATTATACATTCTATGTACAAAAAAAATCAACAAAATAACAACATATAACAGCAATACCAATAGTTGAATGAGTGAATTAATCAATCAATTGAAAAATCAACTGATGAATGTAGTCTACTTGGAAATGAATGAATGTAGTCAAAATGTCAATGTAAAAAGGCAGATTTTTGTGTGTTTATTCGTGAATATTCTGCAGAACAAAGTGGTGACAAAAATATTTTACTTGCTAGTTTTTACTTTTACTTATCACAAGAAACAAAATTGTTATTTTTGTTTCAACTTCTGAATAAAATTTCACCTTTGTTTCAGTCATCATATCAGTGAATGTTGAATAGCAGGAGCAGCAGGGAATATTGTTAGCAGGAGTGGTATTATATCAGGAAATCTGCACATCCTTTCAAATGGGTGTGATTTCCCTCCCCCTTTTTTTTAGGTGGATGAAATCAAAGCGAAAGACCGTACCATCTTTTCCCTGGAGAAGGAGCTGGAGTCCACCTCAGGCTTCTTGCAGAAGCTGCAGCTCCAGAAGGACGCCCTGGACGAACAACTTTTCCTCGTCAAGGAGGCCGAGTGTGGCCTGGGAAGCCCGAAGAGAGAGATTCCTGGCCGAGCCGGGGACGGAGCGGAGCACTGTGGAAGCCCGGTAAGCGCAAAGGTCAAGAGAGAGCATCATGCTCCGCTCGGTCTTATCAAACAAGCAATAATTTCTATGAAAGGAACTGGGAGCCATTCCAACTCTCAGACCCAATTCTCACCTCTGCATGTGAGTTTTTGAATGCAACTTTTGTTGGTGTTGTTGTCAAGATTCAAGAGGTTTCATTGAGATTGATCATAAGGGAGGACAGAAATGTGAGAATAACAAATGATTGGAGTTAACCAGAAGGATTCTGGATGTGCAACTTCATCATCAAGGAAGTGAACTGTATGCTATTTAGCTATTTAGTCTCTAATATGTTAAAAAAATCAAAAAGCTCTGATGATTTTTGGCAACAGACAATCTCCTTTCCAACATTATTATGTATCTCGTGTTTTCACCTAAACTTTCAGTTTAGTTTGCAGGTCTCTTGCCTATGACATGGTGGCCATCAATTCATCAAATTCATAAACAATTCGTTTATGTCTTACACCATTTCAACTAGATCTGACCTTGAAAACATCCCAGGCTGAGGGTCCAGTAGGAGAATCGGTGCCTGGAAATAAAACCTCCATCAGATCCAGACATGTGTATTAGGTTGTATAAGATTGTGTGTAATTGGGATTGGTCAAGCGTCAGGATCAGCTCGAAGTAACAAAGAGTAACACAAGATGTCTGTCAAGGTTTAAGTGTGTAAAATGCATCAGCTGGTCCATCAATTAAAATCAAAAAGCACAAATCCTGAGTTTTCTATGACGTGGAACCGTGAATGTCATGACCTTTGTAGCCATTTTGTTGTCGCCCATGGCAGTTTAGTTTCTATCGCTGAGCTCAGAAATCCATATGGACAGAAACAGTCTTTCTGTGACATGACACATACTGGGTTCAGCTGTGGCCTGAAGGGTTAGGATCTCATCTTATAACCCAAAGTCTCAGCTTGAAATCTTCAAGGGAGCCCCCCCAAGGGATCGTTAAAGTATCAAATCTATTCATGTGGATAAAATGAGGACATGCATTTATATGCAAAAACATGACCTTCACCTCATAACTTCATCAGCTTCAAAACCCTGTTACAAATTGTTGAGATTTTCTGGTGGAATCTACATGCTGTTACCCAACCTAGGGTCAGCAGTTCATCTCTTTATAATGTCATTGTATCGTATGACAAAGCCCTCAGTCCTCTGTGTAAAGTGAAAACGACGTGTTTGCCATTTGGGTTTATTCCCTTGAACTACATGTCAGGATAGAGATGACTCTGGACGTGGATGCAAGCTTAACAAAGATAGAAGTTCACCATGGTAAAAAAGTCCAAGTGTATTTATCTTATGGTGTAGAACTATAAATAAGATATAAATACATAAATACTTGTGTGTAAATAGTTGTATTTTGGAGTGACACAATGCTTTTATTGCTGGTTTCTTTCAGGATCTGAGGAGAAACCAGAGGCGCATGGCTGAGCTTAACTCAACCATACGCAAACTGGAAGACCGCAACTCACTCCTGGTGGACGAGAGGAACGAACTGGTATAACTGTCCCCTCAGCTTTTGCCGATAAGACCGTCCGCCTTTCTCACTGTATATCGTGGTGATTGAACACAAACCTTGTGTGCCGTCGCAGCTAAAGCGAGTGCGAGAGTCGGAGAAGCAGTGCAAGCCGCTGCTGGACAAGAACAAGCTTCTGAGCAAGAGGAACGATGACCTGACTCAGACCATCCAGAAGCTGGAGGAGAAACTCAAGGCCCTGGTTAAGGAGAACCTGGAGATGGTTAGGAGGCGGCCACATGTTTTTTTCTTTTTTTGCGCTTTCATGGTGGGTTGGAGACACTGATTAACAGGTGGATGTTCTATTTTCTTTTGTGCGTCTGCAGAAGGAGAAGATCAGCTCCCACCCTCCACTGAAGAAACTGAAGTCTCTGAACGACCTGGACCAAGCGCATGATGACCAGGAAATAGCTTTTCTCAAGCTCCAAGTCCTGGAGCAACAAAGCATGATAGATGATCTGACAAGAGTGAGTTTTATTCTGATCTCTAGCTCTCTATAGCTCTGTACTTGTAGAGAAACTAGAGTAAAACTATTGAGGTATGTTTTCTTTTAGCATGTTTTGACGTGGTAAATGTGTCCATAATACGAAGAAGTGACGACTAGATCAAGGGTTGAGTTTATGTCACTGCTTATTTCTAATTGAGTAAATAGATCTAATAGTCTGATTTATGAATTAGAAAGTATTTCCAGTGACGACCACACAAAAAACACATTCTGAAGATGCTATCACTTTTTAAGGATATTAGTCAATAAACTACCACAGGGTAAAATCCCTTTGACATCCCATCTGTCACCTAATCAGTAATTAAATCAAACTTCCAACTTATCCCACTGCTGTGGTTCCCTTTTTCTCTCCACTTCCAGGACCGAGAGAAACTACTACGAAAGAAAAGGCATAAAAGAAGCTCAAGGCCAATAAAGGTAGAAAGTACACATCGGAAACACAGTTTGTATCAGTGATTTTCTTGCAAGCAGAGACATATTCCATAACTTTTGAGAAAGAACTGATTCTTCACTTCAAGGCTTTGACTAAAAACACTTTGTTTTAGTAGAAGCCACTGAATCATGTGAATAGAAACACCATTTGGAACTCTTTGAACTCTGCAGAGGCACATCGTCGTAGACACCGTCTTCGGGTACGATGAGGAGTCCATGGACTCGGAGACGTCCTCTGTGGCCTCATTCCGGATGGACAGAACTCCAGCGACTCCAGACGAAGACCTGGACGAGGTGAGGCTTTTTTTGACTTGTAAGTTGGGCAAGTTGGTTTTGCCAGGTCGCCTCTGAGTGAGCCTCATCCAATGACATCCAATTAAAGCCAGATCTCACCTCTAACCTGCGCGTGTTCGCGTGTGTCTATTAAGGGTGTTTCCAACGAGGAGTCGGAGCTGCGTTTCCGCCAGCTGACCAGAGAGTATCAGGCCTTGCAGCGAGCCTACGCCCTGCTGCAGGAGCAGAAAGGAGGCATGCTGGATGCTGAGATGGAGGCAAAGGTATGTGCACACACACCCACACACACACACAGATGCACATTTGGTGAAGTCTGGTTAAACATTACAAAGTTTTCATTACAGCTTCTCCAAACCAATGAAAACCTCTCTACATCAGTGTTTTATTAAAGGCCAAAGGTCTGAAACTATTGGTAATAACAAAATACAATTCAATCAATTGATTGAGTTCTTGTGTTCAAGCCAACACAAAAATGAATCCTCAGACAATTTGTCTGTGTTCTTCATCATATGTTCAACAACACTCGCAGTGTATCGGTTGTTCGGAAAATATAGGTTTCAGTGTGTGCATAGCAGAGGTGTGGAGAGCGATTCTGTTCAAGATAGGTTGGAGCGTCATGTTACATTCATGCTGGTGATATAAGGTCGCCCGGAGGCTGAACAAATTGAGTTGCAGCGTATCTGATGTGTGTCTCGACCGAAACAGTTTTCATAACACGTGTTTTAAAAAAGCTGCTTTGTTGTTTATTTCACTATGCAGGGGACTGCCTCAGTTCTTTTCACGTAGTTCACATAGTTTCACATAGTTTATCATTCAGTGTATCACACTGGATTTTGCTTTTCGAGGTTCAGTAATTGGGAAATATCTTAGCTTCATGCTGCCAGTATATTTTTGGAAACCTCTCAGGTTCTCTCTTTTTTACATCCTCTGTCATCATTCAGAGTGTCCTTGTAGGCTTCAGGTATGTTTTCTAGCACTGCCACATTGTGTGTTTATGTCATAAGTGCTGTCAAAAGACCACTGAGTGCACAGAAGTACGAGAGCTGCAGGGGTCATTTTAATGTGCGTTACTAAGCCGTGTCTGTTCTGTTTCTATTTCAGGCTCATGAGCAGCTTCAAGCAGACGTTCTCAGGTATAAAGCCAAAATCGAGGACTTGGAGAAGGAGCTGACCCTGAAGGGGCAGGTAGGCCACACACACACACACACACACATATGTACACTTGTAGATAAAGGCTAACTATCTAAGGCTAGCTATCTAACATTCATTAATATATGATCATGAAATTATTGCATATTTAGTGGAGTTTGAACATAGGGAATGGGCCACAAACCGCCTCATTTCCAGCACAGTCAGCACAAACAAACGGGCAAAGAAACAGTAGAGTACAGACAACGGCGTGATGGTGTGACAAGTCGATTGCCTTGTCTCTGTGCCCCATCAGGATTCCAAGTGGGTGGAGGAGAAGCAGCTCTTCCTGCGGAGGAATCAGGAGCTGCTGGAGAAGGTTGGACTTTTTTTTCCTCCTTAGGTCAGACAGTTGTTGTCCCTCTGCTGCATGTGATCGGGTGGATCGTCATTGATAAATCTGATTTGTCAGACTTTTATCTCCATTGTTCTCGGCACCATTTCCATGACTTGAAAACCACTATATGATTTACGTCAGTTTAATGACTCCGGTCATAGATTTCCTGTAACCGTCACAGTCTAATCGGATTGAAGTGCCATCGTTCTGCGTAACAGCTGTAACAGCAGATAATATAAAAGTGTGACCAATGACCTCTTATTGTCCCCAATGTTAATTCTGTGTCTCGGTCTCGGCCCAGGTGGAAAAGCTGGAGTCTGAGTGCAGTCAGTTGCAGCAGGAGCTGCAAGACTCTAAAGACCAGAATGAACTCCTGGAGTTCAGGATATTGGAACTAGAGGTGAGTTGACAGTAGTCTCCTTCCACACCTTTAGTAAGAGAGAAATCTCATCGTGATTTCCGAGTATAGATGTTTTCATGGTATTTTCTTGGGAATCCCATCTAAAAAGGATTAAACCAAATGGAAAATTGTGTAACCAATTGGCAGCAGTGTGGGCAAGAACTTGCTGCTGCGGCTTTCTCTGAACTGTTATCCAGCTACTGTGAACTCAGAGCCAGATTTGCTGAAGTCCTTGCTTCATTTTATTGATTTTTGTACAGGTACAAAGACATGTCATAAGGCCAAGGGAAGGGGATTAATTAAGATTGAGCAAACTACACATGGTTGTTGTAGTTTTACAACCTGGTTATACTACAACATTACATCACGCAAGCTGTATATAGTACTATAATATGAAATTATAATTTAGATACACGCATGTTTTATTAATTCTGTAAACTAAATATACAGAATTAATGAAAGGCAGTCTTCTCTTTTCTGCTTTATTGAAATGGCAACAGGAGCTAAGCAGTTTCTGGAACTTGGAGGAGCTCAGTTATATCTGCAATAAAAATCAATTAAGAGATGCAGAAAATCCCTAAAACGCTTTTTATTTGTCATCATAGGAGCGTGAGAGGAGGTCCCCGCCCTTCAACCACCTGAGGATGCATCCCTTCTCCGAGGGGGTCAGCGCCCTGCAGATCTACTGCATGAAAGAGGGCGTCAAGGTATGCTTCAAAGACAATAGAAAGGATAGATGAAGTGGTTGTAGGGATTTGAGAAAGGTGAGATGGACGTGGTGGTCATTGCAGCATAATTTTGCACAAGGATCTGTCAAAATATACAGTAGCAATGAGTGTAATATTACATGCAAGGTGAGGAGTGATACTGCACATTATTGCATTTTAGTCTATAGTTACATATCTACTTTGTATAGATACTTATCTGCTTTGTATCTGTGTGCGTGTGTGTGTTTTTTGTCATATTTTCTTTGCAGGACGTGTGCATACCAGACCTCATCAAGCTTCTAGACATCCTGGGAGACAACGGGGTAATATATTTACACTCAAATAAGGCTATGGTAAATGAGGATACCATTGCTTGTGTATCATTAACTCTTTTTTTCCTCTCCGCTCAGAACCTGAGAAATGAAGAGCAGGTGGCCATCATTCAAGCTAGCACTGTTCTCTCACTAGCCGAAAAGGTGAGCTTGGTAACCGTGCCGCACTGGATAACGTGATTCCCCAAAAAAAACTATAAATAAATTGATTAAAATACAAGCTCATAGTGTGGAGTGGCCACTCATGGTTTGCTGCTGTTTGTTGCCCCCTAGTGGATTCAGCAGATCGAAGGGACAGAGGCGGCGCTGCATCAGAAGATGGTGGACCTGGAGGTGGAGATGGTGAGTGAGAGCGATGGCATTTGGGAAACGTACATTTTGTGAAAAAAAAAAAGTACATTGAGCTGCAAAAACTAAAACAAACATCTGTGTCCTGTTGAGCAGGAGATGTTCTGTAAGCAGAAAGGATATTTAGAGGAGGAGCTGGACTACAGAAAACAAGCCCTGGACCAGGCCTACATGGTATGTGTGTGCATGTACTGTATTGGCTTGATTTGATAAATTTTGGCTTGATTAGTTAAATTTCTCTACATTATTATTTATTTCCTCCATCCCACAGCAAATCCAGGAGTTGGAGGCGACGCTGTACAACGCCCTGCAACAGGACAAGGTGCCCCACTTCACAGTCTCTTACTGTACAGCTTGAGATTTGACACGCATCCATGTGATAGTGCATGTTCTGCTAGTCTGGAACGTCGACATACGATCCACAAGTCCCCATGATGGATTTTCTGCAATTATCAGCAGACATTAAGTTCTCAGTGTCTGGAGATGTTTATCCTTTTATCTCCTTCACCATGTATCCTGAGTCATTTTAACTATTTAGGGGTATTGTTTCACAATAAAGCAATGTATTTCAGCATGATTTGTGTGTTTCATATTCTGCTCGAGCAGCTCTGGTTGTCAGGTGCTTTTTTTAAAATAAAAAATCCATCGTGTTATCGGCAGCGTTTGACACCTGCCTGCTTCGACCAGGTGATAAAGTACGGCGAGCCCCTGGACGAGCTTCAGAAGGACGAGCTGCGGACGGCCGTGGAGAAGCTGAGGAGGCAGATGCTGAGGAAGAGTCGAGAGTACGACTGCCAGATCCTCCAGGAGAGGATGGAGCTGCTGCACCAAGCGCACCAGGTTGGCCTCCGCCTCTGTCTGCATGTGTGACTGAAGGAGTTTTAGAAACACTTCTCCTCACTGTTTTTTTCCCTCTTTGTGTTTGCAGAGAATCCGTGACCTCGAAGACAAGACGGAAGTCCAAAGGAGGCAGATTAAAGACCTGGAAGAAAAGGTATGCCATGG
Source organism: Karalla daura (assembly GCA_029224185.1). Lineage (NCBI taxonomy): Eukaryota > Metazoa > Chordata > Actinopteri > Chaetodontiformes > Leiognathidae > Karalla > Karalla daura. The sequence goes on along the minus strand of CM055204.1, from coordinate 16,097,507 downwards.
TGCCAGTATGATCTGTCTTTGTTAGTTAATATGCACAATATAAAGAAGTAGAAAAGAGCTCACACACCCAAACTAATACACTGCAAAAAAACAAGATAAAAACACAAAATCTGAGGAAAAGTGTGCTCAGAATAAGTGGAATTGTCCGTACACAGTAATAAGGTATAAGATATGAAGTTTAACTCTTAAAGAAAGAAGAAGAAAATCTACACTTATCTAAGACAATCCAAGTTTATTTTAACTTGGTGAGAGCCCAATAATTTGTAGTGTAATAATTAACATTGGACTGAATTTTAAGGTTTTAAAGATGAAAGAAATTTGAGAAATTCTTTTATTAAGGCTTGAGGTACATGCAGACTCCGCAGATATTACTCACACGTGTACTTCTGTAGCTCCTGAGCCTGTTTCCCTGAGCTGTGCAACCCCTGTTTCTGTCTCTGCTGTCACTAACATGTCTGGAGTGTTCCTCTAACTCTCTGGCTTTCTTCGTCTCCTTCTTTCCCCAGTTTTTGTTTCTGTTCTTGTTCTTTTCTCTTGCCTTTATCCTTTGGCCTTGAAGTCTTTGGCGTGTCCCGTAGCAGAGGTGAGTCCCGAGGGCTTCGAGTAGGGAGTTCAATCCGCTGCCGTCTCGCTCCTTTGGACCTCGGTCAAATGTTTTTTTTTTTTTTGTTTTTTTTTCCCTGATTTCAGCAGCAAGTGCTGTGGCTCTGAGTCTAGCCTCAGGAGGTGAATCTGGGAATGCTCAGGCCTCCAGAGTCTTAATTGGTTTTGACAGGAGCTCAGTGGAGATGCAATTCTGTAGCTTTAACTGAGACTTCCTCACATGGCCGTCTGACCTTCAGTAGTTCACAGTGACTAAATTTGGTATTCACTCTTAATTCACCATAAAATTAAAATATGCACAAGGTCAATGGTTGCAAAAAGGAGACTGATAGATCAACTACAAACTGGAATCAACGTTTTTCCACCACTCGGTGGTGCCGTTTCAGATTCCAGATGTGAAAGGTGTTTGACCCTGGTCTGCCCACATTAACTCGCCTTACCTCGCCCTCGCTCTTCACAATTTCATTCTCTTTTTCCTCTGTCATCCCTCCACCTTAGGCACCATTCATGTTTTTATTTACATTTCAGTTTTATTCATTCCAAGGTTTCCAGGTTCCAAGGTTTCCATTCCATTTATTATCTCTCTACGTGCAAGCAGAATTTGATGCTTCTGGATTGTCTTGAAGACAAAATATATATATATATATATATATATATATATTTTTTTTTTTTTTTTTTAGGCGTCAATCCTTTGTTTGTAAGTGTTTCAGCCACTTGGGGGCAGCACAACAGCCTATTGAAAGCAAGGCTGCAGCCAATGCATGAAGCGAACAGTTGCACATTCAGAATCCAGCAGCTGTGTAGCAACAATAGCAGGCAGGGTGCTGCTCATTTCGTTTTAGGAGCTTTCTTGGCTGTAAATAGCCGTCTACTTTGGCTGGAACCTATGCTTATGACAGCGCTGAGAGGAGGCGGAGCGACAATAAAACAGCTCAAGAGAGATGGAGGTGAAGTCAGTCCAATGAGGACAAGACAAACATACATTAACCCTTAATAGAAATATGATGGTGGAAGGCATAAAAACTATGAAAGCCCATTTCTGCCACTTCTTAAAATAAATAAAAATAGAATAACTCAAAATAATGAAACACCAGCATCAAATTATGAGATAAGTTAAAATAATGAGATACAAAGTATTTTCAGTTCAGCCTAGAACAAATTCTGCTTAGTTTCTCATCAATTTATTTTCTATCTAATAAATTAGATTTTAGTATCTCATTTATGTGGAGTTATTTTGTCTGTTTTTTACCAAATGGTGGAAATGGGCTTCCATAGAAAACAGTAATAATCATTTACATGACTTTCAGTTACGTTATATAACAGTCATTAAACATAACACCATCACTTGTTTTCACTGCATTTTTTGACTGAATTGCAGCATAGTGACAGACTCTCTCTCTCTCTCTCTCTCTCTCTCTCTCTCTCTCTCTCTCTCTCTCTGTTGCAGGTGGTGTGTCAGCTCGGAGGTCTTATTTGTGACTGCAGTGTTATTTATTTTCCGGACAAGTGTGGATCGATGTGCGTAATGGTGGCTGCTCGTGTCATAACATCAGTGACTGCTGTTGGTATAGGTGTTGTGCGCTGGCCGTGGACGTTAACACGTTTTATTTATATATTTTTTATTCTTTTGTTTTTATTCTTTGGTTTGTTTGTTTGTTCTGTTTTTATTTTATTTTCTTACTGGGACGTGGGGTTTCTCAGGATGCTTTCCAGGATGACGTTGGACAGTGTAAACGGCTCTCCAGACTGCTGGGGGCGCTGTAACAGACTGACATGGAATGACACTTGCAACTTGAGAGACACCGACGCAAAAACACGTACAGTTTACGGACACGCGTGCATGCAGATGCAAACACAGATACACACAAACACACACACACACTCACACATGCTTTGACAAATCCAAACCAAAGCCTGGGAATTGTTCTCCCTGCCATGCAGGGTAATAATATGTCATTCACCACCGTTTTAGCCACAGCTGGAATATAAACAGATGGGAAAAACTCATAGACAACGAGGCAAGCGAACCGCCAGACCGCAGGTTCTCCTCTTCTTCTCTTCTCTTCTCTCCTTTCCTCCTTTTCCAAACCTGAAAAGGACGTTCTTCGCGAATGCAACCTCTCGGTGGACAGAAGCGAGCCAACTCAGGGCCCAATGAGTGCAGAGGCCATCTCGGGTCGGATTATAATAAGAAACACTCGGGACGTGTGTCTGTGTGTGTGTGTGTCGCCCAGCGGGCCTGCCCTCGCCGTTCCCGGAACGGTGCTCACACGAGACCGCTTGGACTCCCTGGAAATAACACCTGGAAAACTCAGCGGGAGCTGGAGAGCAGAGACCAGCGTGTGCAGACACTAAGACAAAAAAGGGGGACGCTCAGGTTGACACGCCTGCATGCACGTCACGGACATGTAAAGGGTGATTTATGGGGGGGGGGGGGGAGAGAGAAAGAAATGGTGGGGAATATCACTCTCTGATCCGTTCTACCTGGATCTCTGCAGAAAAAACAAAACATCAGATTGTCAAACCGCTCTTTAATTTGACTTTGAAAGAAACCAGCAGACTGTAAGAGCTTTACTCTCTGGTTCCTACTTTCCTCTCTTTTGTTTTTTTTTTTTTTTTTTTTCTTATAATTCCCGTCACTCAGATACTGTGTCCCGAAGATTTCCACTGAGACAAGCATCTCGATCCTGTACTGTAATATATGCATTTGTTGATATGTACATGTGTCTGAATTATTTCACGTAGTCGCCCTTTTTTTTTATTCTGTGAATAGTTGCACTTTTTTTTCTTTGACTCTCCGATGCAGCTTGAACGTTTGATTTACACGGCAGTTTTACAAAAGATGCCTCCTGTCACAAACTGCCCGGTTTTATTGTGGTGACGGCTGCAAAAATGAACTTTACTCCCTTGAGAAAATTATAACAGAAAAATCATTCGGAATATGAATGTGGAATAATGGCATATTTGCATCCCCTGTCCTCGTTCCCCCACTCTCTAACACAGTTATTCTCTGCTCTCTTCCTCTACTGTCTCAAACGCGTTGCTCCTGGGTGACCAGCAGGGGGTGCTGGTTTCACCGGACTCGCCCTTTAAGGTTACGCCATCTTTTAACAAACTTGTAAATACTTTCAAGACTACCTTACAAATGACCTTTATCAGCTACGATCGATCGATCGGTTTAAATTTTAGTCTAACACGCAGGACTGTCTCGTCAGAATTTGTATCAGAAAAAAACACCATAATTTCTCTGTCCCAAGAACACTGCAGGTTCTCTGTTTACCCTCCCAGTTGTTACTTTCTGTTTTTACTAACCAAAACCCGTTTGATACTAACAAACTCCTTTTACTAAACGACCAATCCTTTTTCTTTTTCCACACAAAGTGAAACGGGAGAAAGTGAGTGCAACGCTACACCTGCTCCTCTCCTCTCCTGTCTCCCAGTCCCTGCAATATTTACCAGTTGACCAGTGCTTGTTCCCGACGCACCCCGAGCTCATGTATCTGCCGTCATACCACCCCGTGGGCTCCATTCACAGGTCTAGGGTATGCAGGCATCCCATTACACTCCGACCCATTCCATTCATTGTACCGAGGGGAATGACTGAGACTATTTTTGTGCAAACTCAGCTAACAAGCAGTTGCCTTAAATGCACTTTCCCCATTTTCTTTTCCACAATTATTTTTTCAGGCGGTTGATATTACCATGTAATGTAATGTGTATATATATCTATATATTTGTTTTTATTTCACAGAGAACCTTTTTTTAATCTTTATCCCGTCTGTCTTCCAGCGAAAAAAAATTTAACCCTTCCTTCTACTTCGACATCTAGATTATTAAAGAAACTGGAAAAAAATGGGAAATGCTGTAAAAAATAATAAAAAAATAATAATAATCAAGGCCTTTGACCATGACGGATAAATTGTCTTATTTTCTCATTTCAGTTAACAAGGCTGCTTTGTTGTATTGCAAACAAACCTTGGGACATGTATTTCATTTGTTTGACTGTCAGAGATAGTAAGCACTGACTATTTTCTGTGGCATGAAAGTGATCGATATTTGTAAAAGCTTTAACATGATGTGATTTTTGGCAATGGATATTTAACAAGTACTGAATGAAGCTTTCAGTCGCTTCACACAGAAGAAACAGATGTTATGCAACTGCACATTTATAACTTTTTTTGTTCAAGCACTTTAGGACTTTTCTTCTTTCTTTCTTACCCATGGCACAAACACTGAGACGAGGAGTTTATTCTTGACTTGGATCTGGAGCTTTCTCTCTGTTTACTGCTCCACCACATGGATATGTTTGTCATCTGTCGTTTCCAGGCTCGAGAATGAACTTTCAGTCTTGTCATTTTTTATCTCTTTTATTTTCATTGACATTATTTCTGTTGGAAATAATTGTTTCTGTAAACTGACTTTTAATTTACCATATGCACCTTTCTATTTGTTGTATTGTTTTTACGTTGCACTTTATCGTCGGCTCCCGTCTGCATGTGTGTGTGTGTGTGTACAGTATGTGTGTCATTGTCTGTCATCATCTGTCCCATCCGCTAATGGAGTTGTTCTGCTCTGCTGCTCTGGTCAGGTCAGAAGAAGGGAAATAGGTTTTGAGCTGTCGCTGGTATTGGTTATTCATCCATGTGCGGCACATGTGCCAGACAGTGGCCAGAGGTAACTACTGTACACTGTACCCTTGTCATGGGTTCATATTCGTCATCATTTTTTTCCAGAGTCCTGGAGTGAAAACATATTTTTAACTTGGCTTTGTTAAATAATGACAGTATATTCCAGGGTGAGGATGTATGGCAAATTAGTAAATCAGTGTAAAAGCTGATGTATGGTTGCCAGGTAACCATGAAAAGGTGCCAGATATGTGTAAAAAGGGACAGAAATATTCCCAAATCTGAAAATAGGATTGTACATTGGCCGAGAAAATAGCATGTGAGCCATTTCTGATTAACCACTATTCCAGAGCTTCTTTGTTTGTACCAGACAACAAGGATGACTACTCCATTCAACCATCCAGCTAGGTCCTCTTAAAATTTTTTTCATGTGTTCGTTCATAAAAACACCTCGAAACCACAAGTGCGAGCCGTAATCAAAGGCTTGTGGTGCATTATGAGAATCACGAAACCCTCATGCTGTGATAGAGGAGGCTTCAGTTGTGTCACGAGCTTGTAAAACAGTGGGCTTCTCCACATTTGTGTTTTACAGTCGTGCAGGACACAGAGCAAGAGTCAGTCCAGGATAACAGTCTGTCTTTTCACTTTGCTGTAGTTATGTCTGTCCTTGCCAAAAAACCAGAAGAGAACAGGGGTCGAGCCAGGTTCTGTGCTGCCCTGCCAAAGGATGTCTGTTATAAAAGCCCTCCTGTCTGCCCCCCCCCTCCTCTCACCACTCACACAGAGGTCACTCTCAGAGATTATCGGGTGCACCGGCTGAATAACTGCCTCCTAAAGCTGATTTAAAAGGAAGAATAAAGTTTCAGATAAAAGGAAGAGTTTGCATGCAATTTCTTCAACAGTGCACACCAAATTCTGCGTGTCATGTTCGTACTGTACAACTGGAAACAGCTGCCTCAGACCCTCGGCTAAACACAATTTCTCAGTTTCAAACTCCAATGATGAGTCACCCTGGTGCATGACGAGGACGGCCCCGTGTCACAGTGTTGGATCGCCCACCTCGCTGTGAGGGACGGGAGGATTGAAACATCTAACAGCACATCCTCGGAGGCTCTTTAACCTTATTTCAGCAGCAGCTGGTCTGCGGCCAAACCATCCCGGGCGGATGCAGCTGCCCGGCCTGCTCCTCTCAGCTGCTTAGCAACAGTGACTTCATGGCTCGTGCTCCTATTAAACGTCAGTCTTGCCGTTCGATTGTTAGATTTTAATCATAGCGGGAGTGGAGATTCATTTCCACACTTAGTCGGCGAGGGATTTTAGGATTTTGCAAATGTGCCACGGGGCGTTTCAGAGTGTTAAAATCTCTTCAAAGCTGAAATGTCACAGATTTAAGATGGCACAGATGTCTGGAAAGGTACTTTTGAGTAATTCAGTCGAGTGTTGAGTGTTATGTGGCAGTATGAAGGGATTTATGGTCTCCTTCCCTATAAAATGGCCATATGAAGTAACAGATAATGACAATAGAAGGCAGCTGCACAACTGTCAAGTATAATATCTCCTCTAAATTAGCAAAAATAAACAGATGTTACATTCTGTATCTGCAAGGTAGGGAGTGAGGCGGGTTCGCTCCTGCAGCTTCAACCTCAGATCCTTTTTTTGTCCGGCTCACTCGAGCATCCAGAGAAGGTCCTGAGGGAAAACCTTTGTCTTTCCTGTGCACCCCGCCAAAGGTTCTCAACTGCTGCAGGCTTCTGCTCCACTAATCCCCCAAGATACTGGGAGGTACAAAGAGAAAAGTACCATTTTTAAAGACCTGTGATTATAAACTGGTATTGTAGAGACCCAAAAACCCAAACTAGCAATGTAGCTGTTTCCTGTATTTACTGTAATGTGTGATAGCAAATCATGAAATGCTTTGATTGAGAGGGGATGAGAGTGATTATTTTTATGTTGTATTTTTTGTAACCCAGGTGCAGAACCCGTTTGGAGGTTGTCAGACGTCGTGCACCGCTGTCTGCCATTTGAATTAACTCCTGCTGACTTGCCTGTGTGGAGCGGCGGCCCACTTACCCACTTTGTGAAAGGTCTCGCTCGCCGTAAGGCCTCTTGTGCCAAATCCATGAAGCGCACTCGGTGTGAATTTGCCAAACTCTGTCCTATCCGGCGTCATCCCATCATGCCTGGATGAACATGCACTTAGACGAGCAGACAACATGAGAGCTATTGTCTTATGGGTGGGGATGTAGAGTGTGTGAGTGTGTGTGTTGGGGGGGGGGGGGGGGGGGGGATTCATTTTACCAGGCCGAACTTGCATCCATTTTTAATATGAAGATGGGGCATCGTCCTCCTGCTTTGCTCCTTCATTGCTGCTGTCATTGCTTTAAAAGCCTCATTAAGTCCAGGCGATATCCTGTGAGCGGGCTTCCTGACCAGCTGACAAACAGGTCTGTGTCTGTCACACTCACACGCACAGATGAATTATTGCTCGTTATTCACTGGATGTTACAGGCCAACTCATCATCCCCTTCTTCATAATTAAAATGCTTTTCTTAAAACCACTGGAAGGTCACCCGAAGCAGAATAAACAAATACTTAGATTTTCCTCGGTTTTCCAGCAAACATGACGTCCCAGACACCGAAAGCCTTCCAGTCAGTCTGCTCAAACCAGACCACAGCTCAACAAGCTGCACCAGCCTTTAAGCACTGTCCTTGTTGTCTCGCACAATAATTCATTCTCTTCAAGCCATCTCAGTCAGAGTGAAAGTCACTACCACTCGGGCGTTATTTACTGTCTAAACACAAGCATCATGGAGGATGAGACAGACACCCCCTGAGACGCAGAGACACCATAGAATTACCCGGGCAGGACATTTTTTTGGTAGGCTCTTGGCATCCCCTGCAAACCTTGATGCTTTAATCACATTCATGTGAGAGGGAAATTTCTGCTGGCCTGACAGGCTTCTGCTCAAGATGCCAGAGCAGAGCCACAGGAACTGCGACAGTGGTATTCACTGAGGAATGTGTGGAAGTAAAGCTACTTATCATCTTTTAAGTCAACTTCAGTCTACTGAGAAAAAAGAAACATCTCTCCACTAAGCTTCACAGAGTATAGTGATTGATCTTTCTGGCAGTGTGAGTAAAAAAAAAATTAATAATATGGAAAATGGGACACATCAGCAACCAGGAGATAAAAACAGCAAACAACTTTGGACCCAATATTTGCAGTTTAGGCATTGATCCATTGAAACCAGATTACCTGGTGAATAAACAGTGGGAGAACAGGCAAACTCCACAGTATATTGTCTTATGTCTTTTTTATTTAAGACCTCCTCCAAGCAGATGTGCTGCAACATTTGTCAGCAGTGTCCCAAAGATGCCAAAATGCAGATTCACAAATTCTGGATTTTATATATAGCACACAAGAAAAACAATCCTGTTTGTAGGACTTTAGAAATGATATAAGCTAAAGTTTAGGACCAATATTTCCCTTCGTGTTTCTAATTATACATTAACATTAATTGCATATAATCCTTTAACTCCCTGACTTGTATGTAATTTGCAATATATTTCTTCTTTTGACTCTTCTGAACCAGTTTCAGATTTACTGAGTTACTCCTACATTACAAAGGAACATGTGGCAGACAGTAGCAAACAGAAGTTGGAGGTGAGGAAGGCGGAGCCGAAGCTGATGTCAATGTTACATTTTGAACCATTTCAAGACATGAAAGGATTTATTTTCATGGAAATAGTCCTAAATATATAATTTGGATGAGCAAAATTGAGTTTGGAACTTTAATCAATGTCAGAATAGGAACTTTAAATTCCTTCGTGCTATGACTTATTTATACACACTGCAGCCAGACAACTACATCTTTGAAATCAGCCTCAGACATTTGAGGGTTTAGGTTTGGTTTCCATGCATAAGTTTGTTTCCCCAGCAGGAGCAGAACAGAGGAATTCTGGATCCTGGCTCGACGGCTGTGCCCCATGACGATGACAACCTGTTAGATGAGACCTGAGGATGCATGCTGTTTGATTTCAGTGTGGCCCACAGCACGGCTGACCTTGAGACTCCTCCTCGAGCTCTGCGGACTCTCTGTTACACTCACACACACACACAGGCTTAGCACGTCAGTGGGATCTGGAGGGCAGTGACTTGTTATTTCTAATCAGGCTGATGAAAGTTTCCACCAAGGCTCAGCCTCACAGTGAAACCAGAGCCATCGTCATGCAACACGCTGCAGCAGACACAGTCAGAGGACTGAGCAGCTTTTATTCTCCAGACTTTCAATCCACGTCAACAGTGGTGAAACGGGTAATAAATGAAGTCTTTTAATCCCATGTGTCTGAATTCTGACGGCCGACAGTATGTCTGCTTTTTGCAAACCAAACCATACCCATACAACTGCAGTAGTGCACATTCAACTGCACCAAACCCAATGTTTCTACTTCTCACTCTTCAAGCGTTTTTTTAATATATTGTAACAGAGGATTGCAAAGTAAGGATGTCACAGAAGGGTGTAACTGCTTGTCTTTATATACACTCTAGAGGAATATAGTGCCAGAGGGGACCTTGGCACTGGGCTTGGTTGAGTAACAATGAGATGTACAGTGGGTCCAAAATCATCACAATGTCTTCATTTATGTATAGATTCTGGATATTGAAAGTTAAAAACAGGGAAATGAACCATACTGGTCTGACTTCCAAAGCAGTTTTTGTGGACCTACCCCCTAAAGCACATGGCTGTGGGGTATCACAGTCTGAAGTTTCTGGTGAACTGTCAGTGTAAAAAGTCAAAGTGTAAGTCCAGTGTAAGTCCTCCAACAGTTTTTCCTGCAACATGTGTGCATGCTCCATACTGTGCATGCTCCATACTGTAGCTGTATGGTTCCAGTTACTTTAAACTGCTCTGAAACAGACCATAATATTCCCACACCAAAAACAGGATTTATAAAGGGGCTTGTATTTCATAGCTTCTATTTTAACTCCAGGGAATGAGGATGAACACTTCTTTCAACCGTTTTTGCAAACAAACAAAAAGACTGGGCCGCACTAGTTTGACGCCACTCAAACTTGTAAAACACAGCGATACGGTGCCGTTACATAATTGCAGCATGTGAGCGTTGACTCCTGTTTCCCTTTTGTCGTCCTCTCACACTCAGCAGTCTCCGGGTTTGAGCCTCGCTGTCTGAAAGCTGCTTGTCTCCCGCTGCTGCTGCTGACACGCTCCTGTCTCATTTGTGCTGGCGTCAGTAATCAACCCCCCCACCCACCCCAGGGGGGCAAAGGCTGGGACGGGCACAGGAAGACGCGTCAGCTTTAAGCTTTGAGTGGAGCCGAGGTGTTAGAGCCCGGCCCAGAGGCTTTGAGTGCAGGTGTGGCCTGGTGTGGAACATGCAAAGCTGCAAACACAGACACGTTGAGGGAATGTGAAGTCGACAGATCCTGGAAGGTCCGTCAGTACAGGTGCACGATGTGTTCAGTGGCTGGAGCTGACAGATGTCTCGCCAGTCACCACATCTGATTTGTGCCTCATTTCTCACCTCAAACGCTTTTGGAGGCACATTAAAGAGTCCTGTTTTACTTTGTAAAGTGAAGTTAGGTTCTCACCTGAGAATGCCATGTTGCCTGTTGTCTGCCATGTTGGAAAACAGTCGTGCTAAAAGTGAGCATAGTGCGACCTTTGTCCCGACCTCTGTCTGCAGATCTAGTGCATCTGCACCTTTAAGTGGTGCTGAAGGGACAGCAACACAGTGAGCAAGTCCACCCACATATTTCACAGCCCTGTGACCTGCTGAGAGCACACCTGTGTCCACTTATTTAAGATCGGGAGTCAGACAACCGAAAAAAAATGGATTTGGGGACCCTGGCAGGCGAAGACAAAAGGCCATAGTTTGTTATTTTGTGTTGGCAATAAAACCATAAAATACTGTTTTTTGCACTGTGTTTGTCATAATAGAATTGTAGTAATTGAAGGTTTTATCCTTTTTCTCTGTCATTAACATAGAAGTTATATCCTCAGAAATGCCTGAGATTCTATATTAGAACCTCTTTTCTAATCCTATATTTGGTGTGGGAATGTTATGGTTAATTTTATGGACAGATCTGGTGACCTGTCATGCTTATTCAGCAGCACATAGTCTCAATGCTGATAGGTCTTTCCTGGCACTCACAGAAATGACAAGATGAATTTATGTTCGTTCCTATATGACATACCTAAGCAACTTTTCCCCCATACTAAGTGGTAACTGGAGCTCTGGACCATGAACACATCCAGCCTTAAATAGCCTCAGATGCTATTTTACAAATCCAATTGGGAACATTTTGAGCCGTTTCTGAATATATCTGTCCTATGCGTATCTGGCAACCACACAGTAGGTGTCCCTTGTACTGTCTGGCTACCTTCTCTGCCACTCACAGAAATTATATCATCACATTACATTCCTTGCTAAACACCATACCTGTGCTACTTTTTTTGGTGACTGGAGCAATGGAGCACAAACACATGCCGGAACTAAGGATGAGGAAGACGAGGAAGATTCAGGAAATATGCTGGAAACTTCAGCACATCGAAATGCTGTGTGCCTTCATTCACTTTCTTACCTGAACAAAGGTATGCGTAAACTACTTCAGAGGCATGGTCACACTCATGTTTTACATCACATTATATCTGTTAAGATTCTCCCATATCAATATCTAAAACAGATAAATTGATGAGGACATGACGATGTGTTTGGACCTGCCGTTCATCTTTGTCTGACTCAACAAAACCAAGGTAAAAGTGTTTTTTTTTTCTTTTTTCATACTAGGTCCCCTTTTAGTCTATAAAGTGTTTACTCTACTCACACACTCTAAAACCTTAGAGAAACCACGTTGCACCTTTGCATAAGGCACCAGTGTGCTGCCACCTCTGGCTTTAACTCAACTCCTACCCAGGCTTCCTCACAGCACACACACACACACACACACACACACACACACACACACACACACACACACACACACACACACACATGCACTCAGAGAGGCTTCCACCACTTCAGCACTAGTTTACCCGTCTTTCCCGGTCACTTGTGCAGGGCTGCAGCATGGCAGAGCGCAGGGGAAAGTGGGATAAGGAGGACGACCTGCCCGTTTACCTCGCCCGACCCGGCACCACGGACCAGGTGCCCCGGCAGAAATACGGAGGCTTGTTCTGCAGCGTCCAGGACGCGTTTGACAGCAAGACCATAGACTTTGACGCCCTGAGCGTCGGTCAGAGGGGATCCCGCACCCCGAGGAGCGCAAAGCGAGACGGCGGCCAGGAGGCGAGGAGCCCGGGGAGAGATGAAGAGAGAGAGGAAGCTGAGAACATCAGGATCATCGCGGCGGAGGCAGAGCTGCAGAGCCCGAGCGCTGAGAAGGTAAGAAGCGGTGCAACTTTTGCATGAGTGGCTGCGTGGTGTGGAAGTGACAGTAGAGGTTTCTGCAGTGTCTGTGCTGTTAGTAAAGCTGCAAGACGTCCCACTAGGAACTTATGATCAGACAATCCCAAGTGTCAAACGCCCCCCACAGTGCCACTGCATGCTGTCAAGCTGTGAGCCACACCTAAATAAAGATCTACCCAGTGTCCCTTTACACAGCCTGTAATGAACTGAGTCACCTGAGAGATGGTCACACATCACTGTATGGGATGGATTATTCATTAAAGGGGACATAGAATGAATGAATGAGTGAATGAATGAATGAATCTATCCCTGTTGATTTATAATGTCTCAGATGCTATGTGGGGATTTTCTGGTCAATTTCTGCATAAATCTGAAACATCTGGCACACTTTGATGCTTGTCTGGCAACCACATGTTCAATAGGCTTGAGGCTGATCAGCTGTCTGATCTACCACTCATATGGGTCACATTTCATGACCTTATGTTCCTTGCTAAAGAAAATAGCTTAGCAACACTTAGCGATACAGAGCTGGTGCTATTTTCATACTTATCTGGCAACCACAAGCAGGCTTTTACATTCACTGGCTGCCACTTACAATATGATTAGTGGTCATTATTTCAATCACAATAGCAATGGAGCATGTACACATCCATTATTTTATGTTTGAGCCAGAAATTGGCAGACAAATCAGATGGTGCGGAAAAATCTGCTATGCTGCCATTTGACTAGAAATGAAGCTCTTAGTCTGTATATAAAAAATGTACGTAGTTTTCCAGTGTGAAGAGTGATGTCAACGTGATAGTGACATCCCACCAAAATCCCCTAGGGCTGGCTCAAAACAACTCTGGTATACGCACTCAGTCAAAAAAACTGTAATGAAATACTCATTCAATACATTTTTTCCACAACTCATACAGCTTTCAACAGATGAAGTTTCCCATGCCAGAGTGTGATCAGATCTAATCAGCTATCAGAGCTTGAAGAAATTGAATAATTAGGGGCGTGTCTTATCAAAAACCTGTGCATGATGTTATGCTTGGATTGGGGCTTGCTCCTCTCCATCCTCGCCTTTTCACTCAAATATGGTTTCTTCTGGCTTCAAGCATTCAAGATGGCACCGCCCTGACAGTGGCTTCATAAACGGCCCATCACAAACCAATGAATGACATCGCAGAGGACTGCTGCTTGGTTTTAACCCGTGCTTTCAATTCTTAATGGAAGAGGGTACAAACTAACTATTCTGAGATTGTTTGTGTCTCGCTATTTTATACCACATTTGTTTTGATCACCGTTTTTTTAGCTGCCATTTCACTTTCCGCATATATATAATTTTAAAATGTATATATAAATGAGGACATGATCATGCTCTTAGAGCATCTTTTGCTGATTGACTGGTGATAATCAACACAAGCTAGAAAACCTTTTTTTTTCATTGTATGCTATCCTAGATTACAAAGATCCCTCACAAAACTCACTGGATAATTTAACCACAGTGTTGTACAGACACAGCACCTGATCGGGTAATAACTCAATAATCCATGCAACAGAAGCACAAAGACCATGAAACAGGCAGTTAACAGCCATGCAGTGGAAGAGGAATGAAATCTAATTTGCCAGCACGAAAATTGAGTTTTTAAGTTATGGGGGAGGGAAACATTCATCAGCATTTGTAACACCAGAGTCGTTCAGAAAGCCTCGAAGAATCCTGCAGCCAAAGAATCAGGACAATAAAATGACTGTGAGCACAGAGCCGGTGATTGTGATGCTAAATACTGCACTGACAACAAATGCAACAAGTGCAGGCCTCACATTTATAACACATAAGATCACTGGCCTGCTGTTCCTGTGTGACAACTGTGAGTCCATTTAAGAAGCAGCATGCTAAAATGCAAGCCAGTGACAGGCCTAGAAAGACACCTTGGTGTATATTTTGTTGCCGTAGTGTGTGCATATGAAGAGGAGGTGATACTTTTTCCACACAGGTTAATATTGCAATGCATTACAACCATGACAAACAACCTTTGCAGCATCAAAGGATCTTCTGGTACAACTAGAAATAGATTTGATTAAAATATTTGTGGTTGTGCGACTTTTAGTTCTGATTGATGCAAGAGCAGGAATTATTGTGAAATGCTTGAGCCCTCAGGTGGTGTAACGCAATAGAGAAAACCTGTTAAAAATCCAACTTTATTAATGTCATCATTGTTTCAGCCAACAGCTGGAGCCACATGTGTGTGTGTCTGAGTGTGTGTTTACAGAGCTTTATGAGGACCAATGTGTGACCAAAGTTGTAACTGACTTTTACATTTAGGCAGGTTAATCTTAACCTGCCTAACTTAATCGTGCCTATAATGGTTTAAAGTCTCTCAAAGTTTGATAGAGATACTTACAAATGTGGATTTTTGGAAAAACTGTGACATAAGTCAGCTTTGAAAGCAACCTGTCTCAGCAGGTTAGGCTATATTACTATTGACTCATTTTAAGATACCAGTATTAGAGATAATCAGCGCTTTAGTTTGGACTGTTGTTGACACTACAGAAGACAGGAGGTCATATTCACACATGTGAGTATTGATGGATTTTTTTTTAGCAATCTTGACACATTCTTATTGTCTCCACCTTATTTTGCCATTTCTCAAGTTGGGCTTGATGATTGTTAGTATATTCTTCATCTTTTGTTTTCCTTTATCACAAGGATGGTTGCGAAAGGGGATGTGGTCGTTGGGGTGTTTTCAGGTGGTTTGCATTGTGTGCTTGAGCGCTGTTTGGGCTCATTTTGATAATTTGCCTCGTTGCCATGACACAAAATTGGTTATATTGGTACTTGTTGGAACTGTTTTTCTGGGTATACTTAGGAAACAGGCGGATAATAGAGGACACAAGAGGCAACCAACGGTAAGTGGTAGAAAGAATTACCATCTTTGCTCATTTTAATCTGTCAATTTTTGGAAATATGAGAACATACAGTTGTTTTGATGGTTAAGCAAGTGAACACAATAACAGATCTTTGAAACCAAGTCTGCTAAGTGGGATTATTTACACCTCCACATGTCCTACTTAACTGTAACCCTTCTACACTGTTGTGTGTAAAGCTGAAGTTGCCTGTTGTGGCTAGAGGGCGTATCTTCAATGAACTCCATGCTTTATTAATGTCATGATGTCTGCAAGGGGAATTAAACGGAGAAGCTGAGGATTAAACAGAAACAGAGCAGTCAAGAAAGACAAATTTACTAATTTGAGCAACAATGACGAAGACAAACAATAACTCAATCGTTTTGATTTTTTATGACTCCTGCAGATGATTAGTTTCTGCTTTTTCCCCTCTTGATGAAGTCCAGAGACAATTGGATTTTTGTCGTCCTGAAAAAAAAACATTAAAAAGCAGATTTATAGCAGCGCACTTCAAAGAGCGGCCACACCTTTAATGAAGTTTATAGTTTATTAAAGCCGCCAGGCGTCCTCATGCCACCTGCTTTGAGTTATATTTGTGTCTTGACTCCAGAAGTGCCGGCCAAGCAGGCGTATGGAAGAATAACACGCTGATGATGTCTGTATGTGTTACCAGGCAGGCGCAATAAATATTTACTACATCCACTGTTAGTGACAGTTGCGTTGAGCAGGCGGAGGAGCCGGTTCTTCTAATGTCATGACTGAGATCATCTCTGGGCAACCAAAAATGATGATTCATGTCTTTCTCTCTCTTGCTCAGGCACACACACACACACACACGCTTGCAATTATGGTTTAGAGAGGAAAGACGCCATGAGACAAAGTGAAGATGATTAGTAGTTAGTCATCGCAGCGGTGGCCACATATTAGCACACACACATTCGCTCAAAGCATGAATGGACGGTATTGATTTTTTATGGGGAGCAGGAAAGAGTTAAACATTATTGGGTGATCAAATGTAAACTCGTAGATCACTGCCAAGTAGAATCTAATAAAGTTTAATTGTCTGCTCGGATGCATGAATGTAACATTAGCAGCGGTGACTGGACTGTGGTTTTATGTAGAATGGGAACAGCACGGCCTCACAGGCTGTGTTTAAAGACAATCAGGACAGTTGCCCGTAGTGTTTGTGGTAACATCAAATGGGGTTTGATACGACAGGTTGCAGACTTCTGGCAGCAGCGAAACAAACTATCGATTTTCTGCTAAAGAGGTCAGAGAGCCGATAGTTTGCCTGTTCCCCTTCTGTGAGTAGCTGTGCTCAGGTTTGATGCTGCACTTGCATGAGTCTGCACAGACACACACTGAAAGGAGTCGGGTCGTCTCAACAAGAGGTCGCAGATGTGCTCCTCTTTTTATGCAACTCCAGTTGGACTAATAACAAAAAATGTCTTTTCTTTTCATGAAAGCTGCACTAGTAATGTCACAACAGAGGCAAAGTTTATAATACTACAACCTTGGCTCAGGGAGCATTGTGTGGCTTCATTCAGTGATAAGTCATTATCTGTCTGTTTCAATGAAAAGCTTCAAGGTTTTAACTTAAATTTCTGTGAAAAGCACCGCTTCCTATCTCAGTGTTTTCTGTGTGTTGCTCCCAATCACCACTGGTTGATATGGGCTTGTAAAAGACTTTGTTGTAAAAGACTAAAAGCTTTATGTGTGGACAAAGCTTCTGATTTCGTATGGGATAAAAGAAGAGACTACTTAAGATGTTGGCTGACTCTTGTCATGGTTTAGGCAGCAGAAAGTAGAATTACTTTTGTCTTAACCTGCTATTCAAGGAACATAGTACTTCTGCAATAGAAATAGAATGAACTTTAACTTGAGAGCAAACTTCACACAATGAGGTAGGTCATGGTAGTAGTAGTAGTGTGTAAGAGTGAATAAGAGGACACTCAAATCAAGTAATGCAAATAGTCATGAGGCCACAAATATCAATGTAACAGAGAATATTGATAACATTTCAGCTCTTTGTGTGTGACCTTGTTAAGTTAAATGAACAAAGTGACTGAAACTTCACAATTCACAAGCCCCCGTCTGACCTTTACTGTCGCAGCCCATCACTGCATGAAGCTGCTGTGAGGCACAGTGGATGTCTTCAGTGTGGCAGGTGGCCAGTGTCCCCTCATGTGGCCGGAAACTGAACTGCAATATTGCGCCTCCTGAGGGACCAGATGATTCAGCAGAAATCACCAGACAGCTTTTTTTTTTTGGCTTGTTTGGAGGCTGTCAGATGGAATCAGACTGACAACAGAACCGGGACACACTTGACACTGACATTATCCAGTACAGACCCGGGTGCCGTCCTGCCTGAGCACGCATGTTCTCACGCAAGTAATGACAAGTGGAAAAACTGCCTGTTCATTGTGCTCGACAGCCAAATTCACTGACTTCATTTTATTTCACAATATTATTGACTTACTTTCTGTTACTAGGGTTCGGGTTCTTGCATTGGTTTATTTTAAGGCCGTGGTGAAAAAGAAGCGGTCTGAGCAGGTAATGCGGATCATAATTATAGATTTTGTTTGTTACCTCCTGTCTGCTGAGCTAATGAGTGCAATCAGCGGCTGTAATGGAGTGAAGAATGGGGAGTGGTCAGGCAGATGTCCAGGGGGAGCTGGTGTGTTCCCCCCTCCTCCTCCTTGTTGTCCCGTAGGGTGGTGTTCAGACAGGGAGGAGCACCTAACACACTCTAATCTACATAGAGAATGAACACACATATACAACAATACAGATATGGTCAATCATTTATCCTAATTCAGAGTCAAGACACTGGAATGGTTAAAAAAACAAAACAATCAATTCATTCAATGCTTAGCCATAAAGTATCAATGCCACCAAGTTTATACTTGTTCTTCTACTCTAAAACTACTTGCACTGCATTTTCTGTGGCTCGTGGGGAGTTTTGCCAGGTCAGAGAATAAATCACTCATGATGTTAGAGTGGGGGCAGCTGTCACCTCACAGCGAGAAGGACCTGCTTTCAACTCCATATGTCAGACCAAATGCCTTTCTGTGCAATTGTTTGCATATTCTCCGTATTGGGAGTTTTTATATGTCTGCGTGGGTTTCCTCTTACAGTCGAAAAACATGCCTTTTCAGTTTGATAAGGGAATTTAAAGGACTCTTAACTGTGAGTGCGAATGGTGTGTTTGGAGACCCCTGTGACGCAGGTTACATATAAAACAGAAAATCGATAGATGAATGGATGTTTGAGCGCGATGTCATCAGGATTATCTCGGTTTTGGTTTCCGGAGAAGTTTGAATGCTGTGTAAAACAAATAAACCTGAATGTACTGGTTTATTTCATGGACGGCTGTTGAGTGAAACATGATTCATTCGTTTGTTTGATGATAGGATTTCATCACATGTGAAAGAAGAAGGTTATTTGCAAAGCTGTTGCTATTAAACACAGTTTAGTGCAGGACTGCATTCTGTTTTTAATTACAGGTTCCAAGTGTTCTGGAGTAAATTCAATGCGATTGAACTTGATTTGAAGTGCCAGCGCGTAACAATGTTATCTCAAGGCACAAACAACACAGATAAACAAAACAGAACCCAACGAATCCCATATATTACAAGCAAGCTGTAAATGGAGGCAGAGTTGTGCAATAGAAATGCTGTGAACTATAACTACATATAAAGATCATAATTTAATGAGAGCGAGACAGTGCTGCACTGTTGCACTCTAGGAAATGAAGGATCCAGTGTTTTTTAGTCTTGACTTTTGCGAGAAAGGTCTCGTCTCGGCCTCGGCTGCTTCTCTGCTGACCATCTTGTTTCAATCTCTCTCCTTAACTTGTTGGAAATGCATTACTAAATTGTCGGAGTACGCCCATAATGCCTTGCAGATTTGTCCCATAACCCGAATGCAGTTCTTGTTCTGGTGTGTGTGTGTTTGTGTGCGTGTTGCCTGTTTTCCTGCACAGAAAGTCATAAATGAAATATCCGTGGCATATAACTCAAAACTTTCACTATCCTTTTGGTTTTGAGGAATCGCGCGCTGTGGGTAGTAAACACGTCTCTGGCCATGTGTGTGGTTAACAACGGCGTAAATTTTAATTGAACATTTCTCTGCTGTCTCTCCCCTCGCCGTGTCCCGGGTCACGGAGGTGCTAAGTCTGCTGTGGCTGTGACGACCCAACAGAGGCTTTTCTGCATCCTTGATCTGTCTGAGTCCTGTCTGTCCGTCACTGTCAGCCGCGTAATGCGGTCTGCAGAGGAAGCAAATCCTGCGAACTGCGAGTGTGTTGTTGATGCTTCGTCTGAGGCCTGGGGAATGCTGAGGTAATGCCTCACAGCCGCACTGCCATGAAAGGACATGTCAGCATGCAGGCGCTGTGTCCTCCTGTGGCCACAGGCGGGAGGAGAACAATCCGTGGCTGCTGATTCCAAGAAAAAAGAAAATAAAACATTCAATACCTCAATTAAGTCTCAATATTTATGGACTAAATAGCATGCCCACATGCGTGTCAATGGAGCAGTATTTTATGCAATTAAACATAAATGTACAATGTGCATCTTATTTGAAACCTAGGCAATATATATGTCTACATATAGCATGTATTTGGAAATCTTTGCATTATATATTTCCCTCTAAAATAACAAATATTCAACACATCTCCATCAGCTGCAGTTACAATTACAGTACAATTACAAAAGCTGTAATTGTGACTATGCAGCAACTACTTAAAAGAAAACACAAATACACAGTTGTTAATACAGAAAAAGTGATTGATGTCAAGTTTAATATAATTACAAATATTCATTCCTCAAATCACATAGTGTGACTGCATACAGGTAAAATGGATGAATGGATAAAATGGTTCATACTCATCCACTTGACTGGGAATGAACAGTGTTTCCTCCTAGCTTGATTGATCACAGGGCTGGTGATTTTGCAGGATTACTGATACTTAAAGGATAATAAATTGAGAGTGAAAGTGAAGATGAACTGTGGTCTTCATTTGAGTGTGAATGTGATATGATGTGAAGCTCCATCTTATGTTTGTGTCTTATGTTAATGAATGAATTAATGAGCAGGATTTTCCAGCTGACGGTCATAGTGTGCACTCACCTACCCCCATACACACACACACACACACACAGGCACACCCTCAGTCACGTGCTTCCTCATTACGGGTGCATTAGTGCAGAGGAGGGGAGCAGTGGAGGAAACGAGTGGTAGAGTGCAGGGGAGGAGGGGGGGGTCCACTTTAGGTCCAAACAAAAGAGACACATGGCTGGGTGGGGTGTGTGTGTGTGTGTGTGTGTGTGTGTGTGTGATGGTGAGTAGACATGTGGCCTATGCAATGTGGTGGGCAGACTCTGTGACAGCTGCTCCACCACTTTGCCCCCTCCTGTTTTCAGAAAAAACAAAACACCCCAAATTTTGCGGGTAATAACTGCTTAGAACTCCAGATTTGATCATTTCCATCAGCCTCATCTTTGCGTCAGATGAGGATGATGGAAGGGGACAATTCAGCTGTTTTTCACGACATATTAAAGCATTTATTCACTCAGTTCATTGAGATCGTGCAATAAGATTTTTTTTTAAAACTGCCATGTCATTTCTCCGCCTGATGTTGATGTTGAGAGTCGAGCTGCATTAGCTTCAAGCTGCCACCCACTCTCCTCCAATGAGTTAATCAATAGTGACCCGCTACCCTAATCGATTGAGCCAAGGATGCTCGGGAACAGAACACATTGATTGCACTCTGACTGGATTTTAAAAAATATATAATTTATTTATCACAAATAACACAGTGTTGATGCATCATAAATGGTCTTAAATCATCACTATAAATGATAGATCAATAATCCCTCATATGAGATGTTTTTTTTAATCCACTCAGTTTTTCCTCTCCATGTTGTTGAGAGTAAGTGTATCAGTTATAAGTGTGTTGTGTGTGTAGCCGGCTGATTTTGGTTTTTACTGGTCCTTTATGATGTAAAGCGCTTTGTGCTACACAAATGAGGCCTGACTGATTATTGACTGACAGACTGACTGATTGATTGATGAGAGCAGTGTGACAGCCCGGCTGGCTGCTCCACTGCGCCCCCTCGTGGAAGCCCCGCGTCGGTGCGTGATCTCCAGCCGAGCCTATTGAGGGAGGGGCCCGGGCCGCAGACGCTCCTACAGCGCTGTGAGAGGCACTTTACACCGCACTGACATCCAGGCGAGGGCCGCTGCAGCATCCGCACATACAGAGGGAATTACAGCTCGACCCTAAGAGGTGGAACCGGACCAAAACATGTCTTATCAAGGAAAAAAGAACATCCCAAAGATCACCGTGAGTACACGAGAAAGGAATTGAAGAGTTATTTCTGCGGGTAACTTTGATGCGCTCTGTTGCAAAGCTCATCATTCGTCTGGAGCGCATTCAGCGCAACGGCTGCGTTAGGTTTGCATGTTTTATTCTATATTTGTATTGTGTCAGGAATTAAATGCGCACCAGATCTGAGACGAGCACGACAGGCAGGCGTTCGGGCAGAGAGATGAGGCGTTTTCTTAAAGGTGTCCTGCATCTTCTTTGTTGAGGGGTGGGATCCATGCGCCCATGGAAAAGCACAGCGGTGCGCCTGCAGAGCTGTCTGCTCAGTACACCCTGCACAGTGCACAATGACATGTCGTTTTGTCTCAGTGCAGTTACGTGATTTGTGGGCTTTCAGTAAAATGTGTGGGGGAAAATATTTAGAAATGAGGGTTTGAAAAATGTGTCCAGCCCTTTCTTTCTTTCCCTCTGATGCTATGACTATTCTGGGCCTAATTGGACCCAGAAATGTTAGTCCCATTTACCCTCAGCCTGTATTCCCCATGATTTTTTAGTGGCATACGTGAAACTATACTTGCTCTTTTTGCACATCACCTCCTTATTCCCTTTCTAATACCTAATAAACGTGCTTTTGTGATATAAATTCCTCTTGAAAATTCGACTGCTTGGTTGTTGAAAAAATATGCATATCATCTTTTTCTGAGGGCACAAAGTGATATAAATCAGATTTTTAAAAAATCAGTCCAGCCCTTTCGCTCTGATGGAGACTATAAGAGGCCTAATTGATCACAGTAATGTCCATTGTCCATTGATGTCCATTGTCCATGTCTTAAGTAGCATACCTTAAAACAACGCTTGTATCCTGACCGCCCCCGCCTTTTTTATTTGGAATCAAAGAATGAAATGTGTCCCCTGCAGACTATGGACGTGGGCTCCTGTCCATGTTGCAGGCTGGTGCAGAGGAGAGTAAGAGGGAGGAGAGGAGGAGAGGAGAAGGAGAGGAGGTGGTGGGTGGGGGGATGTCTGTGTGTGTGTGTGTGTATGTGGAAGGAGGGGGGGTGCACACGCCCATTTGTGATGAGCTGTGAAAAGCCGGCCTCGCAGAAGTCCTGCATCAGGACAGGCAGAAAGACTCGTGTCAGAGCATCCAGGGTAGAGGAGGTTGAATCGGGGGCAGCACAGCCGGTTGGTTGCTGGTTTCTGTTACAACTGCAGAGGAACCTCTCCCCAATCCTCTCTGTGTATTGTGTGTGTGTGTGTGTGTGTGTTAGGGGCTTAAATGCCTGCCTTCCAGTTTTCATTGTTGCAGCTCAGGCTGCAGTCAGGGGTGTGTTGCTCGGCTTTGTCTCGTTCCTCCTCATCTAAAATTACATTAGAGGGCAGATTGGGGAGAAGAATCCAGGGTTTTGGGGTTGCAGAGGTTCATATTCTGAGTACAGCATCTTAAGGTCTTTCCTCTTAAAGTAGGGCATGTCTTTATAATATGCTAAACTGGGCCACGTTTCTCCATTGCATATTCTACACAGTCATTAAAGGAAATGGTATTTGAACCCAGGCGAAGCATTCACAGAGGACGGTGGGCTTTTTTTCCCCCTGGAGTCTTGTAATGTATGATTTTGCTGGGTTTTGCTTGCAGAAGGCGTGATATTTCTGTCCAAACACCCACATCCATAGACAAAATCAGTTATATGATACTTCATCAGACGCTCACGCAGATAAGATCTGTCTGCTCTTCTTTTTAGTTTGATACTGAGGACAGAAATACCAGCCTGGACACATTCCTCACATGAGCTTTCCATGGCCTCGAGATATCGTGCGTAGTATCCCGGCCCTGATGTTTAAATCGTTCAGCTGTGAGACTGAGATTGAGCTGCCTCATGGATAAAGATGCCTTTTGTCTATGTCTATGTACTTTTTAAGTGGTTAAATTTGATGGACTAGTTGGAAATAGTACCTAAATCAACCACTGGGTGCAGCAAATACTGGCTTGTCAGAAGTGGGATAAAATGACTCAAAGATGACATGGAATGAGATATCACATCCTGCTGTGTGGTTAGACTCAACAAGTATCTAAATTTCATTCATTGGGTGCATTAACTGTTTCCTACAAACCCCTGCATCAAAGCACAATAAGGCCAAAGCTATGTGGAGGTAACACTGAAGCTGTAAAGTATTGGTTTAATCAGAAATCCCAAAGATAGGCGATATTACAAGCCCTTTTGAAATCCTATATTTGGTGTGGGAATAATGCGTTACTCGTAGGCACAAATCAGGTTCATGTTGATCTGGCAACCACATGTCAGCTTTATGGTGATTAGCTGTCTTGCCTGTCACTCTCATGAATGATCACATGACTGTATGTTCCTTGTTAAGCAACTTTTTCCTGAACAAAGTGGTGACCAGGGCACATACACATCAAGCCTTATGTTTGAGCCAGAATCTGAGGAGGACGGAACAGGAGTGTGTACATTGCCATTTCACTGGAAATTTCCCCAGAACAGCCTACTATGGTTTGTGTCACACTCACCTGCCAACCCAATATCTGAAATTTATACATGAATGAAGACATGATGGTGTTATTGGACCTGATGTGTATCCTTGGCTGGGAATAGACTATAGCCATTCAACAAAAAAGTGTTTTATTCATTTCCATGTCACCATTATAATGTTCATCACAAGGTGTCAGTGAAAAGTTGCAGCTTGCAGCATCACTGAAGACAGCAGATGTGCTCCACAAACGCTATTAAAGTAGAAGTAAAATCCACCATCTCTCTTGAGAGAGGTGTCGGTACACCCCAGAGTCTGAGTGGGCCGACACCTCTGCAGCAATGCTTCACTTCATGTCAAAAACTGAGCTGTTAGCGAGCTCCACTCTGCCACAGCACCACCTCCTGCTGCCTCCCGCCTGCTTTACAACCCCGCTCCCCTCCAAGTCTCCACGCTTCCACGCCAGCTCGCTCCATTCCAGCTGTTTCCTCATGTCTGCTCACTGCTGGAGCGGCTCTGTCAGATTTCTAGGTGTGGCCCTTCCCTTCCCTTCGCCTCCCTTCCCTTCCCTTCCCTCAGACCCACTCGCTGTTCCAGGCCGGTGCCTGTCCTCAGTAACCCCCCTTCTCCATCTGGATCGGGCGTCTGTGGCCCGTTCCCCCTCATCTGTCGACGCGCCGCAAAACAGTGGGCACAAGCGGGCTCCGGTGCAAACAAAACACCCCGCGGCCACCCAGACGTTGCGACTCACCATGGCGACCGGCGATGGCAGGAAAACACAGAGAAAACCCCCAGTTTGTGGGTGTGGGCGTGATCCTACACACACTTCAGACCCAGCCGCACACAGACGTCTCAGACGTCTCCAATTCAGCCCTTCTGGCTTGATCCGATCCATATTGTTGTTTTTAAAAAAAAAAAAAAAAATCTGTCGTTGCCGTGGTAACGCAGTTACAATTCACCGGCCTATCACAAGATCAGCATTCCAGACGAGTGGGATTTCTGCTTCGAGTGTGGCCGCCACTATTAATGTGGATTGATAAGTCTCATTGTTTTTGCTGTTCCACAATGTGAAAAAAAAAAAAAAATCCCGCGCAGTTTTGGGTAAAGGGTAAATATTTATGCTCGCTAGGCAACAGAGGCCCTGGTGCGCATTCAGCATGACTTCCCTCTTCCACTGGTTTGCCTGCCTTCTGCATCCACACAAGGGTCTCCTCTAATGTCCTTTGGCCTGTTGTTGTCGCCGGGGGAGTTTTTCCAGGACCACTCCCGCCTATTCGCCAGCCATCGGCGTGGCCGTTTGGTGTCCCGCATCCCCGGCTTGTGAGCGACCCTGCCTCCACGTCGGCTGGAAGTGGAAAAAAGTTGTCAGTGCGTGTCAGCGTAGTAGCACAAGAACAACATCCTGCCATCTATTTTCAATGACCGCCTGCTTGTGTAACTGAAAATGACAGTTTCCTGCGCAGCGAGCGGAGCTTTATTTTTAGCGCTCCGATGATTGTTTTTTTTTTCCACCTGAAATCCAAATTGTTGCCAGAAGTTTACTTTAATAGATGAGCTTGTCAGCAAAAGATGAAGATGAATGAATACGCCGTTGACAGAAGGTTAAAAAGAGCGCAATGGCCTTTTTTTTCCCCCCCCACTGAACCGCGCCAGACGACAAAAGCGGCTGGAAGCAAACTGAGCATATTTATAACGCTCATTTGTTCGGCTAATATTGGTGACAGACATTTACAAACATGTGTTTGAACTCGGAACACAGCGACTTTTTGCGGCCGACCTCATCTGGGATGTTTGTGTTAAAACTAATCCCCATCTGAGCTCATGATTGACTACAAGTATTAAGCAGCATAAAATTACACCATCAGTAACTAGAGTAATGATAAACAAGTTTGTCGTGTCATAACTCTCAGCTCCATCATGCCGAGACACCGCATGTTCTCACCACGTACAAATCTTTACATTATTTACGTGTCCGCATACATGCATGACCGATATGGTGACGTTATTATTATTGGACTACAGTGCTTCTTAGCTCATGTACTTTGTTTTAAACTCTTTGACCCAATGAGGAAAAAAGGGCTTATCCTCCTCCAACTGTCCTGATTTGTTAACTCTCAGACAGCTGAGGGGATCCCATCCTTTTAGTAGTAAAACACTAAATCCTCCACTCTTAACTCAAGGATTGAGAGGAGGGTCACAGTCACGCACACACACACATTAGCAGCACATATGTGAAAGCGGAGATGCGCAAGTAACATTCGTTCCACAAAAGTGTTGACCGAAGCATTTTCTCTCCCTTCAGTAAATCATTCTACGGTTTAAGTTACATGTTTTTAAATGGGTACGTTTGACTCTCCAGCTTCAATTTGGCACATAGACACTGACAACTGTGCAAAACGGCAATATCCAGTACATCATGTCCAATGGCGGCTAGACACAGCTCAGACAGGGAGTTTTTACTGTGCAAAAAAAAAAAACCTGGACGCTGTTAACAGACATGAGTGACAATCGAGGGCATGGTCAGTGACCCTGGAAGGTCAGAGCGAATCAGGATCAACATCATCAATGATGTAGTGCATGTACATTCCAACACAGCATCCCATCCTGCACCAAACCTAGAAATGTAAGTTTTTAAAGCTAAAAATGAATGGATAAATACAGTTACTCCATTTAAGATCATACGAACTTTAAATGGTAGCTTGTGCCTTCACATGGAGACCTGTAACTAAATAAAAGCAACACAGCATTTAAGCTATTTGAATGAATGCCTTTGCAACCAGATAGGCAAGACTAATCTCTCTGCCTGGTTGTACATAGACATGCATCTGTGGTTGTTCTTCCCTACCACAGCTGCTTTCTTCTACATCGTCTGTTTATGGTTATTGTCAGGTTAGGGGCTTTCCTCCCTTTATGAATCTTGTCTCTTTGGACACAAAGACAGTTACTGAGGCGCTTGCGGTATTTTTATTTCTTTTACATCGTAGAGAGGTGCAAATCAAGCTCTTGTTACAGGATCACTTCAAAATTTGATTGTGGTCAGGCCCACTATAACCGATATTCCCATTAGTTTTCCCTCGAGAGACAAAACTCAAGAAATAAATCCTTGAAGTAACCCCTAAAGCAACTATAAAGCGGTTACAGACTGCAGCCGTCAAGGATTCAGGGTGAGGTGTGAGCAAGCGTCAGCCGAAATCAATATCCTTTATTAGGGAAAGCAGCTGGGTGAGTAGCAGACAGTCACTGGTGATCACACATACGCCATGACATCACCGCACACTTGGATTTCACTACATTTTATAGCTTTCCCTTCCTTTGTGAAGCAGTCACTCCTGTTGCTCATTGAGACTTCAAAGTCAGTCATGAGTTTCGCGTCACATGTTGACCATGATGGTGTCCATATCTGAGTCCGCCATCTTGAATCTGCAGTGGACATCCAGGACTCACTCGGCTCTGACTCAGGCGCTCTTTCATGTGAAATCCCACTGCCGCCAATAAAAATCGTCCCAGACTCGAGGCACTGGAGCAGCATAACAGCCGCAGTAGCCGCTCATTATGTGGATGGTGCCGTCTTGTTAATGTTGTAACAAATGGTCAGCGTTATTCCCAGAACCACATAATTGCGCAGATACTTTGACTTCGGCAATCACTGTTTAACAGTTACAAGAGTCTGGGTTCAGTTACGCAGGGCAGAAAATTGTTAGAGTGGGAAATTGTAAAAATCGTAATGAACTAAACCGATGAGATGACGGGATGGAGGCAAGATCGGCTACCCACAATGTCCCAGTTGAGAGGGAAAGTGCATTTTTCATTTTGACTCCAAGTAGTAGTGAAAATAATGTAAAAAGGCAGAGAAATAATTTTTCAGTCTTTTGGCGCTCGTTGATACCTAATCAGGCTCAGAGTTTGTGCTATTAGCCAAGCAATGCGGTGCACAAAGAATGTGCCCCTGCATTTATTACACAAATACAGCATAGATTAATGTGTAATAACACAGCCAAAGTAGGTTACATAAAGTGAAGCAATTAAACAATAAATAAGCAATCTGAAATCTCAACTTTGAGAGAATAAAAGATGTTGCAAAAAAGGAAGATTGATGTTAATGAGTTTGTTTTTGAAATGAGTCTGTCCCACTGGGAAATCTTTACACTCCATAGAACAAGATGGAAAACCCTCCCTACGCCATCTTGGTCTGCGGCCAAAACAGGAAACAGTTCGCTGTCACTTCCTGTATTTTTCTCTCTGCACGACATGTTGCTTTCCATGGTCGGATGACATGAGCTCTGGCAATTGTGGCAAAGCCTTTTTGTCATAGATTCCAGGAATAAACCACAATAAATGTCGGGCCTCCATCTTCTTACGCATGAAGTGAGGTGAACGAGGGTTAATGAAAAGCTCAGATGTCGTGTCGTTGACGGACGCTGACAGTTTGTCCGCCACTCAAGCTTGAGCTAAGTGTTCCTGAAACTCTTCTGACAAGTCAGAGGTGCGCATCGCCGCTCAGCAGATCCTCGCCATTATGTTTTAACGAATGAAGATTTGAGCGGCTGACAGTAAGCATTTCGACACGTAGTTTTCCACTGTCTGGAAATAACTGGTTCTGAGTTGACGATGTATTTCGCTGACAGATTCACTGACTGGACGAGCACTGAAAACCAGCAGAGTGAGTTTCTGGGTCGTAATGGAAATGGAAAGCTATTGATTGTTAAATGATTGTGGTACTTTGCATGAGTGGGCAGAATCAGACAAAGGGAGTGTATGTGCGTGTGTGTATGTGTATTTGGGTTTCATATTGTGGGTACTTGCCTCCCTTATGAGGACAAAACGGCCCCATCTAAAATCTAAAAGGACTACTTTGAAGATGTGGGACTTAATTGGATTACATTTAGTTTTAGACTTAAATTAGGATTACATTTAGATTAGACTTGTGTTAGTGTTAGGAAAGTAGTGGTTTTGATAAGTCATCATCCTCAAAAGTGATGGCAATACGACTTTGTGTGTGTGTGTGTGTATGTGTGCGTGTGTGTGAGAGAGAGAGAAAGATGTTGGCATCCGTTCAGCGAAGCACCCAGGCATGAGGACACACCCCTCGCTGCTGCATTATAAATCAGACAGAGGGGGAAAAAAATCTTTACTCGTCTAATGCAGTTGAACGAAGCAGCTCCGTTTAGCTGAATGGTGCTCTTCTCTTAATGCACCTGGGCTCAGTCAATCTCTCGATCAATCTCATTATGGATTAATCAGTAAATCCTGGCCATAAAATGCCAGAAAGAACTGTAAAACTATTTTATTCTGGAGTAATATCATGTCCATTTAGCTGCGTTTCAGTCCTAAATGATTTTAAACTGATTGAATTTTGGACATTTACTAGCCTATTAAGATATTTTAGAGATGAAATGACTACTTGAATTAATTTATTCAATCCAAACAAATATTAAGCGAACAGGCCTAAGAAATTGTGGTTTAATGGGGTTAATTTGTTATGGTGGCTGTCACATGTGGGTTTTCGACCACTGATGGGTCAAAACAAGCTATTTTATGGGAGATTCGAGACATTAATTAGAGAAATACGTCAGACTGTACAGAGACCTCCGAATGCTCAAATCTGAGATGGTGGATGCAGGGACTGTTGGATTAGCAGGTAATTACTGCAGCACTTGTGCTTGAATTGTTTTCAAGCATTGTGCCGAGCAGTGTGAGCTGTGTGTGCTGCTGCCATGTTCCAGTCCCCTGATGACTGCGTGTCGTAATGTGTTGCTTCAGGGTGTGGTTTCTAAGGTTTCGCACCAACTCCATCACCATCACGCACACACACACACACAAGCAACTGAAAGGCCACAAGAATACACACATGACGTGTGTCTATGAGCTCAGCAGTTATTGAGCCCCTATCATCGGATCCACATACAAAAGCGAGTTCTGCTTTTTTCCCTTTTTCTTTCTTTCTTTCCTTACTGCCGTGTGAAGGAGTGGCTGCAGTTCATTACAGTGATGAAACACTGGGGCCACAGCCAGGGGTGTAGATCACCGCACACATGGGCAGAAAATATGGAAGTGAGTGAGCTGTGCTCGGTGCCGCACTTGCCAAGAAAGGAAAAAATGATACCTTAATAACAGAGGCGCATTTGTTTCTCCAGAACGATGCAAGGTTTGTTTTTCCTTGCCTCGAAGGAAGTGTCACTCTCACAGAGGATAAATACTGTTCATGACAGGCTTATTTTTAGCACTGATATATCGATCTTGTCATTTAACATGTAAGCACGGCTTGTGTTGTCTTAGAAACAGTCCCAAATAGATGTCCAAAATCCATTTTCCCAGTATTTTTAAGCATTGAATGAAGTCACTATGATACATGAACAAAGGCCTCAGTTCAAACATCCAGAGCACAGAGAGATAAGAATAAAAAACATGATATGTAAATGGAATGGAATGTGGAAATCTATGAAGAAAAAAATGGTGCAATCTAGACAAAACAGCCTTTGTATTTCATAATTTCAGGCCAAAATGTTCCCTCTGCCGTTCTGAAAAAGCGTCAGTTGTCAAAACAACGTTTTCACCTGTAGTTTTCTGTACCCAAACACATTTGCTGTGTCCTGGCAGCCCCCCGCCCACTCCCTCCGCCACTTGTTCCTCGAATCAGCATCAAAAAAGTCAGCAAAACCAGGCGACCGGTGTCTCCTCCTCCTCGTCCTCCTCCTCCGCCTCCTCCTCCTCCTCCTCTCTGTGCCGTTTCCCTGCAGTCAACCTGTCGCCATGACAACGGCCTGGTGGTGCAGCAGCAGCAGCAGCAGCAGAGCTGTGGTCTGACTGTGTGGCGTCATGGCAACGCCCAGATCAGACCACATGACGAAACGCGAGGTGGAAGTAGCATTTTCTCATGCCGGTTAAAAAACAAACAAACAGAAAAAAAAAACCAAAAAAAAAACACGCCCTGTCCTTGTCGAGCAATCGATATTCAATATTTGTGATTGCGCTTGGTCCGTTGGATGAAAAGCATTACGCTGATAGAATGGCATCCACAGCCGGGAATGTTGTATAACAAAATCTGGATAAATGTGGATAAGATGTTAATCTGCGCTCAGTCGCTGAAAGCAGCTTCAGTTCTGCCTCCAGAACAGCAAAAAAAAAAAAATCCTCATCCTCCCAAATGTTATCACCATGACTTGGTCCAAGTCATTTCTTACCGCAGGCGACGAGGAGTGACAGTGAAAGCTGCTCTCTCTCTCTCTTCATCAATGCCCTGGAGCTGCTGGTTTTCTGATGCCTATGATCAAAGTGGCACTCCCAGATTTCAGTCATCATTCGCGGCATTGAATGTTGCTTCTCCACACTCCGAGGCGGAAACTACGGACGACCTTGACGCCAACAGTAATCAGAAGCGTCACTTTGTGCGCCACGAATCCTATTTTAGCAACTGCATCAATCACAATTTAAATGGGTTCAGATCGACGCTTCAGGGAAAACTGGTCACACCCCTTATTTGTGGCCTCGGTGCAGGAAGCACTCGTGTCCCCGGGCCACATCCTGACATTGATCCTGTTCCTTCGTCCACAAGTACTCACTTATGATGAAGTGGCGCTCTCTGGTCCCCAGACAGGTTGACTCGCCACCACAAGGCAGACACACACAGACGGACAACCACCATTACTCACACAAGTCAGTGTGTGACTTTTGTGTGGCCAATGGGTACAAACCGTAGGGACGCCTAAACTTGATGTCAGGCGATCGTAGGAGTGTTTTTTGGTACGGAAACCGAGTTTCCAGATGTTACATATTGTGTTGACTTGATGGCTTGAATGAGGCTCTGCAACTGGCTTCCTGAGAGGTGTCTATTTATTTAGTGTTTATTTGTTTATAAACAAAGGAGACAACGTACGGTTAGGGTTAGCGTAGTTCTCTCTCTCTCTTACCCTCCATGTCCGGTTCCCGGATTAGTTACGCCCCATTTAACCACACCAGCCGCCAAAATGTGAGGTTATTAGAGGTTTTGCATATTTGCATTTTGCATCTGTGATTTGTGGTACGACTTGAGCTGTTAACTGGCATGTGTAGTGGTGTTGCGCTAGTATTAAAGTTCCCCTTGTTTGGGCAGTTATGATCCCACATCCTACGATGTTTCCAAGGGTTTTAAATTGTTTTTTTTGAGTGAAACTCATTTAATCTCAAGCAATAAATGTGAGTTTTGTGAAAGACACCAGAAGCTTCTTCCTGCAAGGAAAGTACAGCATCCTAAACTCAAGATGTGTCTAATCCAAAATTGCAGGATGGGGCTTTCTTTTTATTACTTGACAGTTTTTTTATTTGAAACACTTCACTTAAACAATATCATTGACATTATTTTGCCACCATCTTTGAGTATAAACATCAGGTTTTAATTTTACCAATGACTTCACCAATACAGTGAAATGAAGTGACCAGAGAAAGCTCTTTCATGATTTTCAATTCTTGATAAGCAACTGTAAGTCCCTCTGTTGGCTATATTTCCCATTACCGGACACAACTTCCCATTACCGACAGCTCCCTCGATGAGGATGTAAAGAAAATGCCGAGCCAAACCTCAGGCAGAGCTGGGTGGTCCACAGCTAAACTGCATTGGCTGTTGATATGTGGGTTAAGATTGACAAGCATTCCCCTTGCTTCCAAGCCGAGAATGAAGCAGATGAATGAATGAACCATTGTTCATCTCCTCTGGGTGGAAAAAGAAGGGCATGAGCTAACTACAGAGAAATAAAAAAAAAGAAAGAAACATGAACCACATCTAAATATAGAACAGGAATGATCTGGCATTGTGGTCCTCCAATTAAGCTTTTCCTGACAAAGTTTCAAGCCAAACTGGGTCTTTTGTTGGAAGAAAATCAGACTGAACGATTCCTGACTTCCCCTCTTCTTCTTGTTGCTCCCCTCCTCCTCCCCCTCATGTCTTCTCCTGCAGAGCGACAGGCTCCTGATCAAAGGCGGGAGGATTGTGAACGATGACCAGTCCTTCCATGCCGACATCTACATGGAGGATGGCCTCATTAAGTAAGTCCTCTGCTGTCCTCCTTTCTCTCTCTCTCTCTCTCTCTCTCTCTCTCTTTGCTTTTATTCACTCCCATTTTCTTTCATCCTGCCGCTCCCGCTCAGGCGAGTTCCTGCTCCCTCACATTTAACCACATCTTTCTCCCGGGAGTGCAGATCGCTGTTGCAGGAATTGAAATGTGCGCAGTTCCTCTAAATATGAGTGCAACGTGATCTGGAAGACATCTTAGTCATTCCACCCGATGGGTCCGCCAGGTTAGCCTGTGTGAAAGGGAAATTCTGACTGATTGCTGTGTATGTTGGACGTTGACGTGAATTGCAACACCTGGGATGAAACGCACCAGCCTGCAACTTTCTCTAAACTCCAAGAGTTCAAGTCAGTCTGTGACAGTAAACACAGAATATAGTTTCCCATGAATGTGTGCCTCTCAAGTCCAGTGGACTCAAAGATCTGAAGAACCGTAATAATCAATCATCATGATTAGAATGTACACACTAAGAGGAGATGATGTTTTGACCTTGAAGCAGCAGACACAATTGGTTGCATCGCTCTGTGCAAACACGGCTATTATTGTCTAAATGGACCCAAACTAAATATAGCAGCCTAATTAACTCCCCCTCCAGAGGGAGTAACAGAAACTTCAGAGGGTAAATATGCAAACGTATATGAGCATGTGAACAAAAAAAAATCGGAACCGCGGCCTTTGTTTCCGGGTCCGACCCCGGAGCTGCTCTGGTTTCCAGACAGCGTAGTTCGAGCTCCTCTCTCCACGTCTTCCTGAATCAGGCTCTCTTACCCCGCCTGCTCTGTCTGTCCCCACTTGATTCTCCAGTTATAGGCCCCGGTTTGTGCCTTCTCCTCCTCCTCCTCTTCCTCCCTTTCGCCCATAGTGAGGCAGCATAGAGAGAGGCACCCGCAGGAAGCCTGGTGTTGCATAATAAACACCCAGATGCCTGCTGGACCGTAGGGCTGCTGGCAAACCCCCGGAGACACTGGCCCCTGTCTGTCCTATAAAGTCTGAACAGGGTTTTTTTTTTTTTTTTTTTTTAGAACAGGGGTGAATGCTAATGTGTTGACATGGTGACAGAGTGCTGCTTTAAGCATGGCTGACTTAGTTTTGTAGGTCAGTTGAAAGTTAAAACTTTTGTTTTGGCTTTTTGAATGAAGACAGTCAATGAGTGAGACTTCATTTATACTTCTTTAAAATAACTGATTTGCACTTATTACAGTATTAAAAGTTGGTAAATCAATCATTGGAAAATCAAGGCCTCTAAAAAGTATTAAAAAGTCTAAATTGCAATTTTACAAGGTATTAAATTTTGTTTGCAGCGCTTTCCAGACAGTTTGACTGCAAAAATCTGGTGTATTTATAGTGAATAATTGAGAGTCAGGGTTCACTTGTGACCAAAAGTTTTTTTCAATAAAAGTTTTTGCCTTTCCTTTGATTTATGCTTTCTATCTTTGTTCCTTCCCAGCTGAACTGTGGTCTGTTATATTGTTTTCCTCCACATATTTAATTGCAATTAACTACAACTGTAAGTTAAATGTGTAATGCTGATTGCAGCTTGTAGTGGCAATGAGGTCTTAGAGTTTTTACAGAGTTTTTACAGAGTCAGCCACTTTATTTTCTGCCACTGAAGCATCTTTTCTCGATGCATCATCATGGTGATTGAACAATTACATCGTCACCGTCTTCTCTCCACAGGCAGATCGGAGACAACCTGATTGTTCCCGGTGGCGTGAAGACCATCGAGGCCAATGGGAAGATGGTGATCCCCGGGGGCATCGACATCCACACCCACCTCCAGATGCCGTACCGCGGCACCACCACTGTGGATGACTTTGCCCAGGGCTCCAAGGCTGCACTCGCTGGGGGCACAACTATGATCGGTAAGCACAGGGCGAAGTTGAAGAGAGCCTGAAGTGGTTGAGTGGACTATTTATCCTTGTTTTCTGCATCAAAAACTGCTTGTCATACATATTGGCATCCCACGACCCCGTGAGCTTAGGGCTTCTTGCTAACGACATAGTTAAGAAACTTTCTTAAAATACGTCCAATCCAAAATAGGATTGAGGGGATGATGATGTTCAAGGATCTGACATTCATTATTCAACAACATTGAGGTAAAAGTGTTTCTTTTCCCCTTAAAATATGAGGAAAAAAGGAAAAGAATGGGGGCTGAAACCCCAGCAGTGGACGAGAGGAAAGGTGGGAAGCGGTTTTTGGTTTGTTTTTAGGCATCATTCCAAAAGAGGAGCGCACAAAAGAACTGAATCTCGGGGGAGGGGGGGTTCAGTCCGATGGAGGAATAATGCTCCCATGGAAATACAACACCAGCGTCTGTCTGCGCGCTCCTGCGTGTACAGTGCAGACTTATATGTGTTCGCCGTGTAGCTGACAGCTGGTCGGCACCGCGCTCTCATTAATGCCATTAACGTCTTTTGAGCTGGCTGCTACTCTGTGTTGGAACAGATAGCTACTGTAGTGAGCTCTATTCACGGGGCCCATTCATAGGGGGGATTATAATCCAGTGGGCGATGTCCGACAGAAAGTGACCAAGTGTCTCCGTGTACGTCTGCTTCAGCGAACGTGTGCTTCTTGGTTGTGCTTCCTAGTTTTTTAGGAGACGGTGACGAAACAGTTCAGATAAATACACAGCTGTGTTTGTTTTGTTTTTGTTTACATTTTTTTTACAAGTGAAAGCCGTTTGCATCTCTATCCTATTAACATGCAAAGACCAGATAAGAAGATTAGGTCATCCTCAATGAGATTAAAGAAGCCATCAGGCGGTGAACCAGCAGGCTGTCTTATTGTATCATAGCCGAGTGGGATACAGGAGGGTGCCTGTTTTTGTACAACGTCCATGAATCATTTCAAAAACTGAGTGCAGTTTATCATGCAAATGAGTGTATCGCACTCCCAAGCAAAGTGCTGTAGGTCTGTAGGTAAGTCATTCGACTTCACACGAGGAATTGTTTTCACATCTGTGCGAGCCGTTGTATATCCAAGTTTCCGACCATGGCTCATTTGCAAAAAACTGATATCTCCATTGTTATCTGTTCCCCTAAAATCACTGAGTTATTTGCATGTTCTGGGAAATATCAGTCATTATTCCTCACTTTGTTTTACTTGTTTTCGGCACTTTGAATATAAATCAAAGTCCTGTTGGTCAGGGTGTGCTGTTTTAAGATTTTTGCAAAATTAAATACTGTTTTGTTGTTCTTTCCTGGCTGACAGTACTTAAGAGCTCTACTGCAACAACCACCAGTGCAGCAACAGACAGAAGCTTAAAGAAACAGGTGGTATCAATGACTTAGATAATGACGTTGAACAGATTAGAAGGTTTTAGTACGTGGTTACATGCTGAGGATGCCTCTCGAATGTCAAGTCAAACTTTTTCAGTCTCAGCAAACAAGTCCCCGTCTTTAGCTCTGGGTAAACCCCCTCGTGATTAACCGTGTCCTGCAGTGGACGCAGAGTCAGCACAGACAGTGCTGGTAGTTTTGGTTCAGTGCACATTGCGCAGTCACCTTGCGGCACTACACTTTTAGAGTGCTACTCTTTAAATATTGATCGCAGTTACACAGCAAAAAACTAAAGTTAAATAAAAAAAAAGACAACCGAGCCACCCCGAAATTTTATCAAGGGCACCTTCCCCCTGACGATCTTCAACATCTAAAGTGACATCTGACGAGGTGGCCCGTTGCGACTGCCCCGACTGAGACAGACAGCTGATTACGCAAGAAAAACAACAGAGCGAGAAATGGAAACACCAGCAGACACATCCTGACATCGCCCTGTCTCCATCTCCTGCGACGCCAGCCCCTCTCTGCCACTTTTATGTGACCTTCATCTCTGTCCCATCTCTCTCACCCCCCACCCCCCCTCCGGCCCCCAGTCGATCATGTGATCCCAGAGCCCGGCAGCAGCCTGATGGAGGCCTACGACCAGTGGAGGCAGTGGGCGGACGAGAAGGCCTGCTGTGACTACTCCCTGCACGTGGACCTCACCCACTGGAACGACAGCGTGAAGCAGGAAGTGGATAACCTCATCAAGGAGAAAGGTATGACAGAGCGCTGAAAGTTTTTCTTTCTACACTGCCATGAATGGAAGTTTTATGTTACAAGACAGACTTTTTGTTTTTTTTTTCACACCGTATCCTTTTGTTGCAGGTGTGAACTCCTTCCAGGTTTACATGGCCTACAAGGACTACTACCAGATGAGCAACAGTGAGGTACAATAACCAGCAGCACATTTCAGTTCAGTGCGTGGGGCTTGAAGGGATCTGTTGCAAGGAGTGTCTAAAAACAAGATAAAAACACAGTCTGAGGGAAAAGCTCCTCAAAACAAATGAAATTATCTGTCCGTGCAGCAGGAAAATTTGATGAGCTTGAAGTCCAAATCCAAAATCTCATGTCTCATGTTTTCAGTGTAACTATATAACTATGTTATTTCATAATTGTAGTGGGGAAGGAGCTGTCATGTCCCCATATAACATAACTGCTACAAATATTAGTTTATTCTTCTCTCAGCCAAACTTCAAAGCCTTTTTAGCTTGATACAAATCTGGGGTTTGGAATGTACCTAATGTGTGAGTAGACAGAAGATTTGCATATTTATTTACATTTTTGCATATTTTTCTGCTTATATTTTTGTACTTTTTACTGTTTTTATTGAAATTTATATTCATTTATTGACTGCTGGTTTGCACAATGTGTTTCTGTGCGTACATGCACCAATTTCTATTTCTCCACAGTAATTTATCCAACAAAGAGACAAATAAAGTTGACTTTGCAGCATCCTCTTTATGCTTGGAAAGGGTTGGTTGCACACTGGTCCTTTAAAGTTAGGTTATGTCTGCGTGTGCACCTGAGGCACAAGCACACTGTGGCACGGTGTGTTGTGTGCAGAGACGGCAAAAAGCAACAAATCTGCTGCGTGACAAACATGAGCCGAGCCTTTGACGGCGTAAACACACACATGCACTGCGGTCATGTGCAGTGTGTGGCATGTGTGCCTGCAGTCAACATCCCCGAGCGTCGGTTTCCCTCTGCACGTAATTTAGATTTCAGGATCTTGTTTTACAAATCAAATATATCAATTATGATCCGGGCGGATTTCTATGTAGAGTAGAAACTCAACAGTCTAGAGAGGCATGAAAACTGAAAACTGAAAAGTGATGGCCTCCAGTTGGCGTCCACTATGATACGCCAGATTTACAACTTAATACAAAGTGCAAGAAACGCATTCACCCCCCCCTCCATTGGAAATAAATTGTCCTCATGCAAGTCGCAGCCTGTGATGTATGGCGTAACTCCATACTGTAAATCTCGCTGGTAAATGTGGAAAAACAGCAAGTCCAGACGGCGTTGCTGCAGAGCCTCCTCGTGTTTTTCATGCAGCCGTAGATAATCCACTCGGTTAGAGGAGCACATGAGGCAACTGAAATAGTCCAGCTTGAAAAACTGATGTCATGGCGCTCGCCGAGGCGCTGCGCGGCAACATAACAGCGGCTGCAGCTCGTCCCGCCCGCTCCACTGGAGACCACACGCAGTAATTGCAGCGTGTCGCGGGCCGGGCATCATGTAAATTGCGGGCTTCTTTTTAAAATCGTGGCCTGAGGACAGTTAAAAAGGAGTGTGTGAATCTTGTGTTAACAGCTGGGCAGGATATTAAACATTAAAAAAAAAGAAAACGTGTAATTTCTCCGTCCTCCTCTTCCAGCTCTATGAGGTCTTCACCTTCTTGGCAGAGCGCGGAGGCATCGCTCAGGTCCACGCTGAGAACGGAGAGATCATCGCTGAGGTAAGGAAAGAGATAAATAAACCATAACAGACACGGCTCTTAAACGTCCCCCACGCTCTGCACTCCCACTCTGCTCCAGCTCCACTCTATTTTACTTTACTGTGATTCATTTCGGGGATTTTCTTTTTTCTTCTTGTTCGCTCCACTTCACCTTCCCAGTCCGAGCCTTATCGCGCCGCATCTCGACTACCTGCAGACTAAACACGCCGTCACTGACGAGACGGTGAGCGCGTGGGTGCCGTGCACACGGTGGGGGCTGCGCTGCGTCGAGGGCAAATGAAAGTGAATGAACCGTGATAGTTGGATAGTTGTGGATCGAGAGAGTTGGTATTAGTCAGAGCTGCAGACCAGGCCTGGATCCTGTCACTGTGTGTGCTGGTTTGTGTGTGTGTGTGTTGGATCTGATTCATTGCAAATCCTTGCTCTCTCTCTCTTTCCCTCTCTCTCTCTCCAGTCTTTAACTCCAGCTTGGAGGGAGTCTGATTTCCATCAGCCTCAAGACCAAAAAACGTCTGAACCCCCCAGATTATGTCATGACCTGGCTTCGCTGTAGATCTCCTGAGATAGAGAGGCTCTGTTTAGACCTGCGTGTGTGTGTGTGTGTGATGAACACTGTTGGTGCCGTAGCCTAGTGACACCCGCCTCGGATAAGGGCCGAAACCGCTGCCAAGGCGTCTTTAAGTGCAATTTCCAGACGGGAGTTTTTCGGTCTCATCAGTGAATCCGCGCGCATCTTGAAAACCATTTGTTGAATAAAGAATATATTCTATATCCTCTATATCCTCTGTGGAACTTTTGGAGAGCAGGCAAAGCGGGCAAACAGCACCAGTTACCTAGAGATTCCCAAATACACACTCGTGTCCTCATCCGTGGATAAATTGGTGGATTAACTTCGGTGGCTTGAAAAACTTCTAATGTTAGCGAAACTCGATGCCTACTGACCCCCGAAGTGACATTTAATTAATAATCCCACAGTCTACTGCCTGATCCAGCTGTTTTGGCATCTCCCAGTTGATTCTGGAGAAACAGCCGCTGGTGCAAAGATGTTTATCGGAGCTGCGAACTCGCTTGTTGTAGAAACACAGCTGGGATCACTCTCTGGTGTGCGAGTGTGTGTACGTGTTTTAGATTTTCCAAGTCTGTCATCAACAGGTCGCCAGCACCCCTGGCAGCTCATTTGTCCTGTGTGGACAGTTTTGGATAGTGGCGACCACAGATCCACCACTGGATTCTTGAGCTATGAGTTGCTTCACGGGCTCACGCGCTCCTCTTACCTCTGTTCTTCCGTTGTTCTCCGAGTGTTATCTGGAACCAGCCATCACTGCACATCGTTAAACTGTACACCATACTTGGATTTAACCAGCCCTTCCTTGGAACGTTCTACACCCTTCTATTGAATTTGGTGGACTTGTCCCGTAGCTTTCACATAATCTTCTTAATAGAGAGAGACACAAGGAAGGAGATCTCTATGGAAATAGCTACAATAGATCAGCCGCAGAGCTAAATTTACAATAAGTGAAATCATTAATCAGAGTTTGAGTTTACATGGAAAGTTTTAGGAGACTTCCTCACTTGGCCCGATGCACTTAGGTCCGCTTTCCACAAAGTCAGAACAGCTGAAAAGTATCACGGGTCACAGACGAAAAGTTCTGCTGCTCAAGCTTCTACATGTAGGGGTCACCTGTGTTTTGTTTTTTTCTGTATTTTTTTCCTGTAGTCCAAAACAATTGCCACCATGTTGTATGTTGTATGCAAAGCCTTTGTCGTATGTTGTATTCAAAGCCCTCTGACGTCGTCTGGCTTCCCACAGTCCTCCATGTGTGGCCTGACCCAGATGACAAAAAGTGAAAACAGTTACTCACAGAGACACAGAATATCATATTGAACCAGGGCCAGAGCTTTACATCAGCTGCTGAGACTTAAAAAGAAAACTCTTTCTGCTTTTATTCAAGAACTAAGCAGCTCAAGTTGTTATGTGTGTTTCTCAAAACAGGAGCAGGCCCGCATGCTGCAGATGGGCATCACTGGACCAGAGGGACATGTGCTGAGCAGGCCGGAGGAGGTACAACACACACACATAGACACACACACACACACACACTGTTTGCCTCCATATACTCTAATAACATTACATTAGGCTCGTATTTGTGAGCATTTTAAGTATATTTGTTTAAAAAGCCTTCCGTTTATTTGAGCTATTGTGTGTGGCTGCGTGTTTGTTTAAACAATCTTCCTCGGGTTGGACCCGGCTGCGCATAATATAAATGTGCTGACAGTCTGGCCTCGGCCCTTTTTTTTTAAAAAAAAAGAAGGAGATTTTAATCTCAAGACACCATCCTGATCGAATTAAAGTCCAAATTAAAGAAAACAAAAGTGCGCGGCAGCAGCGCAAACAAGG
The DNA here is from genome assembly GCA_029224185.1 of Karalla daura. Lineage (NCBI taxonomy): Eukaryota > Metazoa > Chordata > Actinopteri > Chaetodontiformes > Leiognathidae > Karalla > Karalla daura. The sequence goes on along the minus strand of CM055204.1, from coordinate 16,055,921 downwards.
CTGCATACACACACACACACAAACACTGGCGTTGTCCACGGCGACGTTCTTGGACCGGTCAACACACCACACACACACACACACACACACACACACACACACACACACACACACACACACACACACACACACACACACACACACATTGTTCCTGTTACACACATGCGGTATTTTCAGACACATTAGAGGCGTCGGGTGAAAATTGTCCGGTTCCCCTCCCGATTGTTGCCGCTCGGTGTTTCTTCAGCAAACAGCTGAATGAGAGCCGTGCGGTACCGTAGACCCAGACAGGGATTTTCCATCCTGCGGTGCAGCAGAGCGGAGCTGTCCCGGGCAGTCTCTCAGTGTCCTGCGCTAGAGCCGAGTCTCGAGAACCAAAAACCCCCGCGAACATAATTTAATTGAGCCGAGGCCAGAACTTGGATCGGGCGTTTTATAAGGGTCTGGTGTCCTGTTTGGTTTTAATTTATGGTTTATTGGACCCAGGCTGAGCTTGTGTACCGCTGTGTTTGCGTCACCTTGCAGACTACAGAACACATGTACGCCCTCGATTCCAGAGGAATTTGGGACGCTGCAGTAAGCTCTGCTTACTGTCAGCAGCTTTACCAAAGATTCCAGGGTCTGTTGCTGTAACATCCTCTGTACAGTCACATGTGGCTCGAAATGCTTGAACCCGCTCTCTCTATACCCAGTCATGGTCCTCGTACCTGGTTCGAATCATTCAAACAGGTCTTTGTTTTAAGTCAATGACATTTCGATTAAATAACTAGATTTTGAAGAAGCTCTCAAGTATCATTTAGTGGTTGTAATGTTTCATGAGGTGGTTTTTCAGATGTATCAATGCAAGAGTGTCATAAAGGTGAAATTGAAATGCATTTTTTGGGATCATATGGTCAGTTCACTTTAAACAAGATGGTGTGGTTCGTGTGGCTAGAGGAGACTAAACTTTTTCTAAATGGAATTAAAAATGGATTAAAACCGTGGAAACCTCAATGATCCATCTTCCTCAAAGTGGTGTCTCACAAGATGAGATTTTCATTTATCATGAGCTAATTGGACTAAACTGTAGAAACTATCCAAAAGAACTGGTTGATCAAAGTTTTAGTGTCAATTTGTTTCAGAATGGAATTCTGAACAACAGACAATTGGCTTTCATTTGCAAGGAAATGTACATTTTAGGATTTAAATCCAGAAAAGGTTCTTCACATCATTTCCAGCATTTTTGGGAATATTTGAGTCAAATTTGGAGTGTTCTCATCTGACCTCTACAGTTTATTGTTTGCCCATCTCATGAATTGACTTTGAAGTGCCATTAACTCACTGTAACTGAATAAACCTCACATGATTATAATGTTCAAATTACAAGCCTCCAGTTGTCGTTTTGGTTAAAAATGAATTATTTGAGTAATGCAGCTCCAGAAGTGCAGAAGTCGCTGTGGTTTGAGATACTTGATGTTTATTTGAGAGACTCCAAATGGGAAAACCATTTCCAGGTCAACCACAATGTCCTGTCCCCTCTGTAGCTGGAGGCCGAGGCGGTGTTTCGAGCCATCACCATCGCCAGCCAAACCAACTGTCCTCTCTATGTGACCCGGGTCATGAGCAAGAGCGCCGCTGACATCATCTCCCAGGCCCGGAAAAAAGGTAAAGATCAGCGCCTCGAGGAAAGGATGAAACCTAGAGAGAAAGCTCTCAAAATGGGATGAAGGTCCGCTTGGACTCAAAGATGAACTGTGTATACAAAGGTCAAAGATCAGAAATCGTGAGTTTGCCAGAACTTAAAAATGTATCCAGAATCTAATAGAAAGATACAAGTAGCACATTTTTGACGCAACTTGTGTACGCTACTTGTATACGCTACTTGTACTTGTGCATTTCCACTTTATTTACATACACTCTTCTCTTTTGTACTTCTGGTAGGATGAAAAGTGCATTTCACTAGCTTCGTACCTGAAGTTTAGATCCAGTCCGATCTAGTTTCAGTCCGCTACACTCTAACAACCTAATATTCATCGGAAACACTTCTCTGGCTGTTGCTCAACAATCGAGGAGATTGTGACTGTTTTTTGGATTCGGAATTGAGATCCTGATTGTCCAATCAAACAGCCTTCAAGTTTCTCCTCTGGAAAATGATTCCCCATAACCATACATGTCAACGTCGCGATATTTTACATTCGGCCCAAAAAAAAGGACACTCAATACCCGTCTGTTAAATTCACTGCACGTATTATGTGAGACCAGACGGACGTGGACGCAAATGGAAGTTGACTGGTTGGCCCAGGCCCACAACCGCCAAGCAGTAATTCTAGTTTTACTGTACATGATATTTATATTAAAGTCGTGTTGGAAGGAAACTTCCTCCTCTCTCTTACCATGTGAATAATCGCCTCGGCGGGAGCAGATCGCTCTATACGAACATGGAAATTGGAGTAAAAGGAGCGTTTCTGACGGAAAAGCTCACACACTTTTCCCTTCTGGAGATTTGTCCGTTTGTGGACATTTGGCACTTTATTTGTTGTTGATTGCTTCAGTATGTTCTTTGTGCTTTAAAACAATCTATAGCTATTACTTCGCTGCACACTTTTCCCCCTGTGAAATGTTTTCCTTTTGCTCATTTGCCAGTTCTTCAGACTTTTAGGGTGTATTTTTATACCTATATAAGATTCCCACAGCTAAGATGGCCACAGACTTTGGTTCATTCTGACACACTAGAAGAAAAAAGTTATTTTCAGTTCTGTCATTCACATTTTCTCTGTGCGGCTCAGCTGTCACACGGACCATTCTTCAGGGTCCCAGGAAAGAACCGAGGTGAACCTGGCTTTGATGGACTGTGAGATATACAGTTTTTTTGGAAAGGGAAAACCAGGAATGTATGTTTGGATGACCTCCAGTGGATCTCATCTTGTTCTTGCACTCAAGGGGCCTTAATGGACTTGACACCTTTTTTTTTCTGTGTGAATCTATTCCCAAACGATTGCAGTCAGGAAATCAAAAGAGCAAAGGACCATGGAGAAATTCTAACATTTCTGACAGGAGTTAAACGTTCTGCTCGTCATGCACATTATGAAGAAGTACCGTACTGTTGAGCCAAATGAAATTTGTACATTGTCACGGATGATTTTTGGCTCCAGAGACGAGGCGTGGTTCCTCTCTGGCAAACTCTTGGATGAAGTACTGAAGCTTTTAGTGAGATTAAACTGAACGGCTGACAATTAATCAGATGCCAGGAGCGATTAAAACCGATCGTTTTCAGTACGCCATCGTTACAGATTTTTCCTGATGTTTCTCTCCCTAGGAAATGTTGTGTTTGGGGAGCCAATCACTGCCAGCCTGGGGACTGACGGGACGCATTACTGGAGCAAGAACTGGGCCAAGGCAGCGTCTTTTGTGACTTCGCCTCCTCTCAGCCCTGATCCCACCACTCCAGACTATCTGAACACACTGCTGTCCAGGTACGCATCACAGCGCCTCCAACTGGCTGACTTCCTACCCATTATGTGCTTCAGCGAGCCGTGAAAAGAAAGAAAGGCTTCAACTGAAACCATACACGACGCTTGTCCTTTTATCCCGATACAGGATTGCCCAAACTAACAGTAAAGGCAAACTGGGTTAGGATTGCCTGTTGCTTGTTTTTATACATGCATGGATAATTCTAGCGGATGTCCTAAAGGTCGTCGAGCGGGTTAAGGCATCACGTGAAGACAGGCAACATTAGTGATGCCCTGCTCTCGATCATACTACATATCCTGTTGCAGTAAATTCTCTTTCCGATCTGACATAATTCAATCTTAACACTGTATTTCCACGCTTCTTTGCAACCCCCCCCCTTCCCAGTGGAGACCTGAGTGTGACCGGCAGCGCTCACTGTACCTTCAGCGTGTCCCAGAAGGCCATCGGCAAGGACGACTTCACTCAGATCCCGGAGGGCGTCAACGGAGTGGAGGAGCGCATGTCCCTGATCTGGGACAAAGCTGTGGTGCGGACAACTTTTCTTTTGTTGTTTCTCCATTTTCATTTTATTTCTTTTTAAGCACCGAAGAACAAAAAGAGGACAAAAAGCAAATAATAAGTGATTTATTCCCGACTTTTATTGTCGTCCTGATTCACACGCCCTCTATGCTCTGTTTCAAAGCGGTCGTCTGTAATGCTCGGTTTGAGCTGTTTGCTGCTCTGCAGTCAAAATCTACATATTCCTCATCTTTGCGGTTTCTATTTTTACCTCATATATTTTCATAAGACCGCTCTTGTTCCCTGTCTCCATCCTTTTATCTGGCTTTCACTGTTCTTTTCTTTACCGACATTTCTCTCCTCAGCTCTCCTCTCTGTAGCCCTGTTTCACCGTCTCGTCACTGTCTCTGTCTTTATCCGTTCCTTCTATCCCTCTATCTACACATCTGTCCTCTCCTTCACCCTTACATACTGCACACTGCCCTCATTTCCCCTCCCTGTCCTCTCTCCCTCCCTCGTTATCACTGCATCAGTGTACTGCTTACAGAAACAGAGCATGTTAAATCAGCACAGGCTTTTAAAAAGTTAAACTGAACTCCGACCTCTTTATCCTCAGAGAATACACTCAAAAATGATGAAATGCAACAGCTAGGAGCTATTGTTTTAGACTTTCCGCATAGCGACGGTAGCTATTTTTCCCCTGCTTGCAGTATGCAGCTATTGAGGTGTCCTAAATCTTCTTATTAAACTTTAAGAAAGAAACTAAAACACTGATGTCATTTTGTCTTCCTGTATTAGATAAATCATCTCCTCGCCCGAGTAACAGGGGTGCTATTTTATTCTGTACTCACTAACTCACTATTCCCTGTGTTGTTTTGTTCCACCCCCAAGACCACAGGAAAGATGGACGAGAACATGTTTGTGGCAGTCACCAGCACCAATGCAGCCAAGATCCTGAACCTGTATCCCCGTAAGGGCAGGATCGCTGTGGGCTCTGACGCCGACCTGGTCATCTGGGACACAGACTCCATCCGCACCATCACTGCCAAGACACACAACTCGGTTTGTACACGTCTCGGGTTAAATCCAGCTCCCAAAGACGACCTTTAAAGCCACGGCTTCTTTCACTCTCTTTTTTTTTTTCCTGGTGTGGAGTGACTGAATGCGGTAGAAAATGCAACAACTATAAGGGGATGTGTTCCTGAGTAAAACTTTTGTTGTAACAAAATGGTCCGATATTTAGAGGAGGAGTAAAGTGGAGGATGAAATCTGTGTGTGTGTGTGTAAGAGACATGAGGCTAAAGAGAGAGGGAGAGAGAGAGAGCGGGTTAAAGAGAGAGAGAACACATTTTTGAGCAGCTTCCAGAGAGCGCTCTGTTCCCCTGAACGGAAATGAAGTCTCTGTGGATGTTAGATACTAATACGGCTCACAGCGGACTCACCGCATCACCGGCTCTAGATGTAAAGTTGAACCATCACCAAATCCAAAAAGACCTCGGCAGTGGCCGATAAAATGATGTGGAAAGAAGTGAGGATCACCGGGATACAGCAGATAAGCTCAGAGCGCTACAGAGATTGTCCAAAAACGTCCTGCACAGTCCGACCACAGGGAATCTATGCGCTGTATAATCAAGAGGTATTTCCTTCCTCTGTATCACGTTCACTCGAACGCATCCATCCCAAATGTTTTCATGATTGGACGACCGTAGTGGGTTTAAGGAATGTCATTCATTGCGCAGGATTATGTAACAGTAAATGCCGATATTTCAAATACTTTCATAAGCCCAGAGGATTTGGAACATCTGTACTCTGCTGGAAAAACAACTCATCTCGAAGCAGTCTCTGGTCACAAGACTTTTGATTTCATGGGAAACGTCTCTTGCTCAACGTTGAGTCAGGGCTGCTGGTGTAACGTGGCCATTGCTGACTCCGTCCACCTCCTTTGAAATCCGCCGCCCGGCCTCAGAATTTGTCCCGCTCCCGGCGCTTGTTCCACATCTCAGCCACTTTGTTCCTGAACACGTGGGGAAAACATCTTGGACATTTTTCCAGTCGATGACTCCAGAGAGGCACCGCTTCTTTGCTGGGTCAGGAGTAGTGCTGCATTCCAGACAACTCAGAACTTCTAGTTTCCCACTTGAAAACTCAGATTTCTGCCTTAATAGCATCACAGAGGAGGTCACCAGGTCAGAATAGCCAATAAAAATGGCACACTATATATATATACATATATATGTACACACACACACACAGATATACACACACACATATACATATATATGCATTTACTATGTTCCACAGGCTCGATAGTTAATCTGTGTACTTAAATGTTTTTCTATTTTTACTAATTTCAAGGTTATAAAACTGAGCTACACACACATAAAAGAGATGCAGAGATTTAATTGACATGTCCACCATTTGTCTCGATGTACAGTTTAATCAGTAATTTCCTTATGGACATTCTGAGATGGTACTGGTTTTGTCTCGTACTGTGTGTTCACAGTCAAGTATTGGAGCCACATCACGTTCAAAACACACACGACTGTACAGTATTATCCCATTGCATATGTTTTCCTGTCCGCCTGCTGAAGGCCTCACAAAGATGCATTCTGTCTTACTCACATGCGTTTGTGAGTAAGACCACGTGCACACAGCAGTGCACCTGGCACATGTGAGTAATGAGCTTTCCGCCATCATACAGGCATTAGAGCAACTCCAACAGGCAGTAGAAGAAGAAGTTTACGCACAGGAAATGAAGGCTTTACCAGCCCGGCACAAATCCTGCTTATTCAGTCAAAATGTTATTCACTGAAAATCTAGCTACTAATAATCTATGTAGGTTGGTCTTCAGAGTTTTAATTTGCGTCGCTTGAAGGCCTAATGCCAGATGTGGAAGAGGAGAGACGGAACGTTGCCTCGTCTCCAAATGGAGCAACGGAAAAGAGAAAGAGAGAGAGTGGACTAATAATAATAGGCCTTCCTCCAAATGTGGAGTGCGTCCACCGAGGATCCGCGGGTTCTTACGTAATGATGTCACCCTCTCATTTCCTGCCGGCCGCGCTTCCAGATAAAACAAAGCAGGAGAGAGCAGAAGGCCGGAGCACGGCAGCTCCCGGTCCCAATAAATCCACCTTAATGGACGGTCTGAGTTCATGTGACCCAAACCGAGCTGCGTCCTCGTCCACTATGGCTCTGAGCTCACATCTGGGCTGGACTGCTTGATCTCATCCGTATAAAAGCACACAAGTGTGTCCTGACACATAGACAAGAACAAGCAGCACAAACACACACACACACACATTGGGCTTAGCTATGACATCATGTTTGGCATGCAGCGAGACTTAGTTATGTCCTGTTCTGGCCTGAATTTGGACGGCAGCAGAAAACAGGGCCGTGTGCACAGGAAATAAGCAACAATGGAATGAGGGGAGGGGGGCCATCACAGATCACAAACATGTAGAGAAAAAGAAAGTTGGCACAAGGGGGGGACTGGAAGAGGATGAATAGGGCACAAGGTTGGGAGGGAAAAATGCAAGGGATTACATAAATTACGCGAGAATGGGTGTGAGAGAGAAGAGTGGGATGAGAAACAGACGGGGAGGAGAGGGGGGGACGAACGTTTGAAGGAGATGAACAACTGGGGAAAAGCGATGTGAGGAGAACGAGGTTGAGAGGAAAGGGGAAAAGAAGCTGCAGCGCCATCACCCACCAGCTGGATGATGGCAGCTGCTTGCAGACCAGAGAAAGACAGGAGGTGATGAACGATATAGAGTGGGTGAGCTAGAGAAGTGCAGGATTAGGAAAAAGTGCAGAGAGGAAAGTTTATGCCTCCACCTCTCTTCTCTCATCCCACTGCTCCCCATGTTGTCATCCCCCTTGTTCTTTGTCAGAGGGGCTTTTGTTCTGACTGAACAGTCATTTGGAATTGATTGAAATGAATTGAGAAACCCCCTCCTCTTAATCTTTACGGCATGTGGAGCTTTTTTTCTTTAACTTATGCTCTTTGAAAATGTGTTCGCTTTTTGTCCCTGCGTGTATTCATGGGATTATTTTACATATTCATGTGAATTTAAATTGCATCTAATATCTTTGTTTCACAAATTGGAAAAACAGAGTTGTATAACTACTTTTCAATACATGTGACTCAGATTCTTTTCATAAGTAATAGCAGATATGACTGTGTTTCTGATTCATAGATTAGCATAGCTCTTTTTTGCCTCATTTTTTCTTACTTTTCCTTCCTTCTAACAACCACCTAATAACGCCCTGCTTGTGCTTCAGGCTGCTGAGTACAACGTCTTTGAGGGCATGGAGCTGCGTGGAGCCCCTCTCGTGGTGATTTGCCAGGGCAAGATCATCCTGGAGGACGGGAACCTGCATGTGACATCTGGTGTGGGCCGCTTCATTCCCTGCTCCGCCTTCCCTGACTTCGCCTACAAGCGCGTCAAAGCCAGGAAGCAGGTAAATGCAGGGTTTATTTCTGTCCAGCCTGCTATTCCCTCTTTACACCTAATACATCAAACCCAGGAGTTGAATCCTTCTTTCTATCAGTGCATAAGTCACCATGTCATGTAAGGCAACTTAAATTGCTCAGTCGACGACCAAATGAATCTATATGGAAAGAGAAACATTATATAGTTGACCTCTTTAAATGTAGTGCCAAAAAACACCAAAGCGAATATTTTCTGCTTTAGGTAATCACACAAGGTGGATGGTGGGAGTCGAGGTCTTCTGGCTTGTTAATGAGGAAGAATGGGAGTGTGGGCTAAAACAGAGGCGGGTGGAGGCAGTTAAGGCGGGATGTGGGGGAGACACTGTGTGTCTGACATCAGCCTCCGAGGTTCAGCCACAGGGCGCTGGCAGCGCTTTCATGCTGTAGTGTATAAGATCTGTGCAGCGAGGGTGGTCGAGGCTTTGTCATCTTCGTTTTCAAGAGGATGCTAGTTTAGATTTCGATACGTTTCCAGAGAAAGAGAGAGAGAGACCTCACACAATCGGTTAAGTTGTTACAGATACCTCTTGACCTCTTGAATTGATAATAACTGTCTCACAAAACTAATCAGGATTCAAAAGGTATTACTGTAATAGGCAGTGAAGTCGCTGTATCAAGGGCTCACAGACCAACAACAATAAACAAGCAAATGTTAAAAAAAAACAAACACAGAAACACATTTAAAGCAGGTGGTATCGTGGGCAGTATGTGAGAGCAGTGCAACAGAGATATCGGTTTAAGCTTTCTCAAGACAAGATCTATTAAAGCTCTAGACTCCATTAAGTCCATCTGGGCTGGAGATTGAAAGCAGCTTGTTCCACTGACAGTTAGTCCATGAAAGGCTCACGCCAAGTCTCCATGCTGAAACACTTTGGTGTGTGCTATTTCCACTTCATTCAAATGATTGGATTTTAGGTGGTCCTTTGGCCTCCTTCACACCACGTAATACTTGTGTCTTTATGAAGCAGCCGATTGGAATTTTCTAAGTCATCCACAGATAGATATATAGATAGATAGCTATCTATCCAGCTAGCTTGCTAGCTGCTAGCTTGATATTCTATCTAGGTAACTGGTATATGTAGTTCGCTAGCTAGCAAGCTAACTAGATGGCTAGATAGATCGTTAGCTAGGTAGATCGTTAGCTAGATCGTTAGCTAGATAGATAGATAGATAGATAGATAGATAGATAGATAGATAGATAGATAGATAGATAGATAGATAGATAGATAGATAGATAGATAGATAGATAGATAGATAGATAGATAGATAGATAGATAGATAGATAGATAGATAGATTATTCTGTGTAATGGTCTGAATTTTCATCATCAACCGTCTCCCAATTTGCAGCTGGCTGCTGATGAGAAAATGGAGCTGTAGTAACAGTGTGCTGTTTGTCTTGGTCGCAGTCACTGTTTTGCTTCTCTTCATTCACAGATGTCTCCTTTTAAACTCTTGACAGAGCTTCCAAGATTCCACTGAGTCACACCACAGATAGACAGACAGACAGATAGGCAGAAAAGACGGACAGGCAATGAAACAGGCAGTATCATAAGGTTTCATCTTACTTTGTAAACACACAAATACTGTATGTTTCTTTTGGCCTGAGCCTGTGAAAGAGCTAAGTTATGTGTGTACGTAGGTCTATTTGTGTGTGTGTGTGTGTGTGTGTGTGCGCATGTGTGTGTAAATCTGGAGCTGGTTCTTGGCAGGAAAAGGCTCTGAGACAACAGCAGATATAGCTCAGACAACAAGACCATGCACAGACCATATAATGCCGAGCAGGTGCAGATTTGGTGACATTACAGCTTTTGTTCACGCCACAATGTCTTCCTTTGTTCCAACTCAATTCTTTCTTCCTCTCCTCTGTTCTCTCTTTCCTCATCCCTGTAGCTGGCAGTCCTGAGGGCAGTGCCCAGGGGGATGTACGACGGCCCCGTGTCCGAGTTCTCCATGTCCCGCGGTGGCACCCCCTCCGCCTCGGCGCGCACTTCCCCCACCAAACAGCCCGTCAGAAACCTGCACCAGTCTGGATTTAGTCTAGCAGGTAACCCTGCACCCTGCGGTGAGCCCAGCTTTCTCAATACAATCCCCACCCTTCTGTCACCAAGTTCTTCGTTTCATCCGTTTTTTCCGGTCTGTATTGATTCGTGCTGTGTGTAGGAACATCAAAAGAAACATGCATGGGCATCATAACCCCACCATCCCCCCTCCCTCACCCTATAACCTCAGCTGATGCTGTGAAGGACACAGGCATGTGATATTTAACATGTTGCCGCATGACATGGTCACAGCCCATCAAGCCTCTAGAGGAATCTGATGGTGTCTCATCCTGTTTTATATTTAATGACTTAGCAATGCATTTATTTGTCCTCAGTGTACTGTATCGCATTCCCTCCAGAAAGATTTAACACACTGTTTATATGCTGATTTGTGTGTTTATGCCTGCCTGTTAGGTTGGCTGCCTCAGCTGAGTCCGACTGAGCCTCACATCAGACAGTGTTCAGATCAGTCTGTGCACACAACAACCAGTCACTTGGCTGCTTTTTGCTTTGTTTTTTTTGCTTTAATATGATATGACGTCAATATTACAGCAAATCCAAACCACACAAATGCTATTTCGGAGCCATGCTCATGATTTGAATTACTTGTTGCATGTTTTTCCGATGTACAAAGACAACAAAGGATTAATTTCTGCATTTCTGTATGATTTGATACCTAATAATGGTACGTGACATGTAGTCATCACCATGTAGCATCTTAATAGTTTTATCTGGTCATTCTCTGCAATGAGTCATCTCTGAAAAATGCATGAATCGCACTTTCATGCCTCTCATATAAGACATTGTGATTAGTCTTTAGGACAATCCGACCTTTATGTATGGTCCCTTTGTAACGTTAAGCTGCAGTTTGGAATTATTATTTTTTCCACAGTCGCACTTGTAAGTCACACTGGCTAAGAGTATTGGCTCAAGGCCTGAGTAAGTTTTCAGTGCAGGCATGCAGACACGGTCAGTTACAGTAGGAGAAGCCAATCTAATGTGAGAGATCAGAGCGCTGTGTTTTAACATTCAGCATCTGTTCCATTATGCTGAGCTGCTGAGTGACAGCCCGATTGTGCCCATATCCGTGGTCAGCTCAGGATTATCTCAGATTTACAAAAAGGATGTGAAAAATTGTTTGAATCGGGCGACCAAACAGTGGAACTTTGCATTGTGGTGAAATAATGAGCCACGATCCGTCACCATTTCCACTGGTTTTGTCAACAGCAGTGCAAGCTGCTATTGTAGTTAGCCCGTCTGTCCTCCCTGACAGACTAAACGAGTCCTCGTGGGACCTTAAATCAAAGATAGCCGCTCCTTCCAAACTAGAGAGAGAACTTCTCTACTTACTGTACAATGCAGTGTTATTTTTGGCAGCTGCTTTTGATTTAGATGACAGTGCTTATTATATTCAGCCATATTTTTTATCCTTTATGGTTTTAATTGACCAAAAGTAGCTACTTGTAGTGGAACATTGCATGTTTAAATAAAGCCAAGGATTTTTTTTTTTTGAGTTTCAGTTTATCCATTATCTAACCCGTTCTTTGATGGTGATGTAGTGGGGGTCAGCTGTGTCACAGCACTCACAGAGCGAAGGCAGGGAATACACACTGGACATGTCACCAGTCCATCACAAGAAACGCACACACACACACACACTGACACACTGGGGCAATTTAGAGTCACTAATCAGTCATGAATGTGTTTGAACTTTGGGAGGAAACAGCAGAACCACCTATGTAGACATGAGCCAAACATGCAACACTATTGGGCACAAAGCAAAAAAACACGCTCTTGCTGATGAGTGAGTGAACAGGCGAGTCATTTTTCTGCACACAGAATGGCACAAGTGAGAGAGGCACTTTATTAGCTCTCTGAAATAGCGGGTCTGGGTTTGGCTGCACAAACCTGTTTATGTCACATGCACAGTGTTAGCAGCGAGCTTGACCATCAGACTGTGTAGTTTATGCACATAAATCGCAGGATTTGGCTTAAAATTGTCAATTTTCTAGTAAATTTAGAGGAGAAATTTAACCGAAGCTATGCCACGGCATAGATAAACAACGTGATACATTTTCTAGTCTTCAGTCCGAGTCGTAAAAAAAATGGTCAACATTTCATCACAGTTTTATTATGAAAAGTCAGCCTTCATGTTGTTAATTCATGAAAAAAAGGCATGCTCTTTCTTGATGAAGCTAACGCTGCTTAAATACATTGCAACGTCCTCCAAACACTCGTCTCGCAAAACTGAGCAACCTGTCCTCACAAGCGAGGCTGATGTGCGATACCTCATCGATGTAAAAAGAAGGTGACCTCCGCTGGAAAGAATTTCCACTTTTGAGTACATGCATTTGTGTTGGGGGGGGTTGATGCTGCCCCTGCTTTCCCAGGCTTTGCACTGGCTCTGACTGAGTACTCTCCTATGAGTGCATGTGTGTTCGCTCTCTTACTGTGAGTCAGACCTCCTTCTATTTTAGTTTCTTCAGGGCCACCACCTGCAGAGTTGATTTACTTGTCTGGAAGGCGATGGGAGGGATTGTTTGCTCGGACGCGGTGTATCACAGTCTGACATCACTCCTCTTTCCATTTATACACGCGCTGATAATTTGTTGCAGCCGTGGCTCATCCTCTGGAAACAGCATGCTCCATGTCAAACTGCAGCTTCTCCTGTTAATGTTTCGGCAGTGCTCACTCTGACGAAATTTGCACTTCCTGTCCTCTCCGCGACAGGAGCTGTATATCATAGGCGGTAATAACGTGCCTCGAGCAAACCCCAAGTGCCTTGAGACAAATAATGTGTCTGCATGACAACACTTATTTGTGGTCAGTGAAGGCATAAAAGTCAGTCTAAAGGACTGACAAATGATACCGGTGCTATACTGCCGTTTCTCTATAGTTCCAAAGGTTTATGTAGATTCATTCTTGTTATTATATTAATTTAATCTTTTCTTCATATTGATTTCTCCTCAGAGACCCACAAGTACAAACCACAGTCTTTGAATGTCTTGGCCTTATGTGCTCTTTTTCCATGTAACTCTCTTCATCTCTCACCCACCTCTCCCCACCCCCCCATCCCATTTCCAGGTCCCCCCACCCCAGACGACATCCCCATCAGGCCCGCTGGCCGGCGTATCGTAGTGCCCCCTGGTGGCCGTTCCAACATCACATCCCTGAGTTAAACGGGCAGGAGGAGGATGGAGGGGGAGGCATCCAGAAAAGGAGAGCAGCCAGAGTGCGGAATTTGAGGGTGGGAGGGGAAAAAAAGGGAGGGAGGGGAAGGGGAGGTGAGGGGGTGGGAGGGAGGAGGAGATGCATAGGACCATGATTAGTTAAAAGTCAAAAGAGCAAAACACTGAATCCTCATGCCTTACCTGTCACAATGCTACCTTGCTCAGATGAGGACAGTATCCCTTTTCCTGGGGGATGTGGAGCACTAAAGTGGCTTTTTCTTGCTACTAAATGACAACCAAAGCACTGTACACATGAGCAGTCTTAGCCTCACCTCTTCTCAGTATAGAGCACACCACAAATGCGGTGAAAACCATGTTCACTTTGGAAATAGGGGGGTAAAAAAAACAACAACAAAAGAAAACACTTGATAAACCACAAATCACCACCATATTCAACCAAGACAGAAAACTAAACTATGCTCTCAAAGGAAAATGGATGCTGCTTTTCTCAGATTGACGCTATGGTTCTTTCATCCTGTTCGGCTTTCAATGTCACCCCGTTTTCAGTAGCCTGCTTTCTCCATAGTCAGCAAAAACATAACACTAGATTCCACGTTAGCCATGTGTTGCCATGCAGTACCATTGATTAGCTCTAGGTGGCATTGTATGTACGGTAAATGTAATGTAGCTTTGTGAATGATGTTGTTGCAGCCTGTTTGGCTTCCCTTGGACCAATAAGAGGTGTTTATCAGACCTCAGAGCAGGAGCGCGGTCAGACGTGGAGCTGCATGGGCCACAAAACAACAGGTGACATGATCCATTGTCTTGCTGCCCTCTTCCTCTGACGGGCTCGATAAATGCCCATCCCCATGATGTATTGATTGCTTAATTATTAGTGTTTTGAAAAAAGAACAGAAGATGGGCACATCAGCTCAAGAGAAGATTTTGAAAAGAATAAAAAAAAGTAATATCTGAAAGGGTTTTATCAATTTTTATCCGCTGAAGGTTTATGTCAATTTTTATTTCCCGCGCTCCATTGTGGCTCTATTCAGAAATGAAACATGTAAGAAACCGTCCTTTGCATTTGCTTCTAGACCGTTGCCTGCTCCCGTCATCCTGAAATAAACTCGAGAGAGGAAACGAAGAAAAAAAAAAAAGTAAAGTAAAGACCTTTTCCAGAAGAAGCACTGATAAACTCAACTTGTCTCCTTGCAGCTCGAACATAACAAGCCTTGGAATTGAGTGCAAAGAAAAGAAAAATAAAACAGATGCAATGAAATGATGAACGAAAACCTGCTTTCAGATACTTCACCTCTGGCTTTACTTTTTCATTGCTGACAAACCAGGCTCTCATTTTAGGACAAGATGAAGACCAACAGTCCCTTGTCGTCCCATTGTAGCCGTCCGAGGCCGTCCCAACCAAACCCAGTCAAATATCAGCATAAAAATGACTGCGGGTCCGATTCGCTATACCTTACACTCTGGATCTGTTGTGTTGGTGGGGTGGGGTCCTGTAGAGCTCCTTTTTTTATGTCTATGGCTGTTTTTCAAGCAAGGCGTGGGGGGGTGGCGGTGCAGTAAGGGAAGCTTTTATTTTGTCCCTGTCCCACAGCAGAGGGGAGGGCGGGAGGGAGGGGAAGAGAGGGCGTTTTTATTCGGCAGACTCTGAGGCAGGCACAAGTGGTGGTTTGTTGTATTTATGTTCGTTTGACAACCTTTGTTATTGTTTTTATGTTTTTTCTTTTTTTTTTTTTTACTGTTGTATCAAAAACCCAGAGATGGCAGGACAAAAATAAGGTGTGTTGTGGAGGTATGATTTGTTTCCTGAATAAACATGAGTTGCAACTGAGTGTAAATCTCATTTGTTTTATTCCACATCTTTGAGCCATGAACATTCACCCACACCTAGAAACAATTTTAATGGTCTTCAATATAAAAAAAATGGATGTTAACCTTTTAAACAGACCTATACTTACATGTTTGGTATGACATCATCATCATCACAAATGGAGTGTGTTCCACTAAATATACACTATTTTCAATTTAGAAGCACAGTTCCTGCAGCTTTAGAACAAAGGCAAAAAAAAGTATGAATTAGTGACATTTCCAAGAGATATTTGTGATATTTATGCACTCTTCACCTTCCAGTCTGTCTCACATGCCATGTGTACAGCTGGAATAAACCAGCATAAATCATCCCTCAACAAACCAGAGCCACAGCAAGTTTCCTGGGAACATGCGCATAATCGGTTCCAACATCTCTGAGACTTGGCCACATAGACCTGGCGTGACTGTACCAGATGTACCCAAAAGCCAAATAAAGGAGTTGAAAGTTAAGGTGAAGATAAACAGTTTTACGGCAAATAAACCCTCATACCGCTGAATCAACAGCTCATGCTCCATGGCAGCGGTCCAATTGACTGCAATTCCTTTTTGGCCACTGGGAGCAGTCTCATGTTTTAAAGTGCAATCCACAGAGTTTTACCACCATAAAGTTTGACATGTACTCAGGCCTGGCTTAAAACTACCACCAGACATGTTTGGTAATGCAGACACAGCCCTCTTTACTTCTCAATAATCACCACAGGCTTTTACAATGAGGCAGCCACAGCTACAGTAAATCACTAACAAGCTGAGCAACAGCAACAATATAGGAGTGGTGAATGGTAAATGAACTGGTTCTTTTGTAGTCTTCATGACCACTTTCACAAACAAGTCACATTCACACTAGTGGAAGACATTATCCTACATAGCCCTGTACTGTAGTATCCTCAAGCTGACTTTCTCAGTCATCTCTGTGTATTGGCAATAAAGTCTCCAGTACAGATGCACTTAGAATTTTGGAGTGGCTGGCTTGACCACAGTTCGCTTCATGACCTTAAGACTACCATGACCTGGGTGACTGAAAAACTTCATAGACATCTTTTCATACCTGATTGAGCCACTGACCTCGTGATATATGGGCCACAGTTGCCCTCAAAGATCCTTTGAATCCTTATTGTGTTGTAAGAATTTGTATCAAATAAATCATTTTCTCGACATGAGATTGAAATCACAAGGTTTTAATCTTGGCCAAAAGGAGCAAAGCCACAGCACACAGATAGAGTATGACAACAACTACAACCCCTGCTCCGAGTTGGTGGTTTGTCTCTCCTTCCATCACCTAAACCACGCCACCTTTGTCACAATCTGTCTCACCTAGTAACATACAGGATATGTTCTGTCTTGGTAGTTGTTGCCTTTTGTATTGATGCATATAAGTTATAGCAAACAAATGATAAAACACATGAGAATTGTATAAAACAATGTGAGTTTATAACGGTGAGCGCACACAATGAATGTCATACAGGCCTTAGTATTTTTCCATGAAATGCAAATAAAAAATGTATAATAGCTGTTTGGGTAAAGGTTTGCATAGTTAGCTCAGACCTCCTACACAATCTTACCTTTTCATCATGGGGCATATTTTCCATGAGAGGCTATGGTTTATCTCAACTGTAAATTATTGTTATGTAGGGTGCACATTATGGAAATGACCAAAGGGGCACATTTATGGGTCTCTCACTATGAAGTCTTAACTACAGGCCTGAATGGTGGAAACCACTCAGGTCCATTGTGCTGAGTGCCGGGGGTCTCTCTCTCTGACTCACACCGCTCACACGTATAGACACACACACACACACACACACACACACACACACACACACACACACACACACACACACACACACACACACACGTTCACCTTTAAAGTGAGGTCCACTGTAAAACTGCTGCAAGGTCCCATGTGCATTGTTCCAGGGTGAGTTAAGTGTCTCATGACATCACAGCAATCATGCGTGATAGCAGAGATGGAGGCTGTAAAACACAGACCTGGGCCTGGATGGAGAGATGAGTCAGCAGCTTTGAGTCTAAACACTGTGGCTGGCTGGGGGGTGATGCTGGACACCACATTAGGAAGTGTATGTGTGGACGGATGCAACAGTCCTCTCTTCTCTCAAATGAGCTACTCAGCTTCTACAATCTTTATCTGTAGTGAGTCCAAGGAGGTTGTGGATGCATTTATCATTTCAGCCATTAATGTGCAAAAAGTGCTGCCTCAGCTCAGCCACAGTGGACGGGGAGGTGGAGGCGTACCCTCTAGATGACATTGGGAAGGGGTGGACACGGATCTGTAAACTGTGGATACGTGTGGGAGTGATAAAAAGACAGAGGAGGGAGAGAGGAGGAACAGCATATGGTGCATGTTTTCTGAGGATTCAGTTTATAGAAACAAACTGGAAAAGACAGTGTTTTATTCAACATTTTGCCAGATTAAACTTGATACATTTGTTGAACCAGAGTGCTGCTTGATTTTTGTTTTCTCTGTTGTTTTTAAGATGCTGTTTAATGCTTTTGGCTCAGTCACATGCCTGCATGATATCCATGGCTATTTCATCCAAACCTTCGGTAAGCTTTTAACTGTAATACAAATAGGTCAACATCGGGGGGCAGCATTGTTTTAAAGAAAGTTGAGAGTGAACAACCACACTTTCATAGTTTATAGCATCATGTTCAGATTGAGAGATTTTAGCATGTGCCGCTTTTGTTGTTTTTAATCATTATCCATAAAACATGGTCAAGGAACAAATGAAATAAAGCACACGGTGAAGTGATTGGTTCTGAAAAAGAAAGTCATTATTTAAGGCACACCTTAATAGTTTGCAACTCCATCACATTTGAATACAGTAAACACACAGTGACAACTGAAGGACAAGGTAACCTTAGTAGAAATTAATTTCACATGTGTGGAACAACTCTGCTCCCAGATTACATCACTTTTTTTTTTAAAGCTAAACATTTTTTTGTTTTTGAAAAAGAAAAAAAAGCTCTTACCTGGGTCAAAAATTATTTGCCAATGATCACTTTACATAATCATGTTTTGTCAAACATGAACAAAAACAAATAATCATTCAAAAATCCTCCTTATTTACCTATCAGTTTTTAACTATCCTATAGTATCTTACAGCCTATACAGGGAACCATCTCCGGATCTGTTGAATTACATCGATGACAACAACATCAACATCAACATCAACATCGACAACAACAACAACAACGACACCAACACAAAGGTAAGTCAAAAACATTGTATCAGTTTGCAATAGAAAAGTGCCAACAGTTAATGAACTAAATAGAGTGAAATATGTTAAATATAAGCACACGTGTCACAGGCTTGAAAGGATTGAGTCGTATTGCAGATAGATAAGACCAACAGAAAGACTGGGTCTTAGTAGAAAACACATTTACTACTGGTTGTGATGTTTTTTTCTTCATGTATAGTTAAGGGGAACCAGCTTTGTGCCATACCTATGGATGTGTGTGTGTGTGTGTGTAAGGCAAACACTAGAGGCAGGTGTGGTTTCTGAGACAGATTTGCAGTCAAAATGACATGCCTGGTGTTAATGTTTCCTTCAGTATTTTCTTGTTTACAACTTTGAACATGAAAAAAAAAAAAATTCAAGATGTTGTTTTCCATACCGTGTTATCAAGTCGGTGTCAAATTATAGCTGAATACCATTTGGGTAAGAATATTGTTGCCTTCCGCGAGGGGCAATTAATTGCAAAGACAAATTTCCGCACTTATCCGACAGCACACGTGTTTCCGAAACAAAAGGGGATGGACATTAAAAAATTATTTGACAAAAACAAATCTGACTGCAGACAATAACTGAAAAATTAAATCTTATCTGGGACACGGCTTAATCCTCGTCTATGAAACCATCCCTAAGGGAGTAAGTATTCACTCACAGCTTTAGATTTTTTTTTTATTATTATGATGATTTTTTGCCTCTCTGTGCATAAATGCTACAGTGGATGAAGAAGCATGTGCAAAGCAAGGTTCAGTGCAGAACATAGAACGTCTAGCGGCTACACTACGTTATCATAGCTTGAAACCTTTCATTTCAGCACCCGGCTGCAGATTGAGGCAAAGGTCAGTTCGAAATGTCAGTTTTCAAACGGTTTACAACCAGGTCGGCAAAAAATAAACTTTCATCACAAGGTCCATTTAGTGCTCGGGCTTCTCAGTCACAGCATTAAGAGTTTCAAGCTCAATGATGAAATCATTGTTTGTCTGCGCTGACTCGTCACTACAAGTGAAGAAAACATTGCAGCGTGTATTGCCTGTATCTGCAGCTAAGGGAGCTGGGAAATTGTACCAAATGTTGCAATTCTATCATCTCTGATAGTCTCGCTGGCAAAGCTACGCATAATGACCATCTACAGCTTTGATAAAGTGAGCCATTCACGGCCAAGCCGACAGTTCAGCTCTGTCTTAGAGGAATCTGTGGTTGCTGTCTTAAAAACAAAGGCCTCGTTTTACCATATTAATCTTTCCATTTTCTTTGTGTGTTTTGCACTCTCAGTGTCACGTCGACTGCAAATGGCGAAGCCATCCAACATAGCGTTTGTTTTTCAGCATGTTGTCAGCCCAAAACCTAATGCCAATTCTTCTGGAGTCCATTCCCACTGTTCTATATATACGACTGTAATTAACCATAGGATTACTCAATGAGATAAAAAGTCTTAGTGTCCAACCCCAAAACAGCGGTAGCAGCAGCTCGTGCAGCTCGGCCGAGTCGGACTAAGTGTCCTGCAAAAGCTGAACCAGTGTGGCGTTGTCTCCTTTTTGGCCTGGGATGGGTGGGTGTTTGGGTGGATGGAGGGGGTGATTTCCTGTTCACTTTAGCACACTGCGTAGAGTGGAGGTTGAGCAGACTGCAGAACACCGGGATGATGGAGAGGAGCATGATGTGAGCAAGTCTGAGCTGAGAGTCAAAAGGGAGAGGCTGCTGCTCCGGGAGTCCATTTTGTCTCTCGATAAAGTTGGCTCTGATGTGATAGTGCGGTGGGAGCAGAGGTGGATGGACCTTTGTGCTGCAAGAACAACAGGTGTGAAGAGCTGTGAGCAGGTGTGCGAGTGATTAGGAAGTGAGGAGGGGGCCATAATGCCTAGCCTGATAAGTAGGCAGCCGGTTGCACATTGTTGTTCTGTCCGTCCTCTATAGCCTTGTTCTTCTCACTGATGGACAGCTCGGAGGACTCTGACTCCACCACTGGTTTACTTGACCTGTGGAGTGAAGATCTTGTGTTAATATCAGAAAGACTTCAAATGTAAGCCAAACATAAGATGATGGCTCTGATTAAAACCAAAGAATTTCCCAGTCCATTTTGTTTTCACACGTAGTTGTCTAAAACAGTATCACCAGTATATTCCTAGTGCCACAAAATACCATGCCCTGATTATTTCTGTAATTTCTGTATAACAACTCATTTTACTTTACTTTACTCCAGGTTTGGAAGCCTGTTTCTCTTTCATGTGTGTTTTTTTCACATGGATTTCAACCCGTTCTTTGTGCGTTGATTACTGTTTTCTACTCACTAAAATACCATGAGTTACACTGCATAATGACAATACTGACATTTACTTATGCAAATTGATGATGGTTGTTATTCCTGGTCTTTAATCAAGGCTTTTTCAAATTTAACTCCAGAAAAGTGGAGTTCTCATATTCAGTATATGACGAATGCAGTGAATGTGCTCTCTCTCTCTCTCTCTCTTTTCATCACTGTTTCTGCCTTAATCACACACCCACATGTATGGGCCAGATCTTCAGCTTCAAATAGCCACATTACTGTCCTCTAACACATCCTACATACTTTCATCAGCCAGCATGGATTTTTCTCTCACTTAAGAATGAGTCCTGGCTCCTCTCTAACTTATGGGATATTTTCTTAACCAAACACGCGTAACCAAACCATGAAATATCATGCAAACTAGTTCATATATGTTTTAAATAACATCTTAATTTTGATCTTTTTCCCACATACTGACACTTTATAGTTATAGTTTATAGTTATGGTTATGTCTTAAAGAGATATAGGCCTATAGGTTCGGTTGTAGAGAAGTTATAGATCAGGTGATCCTTACTTTTCTCTGTTGAAGACAATGAAGTCCCTTTGGACATTGTCCAGGCGCTGCTGCAGCTGACCGTTCTGAGGAGACACCCACAAAAAATGATTCAGTCATCACTGCTGGCAATCACACATACATTATGGAGCAAAAACTCCAACAGGCAGTCACAGCACATTAGTTTCTTCTCTTTAATGAGATGCCAGAACAGGAATTCGACCTAACTTTTTTAGAGGACACTTGTGCTCTGGTGTCTCCACCTGCTTCATGCGCTCATACATATTTGGCCCATTTAATCAAGTGAGAACATCCGGCTCTGTCGTGCCAGGCTGTTCTCATGACTGCAGTGCCAAGATGAGTAGACAGGTGCTTTCTCAGCCTCCCGAGGAGGCATTAAGGAGAGAGATCGTAGAGATACATCATCGTCATGACTCTGTACTCTCTATGTGTGTGTGCTTGACAAAGAAGAACTGGAGACGCAATGAGAAAATGAGCAAATGAGAAATGGGTGTAAATGTGTTTTAATCTTTCTACCTTTCAGAGGACAGTTTTGGGTTTAATTTAACTTGCTAAACAAAGCCAATTCACAACAAATGCTTTAGAGTAAACTAAACTGAACTTGTTTAAACACTGGAAAAAATATCCCAACAAACCTTGTAACAGTGACAGCCTCAATTCAGAGAGAAATGGAAGAAGAAATAAAGTCTAATAGAGCTAAAAAGAGTCAATAATGCTCTGGTCTTGGCTTAACCAAAATCCATGTAACACAAACGTTTCACGTGGGTCCTCCCATAATGCCTCCCTTTTAAGGATTTACTCCTCATTTCATGAAAGTTGCTTTTGCGACTCAACACTCTCCTGAAAGCTCTGGCCACTGATGGCAGGTTAAATAATTCAAAACTGTCCTTACAGGACAGTACAATGTCCTCACTTTGGATGATTCATTTTTTTTTTTTTTAGATTAGGGCGTCCATGAGGCTCATCCTCATAAATAACATCATGCATTAAAGCTTAAGCACAAAGATGAGCCTGTGCCGCTGTGACACCGCTCCCCTCTGGTCAGAACAGTCCTCAAAACCCTGACCGTCTGCCCGGAGCTGTCGGTCACACAGCCGGGTAGGGAGGGCTGCATACAGGTGCAGTCACAGCGGGGGGAGGAGACCTGAAGGCAGCAAGAAACAGGGCAACAAAACTAGAAGGAGAAAGAAGGATGGAGTGGAACTTGTGCATTGGGAAAGTGAAAGAACAGAGGGTTCTTTTACATTGTGTAATAATTTTCCATGCTTGCGTGAGAGGCGAAGAGGGAGAGGTGGAGAAACACGATGCAGGTCCGTGATTAGCATAATATGTTAATGGGAACTGAAACAGACGCGTTCTTTTCCTGGGGGTCTCTGGCTGAGGGACCCCGACACAGCGGCACCGCAGAGGAAAATGGCAAGACGAGGAAAGACGAGGACAGGACATACAGTAACTGTACGACCACCGATCGTTCAGACAGAGCCGCGGTCGAGCTTTTGTCGGGCTGACGCAGACGAAGGGAAGGACAAAGGAACATCAGGCCGACAGAGACAGAGGAGTAAGGCTATGCATAATTTGTTGAACATCAGTGATAGATGTGATGCATGAGAGACGGGACAGATGAGGCGGGAGGAATGATGTAGCGTCTCTCTGATGCTGTCAAGGTGGCATCTCCTCAGATCTGAAGGCACAGGAAAAACGCCACCTCTTTGTATAACCCTTCCCCGTGCAACAGCTCCGAGCACATCGTATCCACATTACATCACATTTGATCATTGTCTCCTTTCAACATCTATGGTTAAAAACACTCAAGGTAAAAAAGAAAGAGTAAAAGAATTACTTTATTTACAAAAAAGGGAATGTGTGAAGGGTCCAAAAGCACGCAACCATTACCTCACCTGCTTTTTACCTTTGTGTCGTAGGGATCGATTGGGACAAATCTTAAGCACACAAAGATAAAAGGCAGGAAATGCATCCCGGTAATGCTGCTTTGCTCTCTATAGCATTTGAAAAATCAGGCCGTATTAGACTCAGTAACTCCTAGCTCAGGCAATGGTCACCTCCCAGATCGATTACTGCAATTCTCTTCAGGCGGGCCTTCCTTCATGCTCCATCAAGCCGTTACAGACGGTGCAGAATGCGGCGGCGCGCCTCGTCTTCAACTCGCCAAAAAGGGCACGCTATGACACCGCTTCTTGCACACCTTCACTGACTGCCCCAATCAAATTCAAGTCACTCGTGTTGGCCTAAAGAGTCACATCTGGGTCTGTTATGCTCCTCTTGAGCACTGCACCCTACCTAAGGAGAGGTGCCTGGCACTGGCATCCCTGTGCTCAAGGCAATCACAGTCCACACTGTTATCCATTTGTGGTGGAACGAACATCCCAACACCATCAGAGTGGGTACACTCCTCTAAATTGTTTCTCCTTTTCTGAGAGCACCTTCTCTCCTAAACCATTACTCTCACCCCTCTAAACTAAAGAAAAATGTAGTCCATTGCGGGACACACACACACCCTTCATTCTCACACTCACATCTAGTATGGTTAAGTGTCTTCAGCCAGCCTTAATGTGAATGTTTTTGGACTGTGAGAGCAGGGGACCCTGTTGCTGGGATGTGACAGCCACTGCCAGGCCTCAAATGAGAATAACATACAGTAGGTGAAATAGATACGATCTCCAAGTCTTTGACTATATATCATTAAAGCGTCCATACAACTAATCACAAAGTTCATGCAAACTTAACTTTTCAGGTCCTACTTCTAAGCGATACCCATGATTCAGAGAATTATTTCATCCATGGTCTCGCTCTTCCTCTTGACTTTCATCTTTCCATCCTACGCACAGACCCGATTTAAACTTCTTCTTGATGTTATGCTACACATGTTCTGTACACCTCTACCTCTAACATAACGTAACTACGCATTGCCTCCGAATGCAGGCAACTGAAAGGTAAAGGTATCTGTGAAATCGTTTTTTCTCTGTCTCCCGCCTGTTTGTCCCTCTCTAACCCTCTGCTCTACAGAATGCTTCCTCTGGGCGATTGAATCGATATGTTTTGTGTCTTCTTGCCAGTCGATGTTGATCGCTTTGTGCCAAGTAGGCATTTGTTGCCGAAAAGAAGGAGGAAAAATGGAAACAGAGAGACGGAAAACCTCCACGTCATTTGTATGTAATGCTAAGTGCTAAATGCTAAAAGGATCCGGCCTGTTTATCTGATGCTCTTGAAAAGACGATTCAGGAGCCTATTACTCTGACAGCTTGATTAAACTTTCCTTTTAATGAGACAAACCAAGAGGGAGTACTCTGCTTCAAGAGGGAGATTTCTTTATCTGATCTGATCTTACTGTATGTGTGTGTGTCTGAGAGTGGGAATAGCTTTTCTTTGTAATACGATGAGCTAATGATGAGGGTGATATTAAGGCTGAATACTTAGCATTTAATCTATAATAGATTAAATAATACCCCAATGTAATTTGAGTTTCATAGCTTCAGGATTCTGCAAAAAAAAGACCATTTTAGAGGTTTAGTATAAATGTTTCCATGGACTGTGTTGTACACATTACACCTGAACTATAGGTTTTATTAGAAGGGTGAGCTGACTTTGATTAACAATCTGTAAAAAAAGTTATTTTTATGATTTACAGAATTGCTCGGGCCATAATTTAAAAAGTCCCAACCCACTTTATGTTTCATGTTGAGCCTATATAAAAACTAAGGTACTTTTTCGAGATACAGCTTTTTGACTGCATTCACAGCTCTGCTGAATTTAATTAGCGACTTGCATCGAGCCGCAGTACCACCCAATACCCATCCTCCCCTCTGTCTCATCCAGTGGCCCATTAATTCACCTGACTCTAATACTAATTAAGAGATTTTCCAATACTTTAATTTAGCCTTTACTTGCTCCCCTGCAAGCACATATGCAGACTAAACGACTGTCTCAAACTTTTGTGCAGGTTTTATGCTTTCCGGTTGGGTCTGGAATATCAGGAACCAAATAATCAAGAGCCGTATAATTCATATAAAATTTCTCCATCCTCTTCGGGACAATTTTACTAGCAGGGGTGATAAAACATAGGGACTTGGTCTGAACACACAACATTCTTCTTCTTGTTACTGTGTTTGACCACAGGATGGTGCAAGAGAAATACAGAACCCCAAAATTTGAACCCAGTCTTTCTGCTCTCTCAATGCATGGTGCTGAAACACCCATCCTGTCCCATGACCTCAGGAGTCATGGAGTGGGAGCAACTGGACTCGCTGCAGATGTTTCACCTCTCATTCAAAAGGCTTCTTTAGCTCTAACTGTGTGGTGGGGGAGCCCAGGATTTAACCTCTGCTGAGGCATTAGCATAGTCATTGTGAGTACCAGGCTGTCACTAAGAGCCATTAGAGTCACCTGAGGTCTGTTGTAAATGGCTGTCCTTGTTGATTTGCATTAAGGCCAGGGGGACACCAAATGGAAACCAACAAGGACAGTTGACGTCAGATAACTAATGGCTCTTAATGGCAGCCTGGTACTCTGCTTATGACACCGCAGAGGTTAAATCCATAGCTTCCACCACTGGGGAAACCTCTTAGATGAGAGGTCCAGTTGCCATGACTCTACTAGTCCTTGGATAACAATGACCTGAATGAATCAGAATCTCCACAGACCTCTTGTTAAAGTATGTTACATCATCTCTTAGTAACATAAATCTTTAATCACTAATTATTTTTCCCACTTAAAGGCTCAAAAGAGTGTGACATTGACGTCACATTTTGATGCGGCAAAACTTGCAAGCAAACACTGGCTCATTTCCTCATCCAGTTGTGTCATTCTTTTGTAACCATGAGTCTGCATTGGCAAAACCACCCCACCATTGGCCTCTGCCAACCCCTGATAGACACATTTGGCTCTTTAGATGATTCTTAGTTATCATTTTGTCCAGCAGCCAGTTGCTGAAAGTGGTGGATGCCGTGGACTGAGTTTTTAAAGCCTTCTTTCGCCTTGAGAATGATGGGAGTGAATTGAGTGTCTAGGATGATTAAAAGCAGCAGCCTGGCTGCATTGATATCATTTCACATTGTCATTTGAGACAGTGTTGGTAACCATTAAAACATACTACAACAAAAAAGTTCACTCAAAAGGGCCTTCGACCGTCCAGGATTTGAGTCAGTGACCATCTTGCTGTGAGGTGGCAACACTATTCACCAACCACCGCCATCAGTTTCTGGTTTCATATGAAACATGGTCTGTTCCTAGCTTAGAGCTAACACCAAAATCATCTCTAAGTAATAAGAAAATAATGATAGTACAGTGCAATAAGCAACACCTGAGCACCAGGCTAACGTAAGCAAGATTTCCTTAATAAAAAGAAACAATGATGGAAACAATTATAATACTGCTCTATTCTTTATGGTTGTCTGTTCTTTACTGTGTTTGCAATTGTCATCACATATACACCCCTTTCCCTGGGTGCCTCTGGATTACTTCCAATCTCAATGTACCCTGGTGTATGTTGTCTAAATAAATTACACAAGAGTGGTTTTCATACATTTCATACATCCAGTAAATAATAAACAGTGTATGTGTGTGTGTGTGTGTGTGTGTATGAGTGTGTGTATGCGGGATGGGAGTCTGCCAATTTATATTGTTCACACTGCACAAGTCCAATTTTCTGCTGTATATTATCAGTGATTTAATTGAGCTAATTTTATGCTGTGTTATGAGCGTAGCAGTGACAGGGAGGCCGAGGGATAAAAGGAGAGTGGGTGGGGGTGGAAAGTGGATGTGGAGGAGTAGAAAGGGGAACAGTACCATCCAGAAGGGTGGGAGCAATACGCAGACAGCATTGTGGATGTAGTCTGAGGATGGAAGGAGGGGTGGGGGCGAAACAAGGTTGGAGAGCAAAACCGAGCAGAGGAGCAATATGCAAAAAGAATACAGAGCAGCTGGTCCAGGCTGGGACGGGCATCAGGGCAACAGGGGCTCTTCATTCAATATTGATCTGGCTGTGCCTCAGAAATGCTGCACAGACCATCTCCCTCTTTTTTCCCCTTTCTCAGAAAAACACACACATATCAAGCACTCACTTCCTCTCTGAGTCTACTCTTACGTGCATCCATCACAAGTGGCCCCACAGGCCCTTTGAAAGTGGTTATGGCAAAATATTGCACAAACAAAAATTGATGTCTGCAAACAAGGTTTCCCCTTCGTTCACGTTCTATGTAATGGCCGCACAAATGGAACAAACACAAACACACGTTGGGCAAATCATTTCCAAAGATGTTGCAGTCTGTGTGCAGTCTGCTTTATGCTCCCTCTTAGAAGTGATTTTGGACTGAAAGACTCATCTTTGGCTGCTGAGGAGTGAAGTGGTATTTAGAGAAGTGTGAAAGCCTCTCTCTCTCTCTTTCTATCTAGCTTGGCATGAAAAAAAAAAACGCTTAAATTTCCTACAGCAAAATTGCCGTAAAATCGCTACCAAGAGCTAGATTTTCTGAATATCTTTTTTATCAAATAAATGACCTTGAAAGGTGACTGAAGTTTTTGGCTTGCAGAACAAAATGAGAGGACAAAATGCTTCTTATTGTGTTTACTGATGGTATTTTGCCAAACTGGCTCCAATCCAGGAAGGCAGCTAAGATGCATTTGTCCTTTTCGGCATCTCTTCAAGAAAGTTCACAAGTCTAAAACTCATTAGTGCTTTGCTGATCTGCATAAAACCCCTCAAAGGGAGCACAACACCTTCAGGTTTTATTCCGATATATGATTCCTGCCATTAACCTTGGAGCTCTGAGGCAACAGTGCTATCACAGATTCACCATGTTTACCCTGCTGCAGTTGTTTATTGTTGAAAGTAGTTGTAGAGTGGCCTTCTGCAGTTTTAACCAGAAAGACCTGTCAAGCTGCTACAGTTAAATAACTATGACCCTGGTTTGATTGAGTCGCATGAATCAAATATTGCCAGAATGAATAAAGTGATTTCAATAATGAGCCGCGGGAGCAAAAAGCCATTTCTTTGACTTAGCGTTCGTTTCCCTGAGACAAACCAATGCACCGTTACTTCATCTTGTGCCTCAACATAACAAATGTTTCCCTGAAAGGCTACTATCATTATTTCATTAGAACTGCAGACAATCTCTTTGTCTGAACGGACGAGAGGATGACGGATGTTGTCTGGCCACACAGTGAGACATCACTGATATATACACACACACACACACAGAGGCAGACAGGTCTCCACAAGCATCTGTCAGCTTTCATAAAACATGCCGCACTTTGGCCCAGCTCTGACTGCTTATTGCAAGCTTACAGGGCATTTGTGAATGTGTGTGTATGTGTGGTGGTAGGGGGTGTAGACCACAGAAACTGCTCCAATTCCATTCCAAAATACTCACATAAATGTTTGAATGTACCTGTAGAAAAAGAGGAGGTATGACTTGTCCATGCCGTATGTTCTCGAAGTTCAGTCTTATGCTGCATGGATGCAGAGTGTGTTTGTGTGAGCCTCTTTTTATTAGTAAAAGCATAAACATCACATATGTTAATATTCAAAAGAATTTAACTGTATAATCAACTGGACAAAAGAGAAAACTCGAGTCTGCTTTAATATATTTAATATATTATGCTTTATTATGCTATTATGTCTCCTTCTTTGACATGGTTCCTTGATGTCTAAAAGTAATGTTAGTAACATGCCTTGGTGGGGAAAAACAAAACATTGAGCACAGCTGACTTTTCTGCTCACCAGTTTGAAAAAGTGGGTTTTGCATAATATGTCAAATTCATGTGAATAATGAGATGAGAGTTTGAACTAATATGTTGTAATATGTAATAATATTAAGCATACCATGTTGTGGTGTGGCTTCCAACATTGCACCAACAATGTACTCAACACAGATGCACAGGACCAGTTGAGGTCTTAATACTAATGAAAAGCTATACACCATACAAAATGTCAAGTGATGTTATGCTGAGAATAATGAGCTTAACACGATTTCCACTGAAACCCTCAAGTGATAATAAGTCAAATGATTGAGCTAAAAGACCGACTCGTATTGCTGAACTGAGCCAAATGATCTGACTCACTAAAAAGAGCTGGAACTCCCATTACTACACAAATTCAGTATTGTTTGGACCGTTTGACTCCAGTGCTGTGAATACATTTCTTCTCTTGAAACCAGTTTCCCAGACACGCTAGTTCAATTGATTTCCCTCATCCCATGGAGGACAGGATTGCTCTATTAACATTATCGTATCCATATCGTCAGAGGCTTTTACATCGGCTCACTCTCAGAATGCATTTAGTTTTACCTGAGCATCTCATTTGGACCTGGAGATGCAAGCGAACACAAGTGATCTGAGGTCTTTGAAAGAAAGAAAAAACGGCCACCCTGATTACACTCCACCCCTTGCACTGGACCAAAAAATAAAACCAACTGCTGCCCAACCACTTTTGATATCACAGTGTTTATGACTGTGTAATGTGTGCGTGTATACGCACAAACAACCCCCCCCCACCCGCTCCTTGACAGCGTGATCAAATTAACCTTTCAGTTCTTTCCTCTCTGTTTTGTGTAAACACCCAGAGGACAATGGCTGATTTATGTGGAGGGAGTGAAAGACTGAGGGAGTACAGCCAGGCGACTGCATTCTTCTGCCTCTGTCGAGCTTGTGGCAGGCAGGCAGGCATGCAGGCATGCAGGCAGACGGGCATCCAGGAGGCCCATTTGTCCTCACGAAGGTGAAGGGAAGGGTGGTGGTAGTGGGGCAGAGCTCTGATATGTGTCCTCGACATTCTTAATAGCACTCCAGACGCATTTAAAAGACAAACTAAGGGGCAACTTAGCACCTGAAACTGGGCCAAATGGAGGCCGCAGTCAGCTTTCTGTTAATGAATAATGATGAGAGGCTGAGACACCTTTCAGAGGCAGGTGTCACCCCACTGAGAACCAACAGAGAAACCCAAATTTATGGAGAGTTGCATTGATGTTATATTTATATTTTCAAGGTCTTGGAAAAAATTGCAGTGTGTTTTATGAATGAGCTGAAAGACCCACATCCAGTGTTCCTCTGTATCTGGAGCAGCACTTGTGCTGTTCTGCTGTTTTCAAGCGGTAGGTGTTTCATTTCTGAGCCAAGTCTTTTAATCTGTTTTTTTTTTTCATGTGAAGTCTCACCTGTGGAGAGCCATCAGATCCCTGGTCCCTGGTTTTTCTAGCCAGTCTTTTCTTCTTCTTGTGAAGGGGCTTGGACTCCAGGATCATTTCCTCCAGCTCAAACGTGGGGTCGCAGTTTAGCCTCCGTCTCTGCAGAGACGCACAGTTGCACATCAAAAAACGAGACAAACAACAAAGTCAAAGGTTCAAATGTCAATATTTTCTGGTTTCTTTCTGATTTTTTTTTATTAAAGAAAACTGTCTTTCATTGAGGTGAATACAAAAAAGGCATGTAAAGACCTTTATCATGGCCTTTGTAGAGAAGGCATAAACAAGCTGCACTGTTTCTGAATCATTTTTTAAGCCAAACAACAAATCAATAAATGGAGATATGGAGAAAAGATCAATCTTCCTCGTCAGAAAGTGAAGGTCTAGATTGTGACCCCTAAGCCTGACCCTGCAGTTAACTCTAGATTAATTTGATTAAACTCTTAGTCTGCCTAAACGTCATGTCTGAAAGGATTAGGGTGAGATTCTCAAGGAATTTCAATTAAAATATGTCCTTAATGGCAATCATTGCAACAGTGTTTCTGGCATCTGTCTCCCATAATATGCGGCGATTAAAAAAGACGTGGTCTACACTGTCGTATTATATAGTGTGATAGAGTACACAATGATGCCTTTATTTTACAACAGATATAAAGACAAACAGCAGCATACAATAAAAACGAGGGAAGCTGCAAGGCTGGGACGTTAGGGAACCAAACACAAGTCCTCCCCGGGTCTATGTGGGACTGAGAACAGAGAATTGGCCTCTAATCAGATGAAGAGACACTGTCAATTCCACATTGATCCTCTGTGTTTTTCCTCTGCTGTGCCAGACTGGCTGCCGGGGATCCCTGCTGCTCTGCAGCTGCTGTAGACTTAGATAAAGTCATTCAGTCATCTATTCACTTGCAGCAGTCATTTAAGTGTGTGCGTGCATTCGGCCCTGGCACTTATTGTCACCGAAAGGAAAAGATTTTGTACATCGTGATTGGTATTTCTACGTGACAAAGAAAGGTGGCTGAACTGCATGGCTACAGTGTTTTCAAATGCCATAAAGACTTCGCATAAAGTTCACTTACAGCTATAATTAATCGCTATTATTTCCAGCCAGAATTTGTTATGTTAGATAACCCTCGAGATGAATCATTTACAGTTACAAAATGTTTAGATCAGTACAACTGCTGTGAGGACCCCTCATCACAGAGAGATAATGCGACACCTCACAAGCTGAGCAATGTGAGTATGAGCTCAGTAAGTAATCAACCCCCCCCTCCTCTCGACTTCGCTCTAACAGTCCAGAGGCCTCCTGCAGAGCAGCAGGTACATTTCTGTCTGCGTCTGATGGGAACACAAACACATGCACACGCGTCTGCTGCTCAGTCCCACTCAGTGTACACACTCAGTGGGAGATCCAGCTCAGCCCAGCAGGGGGTGGTGTCTGCAGCGCGACGAGAAAAGATTAGATGAAGAGTGGGTAGCTGTAGCTACACCTCCTGTCCCTCGCATCTTTGTCGCCTTCAGGGAAAGCTGCTATGAGAGTAGGGAATGGGAGGACTGTAGAAGGAGAGGAGGGGGCTTCAGGGGACTGGTGTTGTTTATATTTTGAAGTGTACAAAACGAGAAAAACTAAACTCTTGTTAGGATGATGCAGAGACAAAATTCAGAGATGGATGGAAGCAGCTGCAGGTATGCGTGTAGATGTGTAGAAGTCTGGTTGGATCTGATTGATCTGAGGACAATGGAGCAGGACAGCATCGGAAGCTCTTAAATTCAGACGTGAGCTTGGGCAGAGCACAGAGGCTGCCCTGATACTCACGTTGGGAATAAAGCCTGGAGGAAGCTGTTTGCTGAGCACAGCGTCCCAGTTGACATCTGACATGTAGTCCAGATCCTGTAGCTCCGCCAGACAGGAAATGCGCTTCTGGACATCTATGCACAGAAGCTGCAGGAGACAGAAAGGATTAGATTAGAGTGACCCAACCGTGGGGAGGCAGGGGATGAAAAGTTACAAAGTCCCGCTGAGACGCCGGCACGTGTTTGCCCTCAAGGATGTGTCTGAGAATGAGGATGCGTGGGACGAGAGGGGGCTGAGGTGAGGACGGAGGGAGCGGGGAGATAACGAGCGGCCGAGGAAATGAAAATGAGATACATATAGGAAGAAAACGCTGATGAGAATTCAAGAGGTTGCGAAGTGAGGAGGGATGAAGGACAAATATATCGAGCGTGGAATTCTCTCCTTACATTCTCACTTTCTCCCTCTCTCGCACACACACTCCCCTTTTCTCTCACTCTCTCTCACGCACACACACACACACACACACACAGACACACATTTATGCAACTGGAATGCCAATGAGGTGCATGGAGTCTGAGCACGAAGCAATGCAACAGTTTGACTGCAGTGGATCGCTGCCAAGACAAAAAAACGCTACAGCAACAGTGTCTCAGTCAGCTCTGCTGGAGGCTTAATTAGGACAGGTAGAAGAGGCATGAGCCAGCTAATTATCCAGTTAAGATTTAAGAGTATGTTAATTTCTTTGAATGCAAGAAAAAAGTACTAAATCTTAATTACTATGATTAAAGAGTGAGCAGTCCATGCAGTCCATTTTGTGTCAGTGCAAAGGGGTGTTCTACTCTGTGTTGAATTTGTGGTTTAGATTTATTTACCGGCGTGTAACTCGAGCACTGTGAGCCCCTGTTGTTCTTCGCTTCAAAACCGTTGGTGCCTGATTGTAATTCTGAAGTCGCGCCTAGCGCTGCAATTTCCATACACACATAAGCGCCTCGTGGACAAACGTGGGTTGCGCCAATGAGAGTGACCTCCTAATTAAGATGCAGTATACGCGCTGCGTTTACCCACCGAGGTGCTGGTGTCAGGTGCGGATACGGATAACTGTCCTCCCACGGGAAATAAACTCCATGCAAAGCAGCAAAGTGGTCGCCCACCAGTGCTAAACTTAGCCAGATCCTTTCCCCCTACTGTTAAGTGTTTTTGACACAATATTCAAATCTTCAAATATTCTTCAAATCAAAGGACTAACAAGTTTCATGGTGTGATGGTGCTCGATTTATCCACCAGACCTCAGTAATTAAAGGAGATGCCGAATGCATGTTTAACAATCTGAAGATGTGACACTCACCTTCCACAACTGTGTTAGTGTAAAGACTATAAACCCAGCCATTTATAAACGCTGCACATGGATTTCTAGCAGATTAGATTAGAGCAATTACTGAAGGATAAATTGATGGTGGGTCAACATATCATGATGAGAAAAATGAGAAAAAAAAGATCCCCAATTGTTCACAAGAAGAAAGAGAGTAGAAAGAGTTTCCTCAAGTTTACTCCAGTTTCATTCATTGCAAGCCTTCATGTATGTATGTTATGATATGTGATGGTCTTTGTCAATATATTACACCATTGCCTGTTCCTTGTTTAAGAGCCAATTGGAGGTTAAGATGGTTGTAGCTGCAGGTCTATTAGATACATTCAAAACTGTATTCTGCATTGCATGTTTACCTTTCTGAGAAGAGACTTCATCTCCAAAGACCAGGCTGCCGGGTAACTGGGGTGGACCTTGTGGAAGGTCTGAAGTATCTCATTGGTCGGTGTACTGGATCTCATCACATATGGCCTCTGGAAAAAAAAGAAGCTTGTGTAGCCATTTTACTGGACAAATAACAGAGTGAAACAAAAAGACACCTCTACAAAAACTCTCTGCCGTGCCGCATGACAGTGTGTCTGTAGCTCAGTCTGAGAGCCCTTTACACCAGCGCTTCTCCTCTCTCAGCTGCTGGAGTGACACAATGACAATACACAGTGAGATCAGGTGGACTTGTGGTTTGTTGGTGGACGACAAACTTTTCACCCTTTTTACTCCCACCCCGTGTGTTTACGTAAAAGATCTGCACAAATAGAGCAATATTTTCCATTTTGACACCGCCATTTCCGTTTAAAAATGGAGGCTGGGTGTCCAGAAAAGTTATGCGACTTGATCAATTAGGATTCACGGGGAGACGAGCAGCTGCCTATCTCTGCCTGCAACCTCTGCTCAGGCCCTGCAGGGGAGGACATTGGTGTCTGAGCTTGTGAGGGAGATAGAATGAAGCAAGAGCTGAGAGGGGGTGAAAAGGTGCCTGCAGCTGGATAAAAGTGAGTTAGCTTTCCATCTTCAACAACCCAATAATTCTGCACCTCCAAACGGGGGGCAGTTTTGAACGCCCCACAACTGATTTATGCTTTATAGATGGTGTTGAAATGTGACGGTCAGAGAATGGTGAAGCAGAGAGTCCCTCGGAGACAGAGAGATGGAGTGAAAATGAATTTTCTGGGATCAGGGGAGTGGGGTGAACGAAAGTTTAGCTGAGGGTTGACATGGATGACGTAGTCTGAAAAAATTTGAGTATGAGTACAAGAGAAGATGGGGCTGCATCGCTCCCAGTAACAGAGTGACGTGTAATAGTGTGCTCAGCAGTCCTCTGCTCAATGAGTGAAGGCTAAAAGTAGTTGTATATCCCAGGACAGAATTTTGAGGTAAGAGAGGGAGACTTAAGGTGCAGGAAAGATGTCAGTTTGAGGTCAGAGCAACAGAACAAAACATACTTTTAGGAGAATAAACTCAAGGTTTTGGGGTTTAAAAAAAGGCTTGATGGCGGGCTGAAGATGTTCCAGGTGGAGTGGAATCAGGTAGACCTGACTTTTATGTCAGAAAGCATAATGGAAAGCTGTGAGGGAAGTGTCAACAGTTTTTTTTTTGGGGGGGGGGGTTTGGGGGTTGAAGAGAGAGCACCAAAATGCTTCAAAAATGGAGTTTATTTCAGGATCACTTTGCGACTGCTCCAGATCGGTTTCAGGTGTTCCGTGTCCTCGTCAGTGCCGCCGGAGGATACTGCAGTTTGACTTATCATCGTCCTGAAATATGAGAGGAAGTTCTGCAGCTGCAGTCTGGGTCGGGTCCATATGTTCAGACTGCAGCTCAGCCTCGAGACTCTATACGCCTCGCTACAGCGAGGAGACGGGACAGAAAAAAGCATCGTGTCCTGTGTTTATCTCCATGACATCGGAATTGAATGTCTCCAGCTGGGGCCAGAGCAGAATTAAATAAATTATATATTCAAAAATCAATTCCAATTACATGGCTCGGGAAATGACTCTGTGACTCTCTATGATTCTGTTTTCTCACTCTCCTGCAGCGATTCGTCTCACGCCGTGACTAAACGTCTTCCCCAGTAAGGTCAGCTTAAATGTAAAATTCAATTACAGCCTCCACCCCCGCCCCCATGTTTGTTTTGAAAAGGCAGAGGACTTTATTTCTGCTGTTCCTCTGACAGGACTTTGCTGGCACACCCTCTTGTTGGACGTCGTATGTATTATTCACTGCGCTAAAGTATGTCAGGCTGATGTGAGGTGTGATGTGAACAAGATGGGGGGGTGGTCTGTGTCTCTGTCTGTGTGTGAGTGTGTGTGTACTGTAGGTGTGTGTGTGTGTGTGTGGGGGGGTGTGTTACCTGTCCTCTGAGAAGCTCATATGCTGTGATGCCCAGTGACCACCAGTCAACAGAGAAGGAGTAGCCAGGGTGAGAGCCCTCGAAGCTCTGAAACAGCTCAGGAGCTGAAAGATGGCAGATATAAGAAGACCACAACATATTTAAAGTCACTTGTATTTTCTTTGTTTGGAAGCATTTGGGGAATTAAGCATAACTTTTGTCTGCAGAAATCACACATTTCTAATCCTTTCCATTCTCCCATTCAAAACACATCCAGCTTTTATGTTTGAGCCAGGTGGAGGAGGAACCAGGAGCATGATGATGTTTTTGGACTTGTTGTACATCTTTGACCTTCTATAGACTTGTTTTTTGAGTCCATGTCTCCTTTAAAAAAAATTGAGGTATGATGTCAAAAGAAGGTTGCAAGGGTACTTGGTACTGAATTGTGATGCTTCATGAATCTCATTTTGCTGTTAAACTGGTAATTAATGACTATCATTAGTGCATTGGCCAGTTTGCTCCCTATTGTCCTCATGAATTTCCTCATCAATCTGGAAGCCTGGAAGTGCTCTGGAATGTTCCCAGACAGTGACACGGGTCGTCACTCATGCAGATGCTGAGTAATACCAATTTTCCACTGCATGGTACCAGTATGTTATGATTGGTTATTTTGCTTTTCCGCTGGTGATAGCACCAGTTACCTGGTACCATTTTGGTCAAGGTTCCAAATAAGCCGTACTGATAGTTAGAGGACACATCCCTTGGTTTAATACTGTGAATAGAGCATTAAGAGAGAGCCAAAGTAATAGAGACACAGAGAGAGAAAGAAAGACCTACTGTGCCTACCTACTTTGCCCTACTGTGCTGCACCATAGAACATTAGTTGCTCAGTTGTGTAAGACATACTGTCAGCAGACATTACAGAGGAAGTAAGAGGAGGTAACTACTGCTGAGTTTTCCTTGTTGTTGTCACGCGCTTAGAACTTTTTCTTTACATTATTTAACAATATTTGTTTTACTGAGATAATGTGAACTGATTGCAGCGTCCTATTGTCTTTGTCATAAATAAATGACTAAGCTGGCTCTCTGAGTGGAGACTGGATTGGTTATTTAGATTTTACTCTGTCAGTGTCAGTGGTAAAGGAAATGTACTTTACATTTGGAGGCATTCACACACACACACACACGAACACACACACTGGTCCTACTCCTCCCTGTCATGGCAGGTTTGCTCTGCTCTCTCGCTGAGGGGGGGAAAAAAGTGACGTTTATCTACTGAAATCTCTGATAGACAGGGTGTTTTCTCCTTTTCCCAGGGAGCCCATAAATTATCTATCACACCGCAGAGGATCCGCCTGAAATCTAGTCACACGTGGCTAGAGGATCATTCTCCATCACGAGCACACACATTATAGGGATAAAGGAAAAAAAAAAAAAAACAGCACGCACTCGCAAAAAAACACAGGCTGCCTCGTCACTCATATTCCCCTGGAATCCCCTCTGTGACTGTCTGATCTCTGAGGAGCTAAACAGACATCAGTCTGATCGCTTGCTGTATTTAAGAACTGCGATGGCAGCTGAATTATTGCATCGTGCAGGAGCTTTCTCTTTCTGCTGCTTTACTTCTCCTCACATCTCCACATTTCTTTTTATGCATTTTCTGCAATGTGCCCCCTCAATCCTCCTATCCATCATTCAAACTTCCATCAATAATACAGTTGCTCTTAAATCAATCATTACACCCATCCACAGAGATTCTCTCATACTTCCTTGCAGTGGAAGCTGGCAAATTTCTGTGAGTTAGCTTGTGTTTGATGACACCTTTGTTGGTGTTTTTGTTGTGTGATACAGCTGAAAAATGCTTCTTCTTACCCATGTATGGCTTCGTCCCGGCGATGGACGTCGCTTTCAGGTCGTCTTTTACGATGGCTGCGATGTTGAAGTCCGTAAGATGGACGTGCCCTGGAGAGCAAAGAGATTATATTTGCTTCACATGTCGACGCCACATGTTTTTAATACACAGTTGTGAACTGTATAAATCCCCGGGTGGCACAGGGCTGTAAGACCACAGGCTGTGGTAATGCCGCCTGTATTGACAGGAACCTTATTCTCCTTTAAAGTTTTAAGCTTCTCCTTGTGGAATTAAATTTAACCATATCTTACAGCAGGTATCCTACTCTGTATGCTGCTTATGTGAGTGTTAGATATGCAAAAAATGAGGATCAAAAGAATTTTAATATACAACATAATCCATTGAAATGATGCCGGTTTCCTCTCCGAATTCTTGCAATCATAATGCTCTTACAGAGATACGAGTAAAAAGGCATCAAATGTAAAATTAGCCGTGGTTTTATTGATGATATAAAACACTGTGTGCGGTGAGACTGTGGCCAGGCTGGAATAGTGCTTGAGTGGCAACCTCAAAGCGATTTCCAAAGTCAAACCACTGACCTGTGTCCCACCATGCTGCAAGATGGCCCATAGTCTCTGCCATGCACTCTGAGCACACACTAATGAGCTGAACGTATGCAGTGTGTGTGTGTGTGTGTGTGTGTGTGTGTGTGTGTGTGTGTGTGTGTGTGTGTGTGTGTGTGTGTGTTTGTGCGTCTAATACTTGGTGAGACACAGTTTTTGCTGCAGTGATTGCTTGGATAAATCATCCTTCCGAGAAAACACAGGGACCAGGATGACGTGAAAGCTCTGCATATCACACTGTAAACTAAAGGCAGAGTATTTGTCCACACCCAACAGATAACTATGTGAGTAGAAATTGGCCAGTTTCAGTGTTTAGAACAAGAAAGAACAGCCTTAAAGATAAGAAAACTGCACAAAATCTAATTTTCTTCCCTTCCTTAATTTCTTGCCACTCTGCATTATCACACCTTCTCTTCAACCAGACTTTTTCCCCTTTTTCCTCACCGTATCTAACCTCCTGACGCTTTCTTTTCCCCCCTCTGTGAGCTCCGTGCCTGGCTTCTGCTGCTTTGTGCCCCACCTATCTCCCTGTCCTTCACACTTTAAAATATGCTCACATACTCCAGTGCATGAGTGTAGCTGTGTGGTGAGGCATGGTCGATTGGGCGCTGCGTTGCTGATATAAAAGGGTGTTGTTAATGCAGGCCGATGACTGTGACAAAGGTGCGGCAGGACTGGAACGTCACGTCAGACTTGAAGTGGAGCTCGGGCAACGGCTAGAGCCTCTATCTCGTTGTATATTTAATGAAGTCTCCTGTCTCTGTCACACACTTATCTCCCCCCCTTTTTCTCCCCTTTTTCTCTTAGCTCTGCAGCAGACAGATTTAGGACAGGAGTTTTACACAGTAGCCAGAGGGAAGAAACAGACAACCTTTATCAAAAACGTCGGGCCAGAGTATCTACCAGTAAATTTTAAGCAGTGTTGTTCAAAACAGCTCCAAGGATGGCAGGCAATTGTTTGCTCAGTCAGGTCGGTTTAAAGCTGCTTGGGTTAAGATGTAAAATGGAGGAATAAATAGATAAAACAAACCCTATTTTTTTAAAAAGTGGATCAAGAAAGGTGTGAATAAATTAGAAATGGAAAAATAAGTAAACACTGGTTCAATGGCTGCTGTTCTGTCTGTTTTACATATTCCCTGTTGGTAATTTAGTGCTAATTATCTGTCTTTCAATCCTTTTATTTGTATATTGACTTAAAACGTCCTAAATCATTTTTTCTTTGCTCTATATTTCTTAAATAGTATTTCATCACCTTTCCTTTTGCTTAGTTTGCAGCTGAGACTTGAATCTAGAATTATGCCACATCATGTAGCCTCATATTTAATCCAGTGTGGTAATTTCTCCTACATTATTTAACAACATTTCCCTCCCTGTGTTTGGACAGACTAGAAGTTTTGTCCTCATTTAACTTCATGAAATGTTTGCTCATCCATTTATTCATTTCCAGAAGGCCACTGATGGTCCAGCCCAGCTGTCCTGCCCTTGCCTCCTTCCCCTGTCTTTCTCACTCAGGTATTTCCTGGTTGCTTGAGTTTATCTGCACATTTGACCTCTTTGTTGTAATGTGTAATTTACATTCTGGGGCAAATATAACAGTCAAACTAACAGCACACAAACATGGCAAATTGAGACCGTATCAATTAAAAATTAAGCACCATTTTGCAACCCTGACCTCAGGAGAATCTACTCTTGTAATGGTGCCTTTCGGAGCAGAACTTTTTCTGCAGTGACCTTACGGGGTTGCCTACTGGGTGCAGTCGTTCCTCACCGGTGAGGTTCATTTTTAGTGATTCAGAAGCCTCTCCTCCCAGGGAGATGCTGTTTCTCCTGTCTGAGTGAGAGTGCTTTTATTTCAAAGTACCATTACCTGCCGCAGAGCGACCAGTGGGAGTCTGCTGGTGGCAGAGACAGAGGATGCCAATCAACCGAACCAGCCTGCCTGTCTCCTCCACCCAGTTTCAGGACAATTTCTTCCACAATGCATTAAATCATTTATTATTACTGCCATTTGAAACTAAGATTACTGGAATTACAATGTGTGACTTTGCTTTTACATTATTTCAACAACAAAGGTATGACTAAATGCTGAAATCTCATCTCATTGTAGTCCATTTAAACCTTATCCTGCTGTTTAGATTGCTGTTTATAACAGAAATATGGATGATAGCCTTGGCATGCCCCAGTTGCCTCCACTGTAAGTAAGTCTATATAAAGTTGCTCGACATTAGCTAACATCATTAGCAGTGTTGACAGGTTTTCTAAAGAAATTCTACTGTTAACATTAGTATAGCGTCAACACTCTCTGCCATTCAACAATGGCCCGGCAAACATTTTGTGCTCTGTTGTTAAGCATATTGACATGTGCTGTGGATATAATCTGCCTTCGAGGCCTGAATAACACTGAGCTTTTAATGTTAGTGTATTTCGCAGCTTATTTACACTTCCGGTCACATTTCCCCTTCCCTTTCTAAGCTGCTATTGCACTACTTCTGATCCGGGTCGCCGCAATCACCCTGATCATGCTGCAGATTGAGAAGATAGATGTCGTATTAGAACGTGTTAAACTGATGCATGCACTTCAGAGCTGTGCTGTTTCCTTATATTCCAATAAACGTTCTGAAATCTACAGTCAGACATGAGCTTAACCCCTGTTTTTTTCCAGTCAAACTGCTTCCTGCCTGAGTGTGTGTTGAAGTGTGCGGAGGCTGAACAAAAGGTTCAGCAGGTTTCCTGGTAGCTTAGTTATCTAATGTGTATTAGTGGGATTACTTCCACAACTGTCGAGGTTTGATCCCACGGGGTTATGTCACGCTGTTGCTTTTCTCTTCTATTTTTAATTTCTCTTGGCTTTCCGTTACCTCAAAACACCCCGCCACGGATGACATACAGTATGTCACCTATACCACTGCGCACGCAGAGCAGATTACTAATCCTCAATGCCCGTGGGCCTTTTGCTCAATCCAAGATCCCCACACACAATATCAGACTGTCAAAATATTAAACTGTCACAGCCGGTTTTTCCACAAAGCAAAAACTCTACGGTGATTCATCATGAGGAAAGATCATCTGGTGTGTTTTCCTAAAGAGTCCCCTGAGTGGTCCTGTGGTTTCCCCTCATGATATCCCCTCAATGTGGCAGCAGCACGTGACCAGGCTTGCAGCAGATATCCAAGACAACGGCCCTCTCGGAGCTTCCCCCAGCATCCCGGAGGCTATGCCGCTTAACACAGTCACAATTTGCGTGTGCGCCAGTAAATTGTTTTTCTCCATGTGAAGCCTGCTCCCTCAGGAATGCAGGGTCAATCCTGCAAAAACATCCACATTCTACCCGCTACTGTGCTACCTCATGCTGTTTCAGACCTTAGTGGGGAGGTAAACTACAGGTCTGAACTGAAAAACAGAGTGGGGACGGAGGGGGTGCAGAAATTATAGTGACAGAGAAAGCACAGGTGAACTCCAGTGAAAATCAAGCAAAGGCTGACAAAGCTGCCTTCCTCCATCCCTTCCGCCCTCCCTCTTCTTCATCTTCTTGTCTTTGCATATCTCTGCCTCCCTTTGTCTCCCGTGTTGTTTTCCCTTTGACAAAGCCGTCTTTCCAGAAACGTTTGCTCATCGCTTTCCTCCTTCTTGTCGCGTCCTTGTGGCTCCCTCTCTGTCACTCTCTGTCTTCCTCTGTCTGCCTCCGGTCTGTAGCGACAGCAGGGCTGCCGTCCCACATATCTGTTCAGCTCCCAGAAGCAGCTGCCTGGTGCCCTCCCAGATCTCCAGGCCTTTGTGGAACAGCGTGTGCGTGTGTGTCCATGTACGTGTGTTCACTACATAACCAAAGGTATATGGTGTGTTGTTTTTCTTTCTTATTTAGTTCCACTTTTATCAGCCTCTAATTTCAATTACAACACATGATCATGTTCCAGCACCGTCAGGGAAGCGTGCAGCGTACTGTAACTGACACGCTTGTCTGTGCCTGAAAGTATAAATCAAATCTGTTCCACTCTGGCACAAGGACAAACAGTATACTCTGTCCTGAATTCAGTTCATAAGCCATGGCCACAATAGCAGTTTATCCAGATTCATAATTAAATTGTTCTCCCAGTTTGATATGGATGAACACATGTGCTGGTCAGCACAAAGTCATGACCTCAGACCTCCTCTCCCAGCAAGGTGTTATCCCCTCAGCCAATCCATGCAGCATGTTAATTCTGTATATCTTTGTCTTAGTAGTTTTTTAGAGTAAATTTTTTAGAATTAGTCATACACATAAAGCACTTTAATATTTGTCTTTGCTACAATTTTGGTGCTATGTCACCTCTGCATCTACTGTATACATAACAATACACAGTCTCTGTCCCGTTTCTTATGGTGTCTATCTGTGTGAAAATAGAACTGACACTGAGGTCTATGGTGATGAGACGTAATCAAATATTCTGAACAGGATTTTCCCTCAGAGAGAGGAGCCAGGGTGGATATCACCCCACCGTCTCCCCTCCTGAAATATCTGTTTCATTTCATCCTGTAGTTCAGAGAGAGAAAGACACCTCGTGCATGTAACAGTGTCACTCAATGGACAGAAAATACACATTAACACCCTCTCTAGATGTTGCATCTGTTAAACCAAGTTATGAGGCATTTTCTCCTCTTTACGCTGTGAAGCAAATCAATGAAAACTACTTTGAGCCTTTCAAATCCTTTCATCTGTGCAGCGGTGATCGCACAGGTTTCAGGTTGCATTCATTAAAAAAAAACATTTGTTTTGATTAACAACATACAGTATGTGTCAAGTCAAGAAGTCTTACTACAGTATATGTAGACGACAGTATATTGTGTTGAGATAAGCATAATTTACAGTGCAGGACTGTAAACTGGACAGACATATGAATAAATGAAATTAAAGGTAATTGGTGGTGGATCTTACCATGCTCATCCAGGAGAATGTTGTCAGGTTTGATGTCTCTGTAACGAGAAATACAAAATATAATTACAAATACATATATTCTCACATTGATTGTCACACTCGAACCCAGGGAAATCAACCCAATCAATCAATCTTCTATCAACCAAAACATGCTTTGTTTCTGGACCGCAGTACAAATCTGAGTATAAACTCCACGGGGAAGGACATCCATCCAACAGGTAACTACCATCCACTGTGTTGCCCATAGCCAGGTACTATACCATTTAATGGGAGTTAAATAAACAAAAGTATACTGTATGAACATAAAAATACCAGTTCAGCTATCTATGAATGTGTTTTATTGCTTAGGCTACAAAAAGCTACCTCAACCTATGTTTTTCTAAGTGGCAAAATTAAACTTTCATCTTCTTTAATGATGCAGGGCTTTCAGCTTTGACGTGCACCTAGAAAAACACCATGACATGCAACTTCAGACTGAATCCAGTTAGTTAACTCCCAGATTATTAAACTGCACTTTACTTTCTGTTTTCGGGCAGCCTAGAAGTTTTGTCTTCATTAAACTTTAAGAAACAATTAATCATCCACTTATTTATTGGCAGAAGGTAGCCAATACTGGACTGAATAATTACAGCACAATTTGCTAATCTACAAAAGCCTTGACACTTGAATATTGTCTGGTTTGCTATTCGGTTTATTCCTCTTATCCTCCACATACGGCTTGTGGGTGGTCTCTGATGTGTCATTTATAATGCTGCCGACGTTCGGCTTCGTGTAGGTGCGACTGTCCTCTCGCATCTCTTACATTAATTATCAAAATCCCAAGCTGCTTATTCTAAACAAACCGCTTTTCAGCTGCTGATGCTCAAACAAAAAGACTTCCTGTGTGTCATTTAATGTAAACACTTCCAGGGAGTGAATATAAAGTGACCTGACTCATTATACTGTTGAATCATTTTGCTGCAGTGAAAGACAAGAGCAGATGCGTAATAAAGCGATTTAGCACAACAGTTTTGCCCGTCATCGTGCCTGTGACGATAACAAATGAATATCTAATGCTTTTGAAGGTGGAGGAGGGAACAGCAGGCGAGGCTGTGGGAGCAGCTACGACA
The DNA here is from genome assembly GCA_029224185.1 of Karalla daura. Lineage (NCBI taxonomy): Eukaryota > Metazoa > Chordata > Actinopteri > Chaetodontiformes > Leiognathidae > Karalla > Karalla daura. The sequence continues at coordinate 16,011,125 of CM055204.1, read as the reverse complement.
CCTGAGAAGAGCAACAGGTGTGGACTGAGTCACTGCTCCCGCTTGCTTCGCTTCGTTTTCTTCAAGCAGATGTTTGTTTTCCTGTTTTATTGTCTCTTTGTTTGATGATGCATGAATCATAAAGACATCCAGAAGAAATACAAGTTGTTTTGAAAGTCAAACGCGTTCTTGGAAGCAGAAAACTACCGGTGCACTAAAAAGGTATATTACAACTGTGCAGAGATTGTAAGTGGGGAAATTTAGCACATAAAATAAAGAGCAAGGGCAAACCTATTCATTTTCCAGGCACCAGGAAGGCTGGTAATATTTTCCTGCTCCTGCATTATTTCCCTTTTTACAGAAATGCATTTAATTTGCTTTCCGATCTATGTGGAAAACACTCTCTTAACATCGACTTTTGAAGTAGTTTCAGACGAGAACACAAACTGTTGGTTACACTCGGCTGCTTGATAAATGTTGTTGAATCACATGAAAGCAAAGAACTCAGAGGACCCGCTTAAATATGATATACCAGAAGCCACAGAAAGGGAGCAAATAGAAGATAAGAATAAATTTGAACAGATTTCAGAGCAACACAGGCTTGTTACACAGTGACATAAAGGCACCAGTAACAATACCAGCGTCTCCAGTGACAATCAAGCTCTTCAAAGAGCAGTTTTGGTGCCAAATGATGGCCCTCCTGGCCATTTATTTTAATTCAAAGCAACATTATTCTCCCCTTTCTTCTCATTTTCACTGATCTTCATCTGTCCTTGACATTGACATCTCTCTCGTGTCCTAAGTGAACATTGTTAGACTACTGTTAGGCTACTATAAGTGCTTTTATTCTGCTTTTCACACACCGAAACATCACAAGCACACCGAGAGGACAGCATCACGTTCTGTTAATTGTCATGGCCACCATAAAGCACATGAGAGGTTTCTTTTATGTTTGTGTGAGGCGTCCAGCCCAGGATTCGTGTGTGTAGCTGCAGACGAAAGCGGTGCAGGGAAACTGTGTGTTCTCAGCTCCTCTCTGTTCTCCTGCTGCATCTCCACGGCTCTAAATGCGCTTTGAACTGAAGGCACCATATTCAATATTCAACGGCATTCTCGAACGCTTGGTTTGTGCGTGACAACCAGACGCTTCTCCCTTTTTTAATAATTACCACGCAAATTATCGAAAGAGCCGGTGATATTCCAGAAGTACCACATCACTGGACATTCGTGAGGAGGGTGAAGTGGAAACTCTGTTCTCAATCAGTCTCATGTTTTAGTTTTTCTACCAAGTTGAGGACAAATTCAGTGATACTTATTTCTGACAGGATATTTGCACAACTCTCTGAGAAATGTAATGCCAAATTAGTATCACTATATGCTTATCTCCTCAAGTGACGTCATCAACAGGTTTCAAGCAGTATCTGATGTAAGGGTGGGTAATCAGGGGGATTAGGTTGTAGGCTGCTTTAATGGGGGACTGGTTAGCGGACAAAAATAATTTGGCAATCGTCCTATGAGTTTATGTGGCTTCAAGCGTGTCTCACATTATATGTCACACAAGAAACACTGCAGCCTCTGCATGATAATTAATTAGATACACCCTGAAGTTCAGAGTTTGTTGGGTTCACATCATCTGTCTTTTCCAAACAGTGTCCTCGGGTAGCAATAACCTATTGTAGCTACGATGGATGGAAGGAAGAAGCCAGGAGGGGCTGCAAAGCCAGATACAAAAAAAAGAAGGGCTTTTAAGGAGGATGGTGCCAAATGTGCCTAGCTCACAAACATTTTTTTAAAAAAAGCAAAGAGTGTCAAGACAGATAGTCTATAGGTCTTATCAGTAAAAACCTGTGTGATGGTACTGCATTATTTATCCAGTTTACTCCACCAAAGAACCACCATTGTTTGGTCAGTTTGGACAATCGTTCTATATAATTGTATCAAGATTTTCCACTCCATTTGCTCAAGAACATGTAATACTGTATGTTCTGTTGGTGTTGTTGTTGGAGTCAAAGAACATTAGGATATTCATGCATTTTCTGGATCACAATTGTGTCTCTGCAACACTCGCACGTCATCTCCGTGGCAGTGTGCGCTGACTCACTCTGCATCCCCACTGTCAGACTGAAGTGTGTCTCCTCTAATTGAGTCCACTGCCCTGTAGGAACCCAGCAGTATTTAGCATATCAAAGGCCACGCTGACCTGCGGTTATGCGTGGGCTCCCCCACACGTGTGTGTTTCTGCAGTGTCTCTCTCTGAGACCGGGAACAACCTGTGGCACGGAGGAGCTCGGCTCACAGAGGCGTCGTGGCGGCTTGAATGGCACGGGCACCAGGTGGGGGTGAGAAAGGTCAACCGTGTAAGCCTTAATTAGCTGACATTTGCCTCAAAGGCTGGCAGGAGGGAGGAGGAGGGAGGGGCGCGTGTCGCTGCAAAAAAAGAGCGGGCTGTAAGGGATAACACGGAAGCCTCTTTTGTGGCTAAAGGCCACGGTGCCATTGTGAAGCCACAAGGCAAGGACGGGTGGAGGCAAGCGGTGCTGCAGAGGAAGCAAATAAAGCAAAGCAGGGCAATTCATTAGGAGTGGTGTGTAAAAACCAGGCAGTCGTAAAAGCCAGGCTGTTGAACCAGAGCTGATGATGATGATGATGATGATGACGCTGGCCATCAGTGACCTGTTCCGCTGACAGTAGACATTAAAAAGCAACACCTGTTACAGCTCTAAAATCCTGCTGATTGCGTCAGGAGCAGTGCTGGTCTCAAACATTTTGCAGAGCTGAAACAGATGCAGCTCATTTCATTTCAACACACACCCGTGTTGTTTAGAAACTCAGAATACAGGGTTTATAGTATATAACGGTCCTCTAATAGATGGGCTGTTTTTTCTATAATTTATTGACTTGTACCAATTCAATCCATCCATTTTTTTAACCTGCTCTATAACTTATCAGTATTGCAGGGATGCACATCGAGTGAAGCCAGGGAATACACCCTGGACACCACAGGCTTTCACACTCACACCTAGGAGCAATTTAAGGTTGGCAAATTGACATCAACTGCATGTTTTTGGACTGTGAGAGGAGCAGCCAGAAACAACCTACCCAGAAATATGCCTTGCACAATCCTGAATGCCCTGAGTCTGACCCAAGGCTCAAACCAGGGCCCTTCTTGATGTACCAACCACCAAACCACCATGTTGCCCGTACACCTCCTCTATCAGAATTTCCATCATCCAGTGGAGCAGGGATGTTATTAGCCTAAATAAATACATTGTCTTTGTATTAGAAGATGTAAAGTAATGAGATTTATCTAAAACAAAGGAGAACAAATGAAAGATGAGCCTCCGCTACACTTAATGGGCTCAGGGCTGAATAAATAGTGGTTTTCCACTAAAACTGTCAATAATTTATAAACCTCAGAGACTTACAGAGACTATTCTTTCTGCCGCAATCGATAGCCACAGTTTCTCTGTTGCATTCAGTTTAATGATCCACAAATTATGTTCTATTTTCCTTTTCGCATAGACCACCATAAAATAATTAAACTGCAATTACAAACTTACATCTTTCCATCAGAAACAAAGTCATAATGGAAAGTAGGTCAGATGGCGAGGATGAGGATGATGTCTGGGGGAAGAGCTAATGTTCACAGGATGTTTTATTTTGCTCAACTGAGCCACAGTTTTTAGTGTTTACCCATATGTAGTGATAGGAGGAAATATGTTTTTCATTATAATTGTTAAAAAAACCACAGAGTGAGGGAAAGGAGGTGGCCACTGGTGAACAGCGCTATAGCCTCACAGCAAGAACATCTCTGGTTTGAATCCCAGTCAGACCGAGGGCTGGTCTGCGTGGGTCATGTCGAGTTTCCTCCAAAAGTTAAAAGCATGTTTCAGTTGATTTAAGTGAATTGTGTAAGGGCAGAAAACCTCTAGGACACTGTTGAGTGCAAAGTGGGTAAGGTAACTGATGGATGGATTCATAGAGTGAGGAATTCCATTAACGCTGCTTCTTTAGGATGGCGACAGATACATGGGGGTGAGGAGGAACTCTGATGAAATTTAGCAGCCATTCAACCACAGCACCAAAGTCCACGCCCCAACTTAACACTGTTAAGATTATACACATGAAGTATTTATCACAACTTGAAATCTGCATGAACCACACAGTGCTTACTTAAATTTAGTATGCCAAATTTGTCAGACTGCATTAAGTATAAGTTGCCGTATGACCAGTTGCTGACAAGCAGGGATGTATTTGTTCACATTAAAAAGATATTTCTTTTAATGGAGTTTCCTGCGGCTCTCTCTCACGAAACGCACTGAAGCTGAGGATAACTTCCAGTCAAATTCGTGTTGAATAACAAGACTTGATGTCCATTTCTGCAGCAGAAGATACGTGTTGAGAGGGCACTTTGACTTGCCACCTGAATATTTCAGCTTCTTCCTTGTAAAGTATATTACTGTGAGACTCTTAACCATGATGCAGCATCTATTTGTGCAGAGAAACACATGGCACAATACAAAGAAAAAAAAAGATGTGAAACAGTTACACTTCTCTGGTGGATGAAATGTCAGAGGAGACAAAAATATGATGTGTGAAAGTAAACAATGTTTGTGTGTGACTGTGTGGGCACATGGTTATTTTATAGCATCTAAATCCAGATCCTGCAGCCGTTTGCTGATGATCACGAAACTGTGAGCGAGCAATCTGCAATCATCATTCATCCTTCATCACGGCAGCGGTGGCACATGAAATTGTGGCTCATTTATGTGCACATTTTTTTTGATCTGACTCACTGATTTGCTGATTTTTCTTTCAACATCAGTTGGTAAAAAGTTGAAAAAAAAGACGAAAAATAACAAAAAACATTGCTAGATTGGAGAGTGCTCTTGCTCCTCATCTATCCATCCATCATCTTATCCAGTCATCCAATTGTATTAGAGGGTTCTGGTGGTTCCCATCTCCAGTGCAGTCACACCTTGGAGCATGCATGGTTGGAGCATGCACGGTTTAGGACAGTGAAAGGAATACAGAGAGAACACCCATGGAAACAAGACATGGGAACAAAATGTAAACTCGACACAGAAACGGACTCAGTCCAATCCATGTTCTCACTGGAAGTTAATAGCCATGTAGCCTCCTCTTGGACCCCAGTTTCAAATCTCTGAAAACTGAGACAGGCTTAAAAAGGTAAAATAACTGAACAAATTGCAAGTAACGGTTTGTGATGTATGGGAGAGTGTGCAATTGAGTCGGGGGTAGAGTGGCAGAATGAGAGGGAGCTGTGGGTAAATGAAGAGCATGAGACAGAGGATAGTGAGACCACTTTGAGCTGGTATGACAAAGGAAAGAAGTGAGTGACGGAGGGCGGATGCAAAAAAAAAAAAAAACTTGAGTCCTGTGTGAGGAGAGAGACGAAGGACGAGGAGAACTCAGCGCAAGCCGATCCCGATGGCTTTTCTCCCGGTTGACTGACCTTACAAGCTATTACCAGGATCTAATGGCCTCATTACAGCCTGCTATCAGAGGCAGTGGGGTAACCGAACCCTCTACCTGGTCACAAGATACTGCACTGATACTGGAGCGGGACAACACACCTGAGGACGGACACTTACACACATACACACTGACACAGGCGCGCCCGCGCTCTCTGCCCTTCTATTGGATGTGAACTGTGAGGCTGGGAGAGCTCCCAAAGGGTAAAAGCAGATACAGTTTGATAATAGTGACACATTACATCTACAGAAACATGTTGTGTGTGCACCCCTGCTTATCAGTGTATAGACACACACGCTTGGGTTATAGAAAACAAAGGAGCAATGAATGTTTGGCTGGTTCGTGGAATATTCATGAAAGGTAACTTAAAATGGTTTAATGGAGTATTTATCTCTTGTTCTCTGGTGTTGAAATAGAAGATCTATGACATCGGTTTGATCTGAAATGCCTCAGATGCTCATTTTCCAGCTCTTTTAAAGTCCTGTCCTAATTGGCCATCTTATCTGCCACTGCCACGAATGATTGTAAACATTTATGTTTCTTGCTAAGCGCAAAGCTTTGAAACTTTACACAAAACTAACTGGTAACTGGAGCAACATAGCAATAAAGAGCGTAGACATCCAGCCTTTTATGTTTGAACCTGAAATGGTAGAAGAATCTGATACTGACAAAGAGCTAAGGGTGTGTATGCTGTCATTTCACTGGAAACTTCCCAAAACTGCCACATCATAAGCCTTTATTTAGTTTAACTCAAATGTACTCAAATGCATGTAGGCAGGTTTGCATCACATATTCAGATTTGCCCATTTTTTAGCTTCCATTTTGAGGTTCAAGACATGAATGAGGCTGTGATGTTGTTTGGGGCTTGCTGTTCATTTTTGGCCAGCTATAGACTGTTATTATTCACCAAAGCCAAGGCAAACAGAGTATTTCATTGTAGGTTTTCTTTCAGTTGATGTTTTTGTTCATCAACTCTTTGTCATTCTTTATCCTCTGCAACACATTTTCTACACGTCCTAGTTATATTGTGCCAGACGTTTTCCTGTGTCTGTGGCTTTGGCCGCAATGAAAAAAAAAAGGTTGGATTGTTCTAAGCTGTTCCAAAAATTAGTAGATTTCCACTTTAATCTAAATTGTGAAGAAAAAAAGCATAGTTTCCTCAGTACAATGGGTTGTAAATGGTGTTCTGGGCCTAGATTGCAGTCAGATTAATCAGAGGCTCTTTCACAGCTACGCTCGCTCTAGTAGCTCTCCAGCCCACTTCAAAATAAGCGTGGGGAGCTGTTTGAGATTGGTCCCTCCTCCCTCACCATCACGAAAGGAACGTGAAGGAAGCTCTGGAAACCCCAGAAAGCCCACGGCTGAGCAGCATCACATGCTCAAATCAAGCAACACACACACACACATTCACATGAGATATGCTCACACATGTACACAGGTTGTCAGAGTCCCTCCTCTGGCTTTGAATGTAAATTGAAAACCCAACCCATCATCTATCTATCTGAGGAGCTCTGATGAGCTTGAGGCACAGGTGTACCTGTGTGCCTGCATATTTATGCATACTGGTAAACATTATGCGTATGTGCGTGTGTGGGTGTGTGTGTGAGAGAGAGAGGGAGAGAGAGACAGAAGTAGCAAAAACTGAGGTGTTCATTCCTTATTCATTAACGCACACCGAGTGTGTCTGCTTGACGAGAGTCAGGCCTGACAAGTCCCAGGTCTCATCTGGAGCTGATGTTTGGGAGACGTTGGCTGCAGCCAGTCGGCACTAAAAAGCCCAGGCCAAAAACTCACATCACAATTACCAGCAATGAATAATTCACAGAGCCAGAAACATTCAGAGAGTGTTCTCAAGTAAAAAAAAAGAAAAATCTGAGCCTTCTCCACCCTTCTCAGCCTCTTTGACTCAGTATCTCTGCCTAGAGCGCCTTCCCTCTGCCTTTCAATACGCTGCCTTCTGCCAAAGTCCCTCACTCTCCCTCTCTGTCTCTCTCTCTCTTTCTTTCTATCCCTCCCTCTCTTTCTCTCTCTCTCTCTCCGTCTCAAGCTCCTTCAGGCAGGCACGTGAGTCAGATGCGCAAGCAGGCAATTAGCAATGTTTTTTGGAGCAGACTACCCGGTAAACATTCTCTCATGTTGGGTGCGCTGGGCCTCCTCCCATCGGCTGAGCTGCCACCGCGAGCGGGGTTTAGCTTCGGGGGGGAGAGATTTTCCACAACGATAAAGCTCATTTCACCATTTTGCAGTGGAAATCAGAGAGTTGGCACCAGCTGGCACCTTAATCTGTATTTATGAAATATGAGTGTATAATTTCTCCCTCCCTGCCTAACTCCCCTATTCTCCCTCCTTCCCTCCCTCCCCTTCTTTTTCTTCTTCTGCGGAGAAATAAAACATTAACACACTCCATGAATAAAGAATACTTCACTTGAAGACATGACAAACGCTCGCCATTTCCACCAGCTGATGGAGAGTAAGAGTAACAGCTCAGCCCTGCCGCCATGCAATCTGCGGCATTGTATATTATCTCTACCTTTTAGAAGCTGTTCATGAGCCAGAGACAGTTTTTTTCCCCCCTCCCTTTCTTTCACCTTCAATTAACCGTATAGGTGAATTAAGAGCATATTCCCTTCTGGCAGCATGTCAAAAGGCCTCTGGAGGGAAAAAAAAAACAGGCGGATGAAGGAGCAAATGAATTATTTGAAGCAGAGCTACGTTTTGCGCCGCTCTCTTGGAGGAAAAAGGCAGATCCCACACAGCCACCACTGAGTGAGAGAAGAACTTGGGAGAGAAATAAAAGTATGGAGAAAACAGCACAGGAGGGGAAGAAAGGGTGATGATGAGTGAGATTATGTGGAAATGACATAATATCGTGTGTGTGTGTCATCATGGTGTGTCAGAGTTTGCAAATGAGAAGCCCTTTTGAATGAAATAGGCCTGTTGCTCTAACAGCTGGGTCTCAGCCTCCCTCAATCTTATCTCATTTGATAAGAAATAAACAGCTTTTGTGTGCCTTTGTCCATCACTTACCACTCTCTGACTTCACCTGTCTGTTTTCCGTCCCTCATTTCAGTCACAGCCTCAGCTGCAGCTGCGGTTTTCAGAAAACTTCACAAACCTGAGTCTATTTTCAGCAGTGGATTGAAACAGCTTTTGAGATTTTGTGAGTATTTATTGTTCAGTGAAACGGTTTGCGTGGGACTGAGTCCAAATAAAGCTAAGTGGTTGTGTTCGTGGCCATGGCAGGTAGTCATAGTAAGTTATAGAAAGTTAAGCTGTAGTAGTTTCATTGCGTTCTTCACTGTTTTAACAGTGGTAGCAGTTGCAGAATTCACAAGAACCATTCAAAACATACAGTATGAAAGAGAAGCTGCTATCTGTACAGATATAGTATATTGTATGTATAGATATGTATATATAGTATGTATAGATATATATGTGATTCCAAAGTCTTTTGAAATTGTCAGTTGTCCATTGTCAGTTGGGTACAAAGCAGGTGAGATAATGAATGGATACTCCCTGACTATTTTAAACCAGTGCGCTACAATGTCTAGTTTAATAAGCTCCTGCAGGATATCTACCCAGTCAAGTCAAGTGAGATGCAAACAATCGGTCCCTCAGATGCTATAATGGACAGAGCGTTTCCCAGATGAATCAGTGAGGCACAGGAACGTCTGCAGCCTGACATCAGTCTCGGGTTTCCATTATGACAATTCCAAGTAGCAACAAAATTCACTGGAGGATTCACGTCAGAGATTATTGTTGAGGCTCCAGTGACTTTAATGTGTCACACACACACACCTTCTCTACCGCACACACATACGTACACAAACATACACACACAGGATGATGCACCTTCCCTAGTCACACTCTTGCCATGTATGTTTCCACTTGTTTGGAGAGACTCCTGCAGTCTCTGAAGATGTCATCTAATTGAGACTCAGTCTGCTGTTAATAATTGAAGAACTCCTCAGAGAGCATAGGGTTAAAAACACAGACGAACCGACCCTGAATTAGGCTGAACCGGATACCCGACACTCGCGAGGTCGATCAGATTCTCAGCTTCATGTGTGACCACAGGGAAAGGTGTTTTCCACACCACAAAGTGGATTATTCCAACAAGAACAGAAAAACCTTGTGGTATCATATATTGTGTAACATGTGGTGGAATGCAAAATGGTAGATCCACTATCACGTCAGCGTAAACAGTAACATTTCACAGTTCTTGTGACATTTTCATTATTTAATCCTGAAAAAAAAACATTCATTGAAAGCATAACTCTGGTTATTACGACTTGGGCCTTATTTTCAAAGCTTTGGCCGTCACTGCAATCAATATCATAAACACTGAACTCGCCAAGTTTATTGCTGAGCTCTAGGAGGTGTGCAAACAGCGTGAAAAATTAATCTGAGAGTTTTGAATTGACCCCACGATCAAATAAACTTCAGTAAGAAGTTAAAGTAAAGGCAAATTAAAAATCCACACCCAGGCTGTTGGTTGTAAACTTCTATCACAGTTTATGGACCGAGTCTCTGCATAGCTATAGCTGTTTAGTCTCATTTGTTTGAGCTCGCTACCCCCGGCTTCACAGTACAGTGTCTGATGTTGGACAAAACATGGGTTTATACCTTTAACTCTTCAACTGCCATATTAGTTACTGCCATACTGCTAGTTTTATTCAAAGAACAACCCATATACAAACAATGGCACAGGGAAAGTAAATTAATTGCCACCTTGCATCATATCAGCTCAGAGGCTCTTGTGTGTCGCCACGGTAACGCTGACGTCTGGTTGATTTTCCGTCCAGGCCCCATCATGACGATCTGCTGAGCTGCTGTTGTTGCCCCTAATTACTGTGTGGTCTCCACTCTCATGAGGCAGTTCATATTTGCCATAGAGCGCGAGAGCTCGTTATTGAAAATAATTAGTAATGCTAAACGCTGGGATGTCTGCTGTTGTGTCACTGCTTGTTATTATAGATCCCAGCGTAGCTACCGCGGGAGACTGATGGTCTTAACCTTGACCTTGACCATGACAAAGCCTCACACACACTTTATCCAATCTTCTATTTTCATTGCTGAGATAATCAAATAGTTTCTGCTCGGTGGAGGTCACTGCACTATTCTTGATGTTGCCACTCTTAGTATCTAAAATCCCATTAGATGTCTATACGTTGATCTAAGGGCATGTTATCTGTTAAGTAAAATATGACATTTTACTTAACTTCAAAGTAACTCACACAAGATAGGTTTCCATCCAATGCACAAAATATAAATATCATATCAAAGCTCTCAGATATTGCAAAAACATTTTTATGCTCTCTTGTGGTGGTTTTTCCAACATGTTGATATAAAAGTGTCACTAAAATGTAATGGAAACACTTTTCTGTCGGACATGGAGTCAAAATCGAATTAAAGATAAAACTACTAAAGCTACTGTATATCAGAAAGACAACAACAGAAAAATTGGGAATGTTCATTCCGATTTACCTAAAATATGAAATTGCCATTTTTTCATTGTCTAGATGTAAGTGTCTATGTTAGCCTTCAATGACCCTCTTTTGCTGACTGAAACATTTTGGCGAATGCTAATTTTGACGGCTGAATACTTAAAAAAAAGAATAATAATAATTTTACTCATAAAAATTTAATAATAAATGGTTATTAAATGATTAATCATTTAATAATACCACTTCAACCATTGAGGGCGCCAGGCCATCACACTGAGCCGAACTGCTGCCAAGGACGTTGTGTCATAGCTGCGATCAAACTTGTAAGTATCCTAATTGCTGTATTGCTATGCTGCATGCAATCCATGTCATTATCATCATTACCACCCTCATTATCATCAAAGACCAGCGGAAGGGGAATGTGCACATCCTGCACCTCCACGCAGACCTGTGCACAGGTGCACACTGCACAAAAACACGCGGAAAGCTTGAGGTTCATTTGCTCGCTATACCAGAGTCATCACGTCCACATCTGAGGAAGAACATTATATATTCAATTTCCATAGAGATGAGCTGAGAGTTACTTTCACAGCTCCACTTCCTATTTGATGCTCATGAATGCAGATTGAAAAGAGGTTGATTCCGTCTAAACAAACACCCCCCCAACACCTGCACATCAACTGGCAAGTCTGTCCTCTCCAGCACTGAAATAGAAAACAGAATTCAAAATAGTCACATCCCTCAATGGTCTCAGTGAATAAGCAAATTAATAATGCGTCTCATTTATTACTCACGCACTCTCCTTCCTGTGGAGGTTTAAGAGCACAGACAAGAGCAAGTAGTCTGCTTTACATTAAATGGCCTAATTTGTTATCTGGGGGTGTTGATAAATGAGTGCTCTCGGTTGCAGTGATGCTTCCTATTAGTCATGATCTGAGAGGGCCTCTTTTTCCGTGTTTGCCGCGGTCACCACAGCGGAGGAGTGGGTTGAAGCCGTGTCTTGAATGTGGACATCACGGTGTCTCATACACTGCAGCAAAGCAGTGGTTAGATGGTCCAACGATAAAACTATGCTCAGATCCAGAGCTGTATCCACGTATGAGTCATTAAATAATCAAATAACAGACATTAGGTAATTTCAGTGTTGTTTCTTATTACCCTCCTACAAATTATCCCACAACTAATTTGCAAACATGAACTACAGCCCGTTTCACTTAGTTTAACATCATGAATGAGAGAAGAGTCTAAGCTTTCACTACCGTACATTTTTATGCAAAGACCTGCCATTTGCCAGCCAGTAAAATACGAAGCAAAACCTTAGCAATTAAGAATGTATCACTGAAGGAGGACGGTGTTTATGTCGCTGTTGAATTGCCAAGGAAATAGTGCGACTGTTAGAGAGCTCCAGTTTAGGAACTAGTTTTCTTTGCCACAGGGGTAAATAAACCCAGTATCTTAGAAATTGCCATAACCACACATGAGGTGCTGGACAAAATCTGGACCTGTGCTTTCTGCACCTACCGATGCCGACAACCTCCATTTGACTCGTGTGCAATGACACACTTCCAGGACTAGAGGTTGAGAAAAAATAGGTTTGTTCTACTTGTGCATCTTACTGTATCTGTATCAATACAGTAGGGACAGATTTACTGCGTGTTTCTGGTTAGGGCATCTCAGTGCGTTTATGCCTCAGGAAGAAAAGCAGGACAGTTTTGAAATGTTCCCTCACTAACAGCATTAAACATATTTTGGCAGCACCGTTGCTGTAACAAGATCCACCACACTCCCTGAGCCACTTCAACAACTTAAAATAATGACATTGTGCTGCGGCCATGTCTTTTTTGGCCGATGCAACTCTGCCACAGCTGCAGCAATTTCTGCCTAAAAAGCACTTAACCTGCATTTCATAAATGAAATGAGGCATCGGCACAGCAGCGTAGACAGGATTGGGGCAGTTCAAGATGGCTGTACTCTACAGATCAGGTTAAACTGATGTGTCAGGTGTGACCCTCGTGTCAAGACAGCTTGACCTTTCTGCACAGCGGTGGAGCAGTCATATTAGAAAATGATATGGAAGTGGACAGCCAAGGAGAAAAGAACACCAGGATACTTGAATGCTGAAGGTGAGGAGCAAGAAAGAAAGAAAAATAATTGCCAGTCAAAACTGTTTTGCTCATGTTGTTTGTGTGGATAGAGTTGGCAGCAAACCATTCGCTGCCTTGTTGAGGGTTATTGAGCAAATTGAAAATGGGCCAACAACAAACAGTGTCCAAGGGACAATCAAGAGAAGATCAAGAGAGGGAAATCAAGAGAAGATCTCAAACCTGTGTATGATTCTCTTGCTGCGTAGGTATCCCAGCGCCAAGGCTAATTCGCTGACATAGAGTTTGACGGTGCTCTCCGAGAAGTGGACGTTCTGCTGCAGGTGATAGCGCAGGTCTCCTCCCAGAAGCAGGTCCACCACCATAAACATGTCCTCCTCATCCTGGAAGGAATACCTGCAGAGGGAAGTGATCAGAATAAACAGGAGTAAGGCCAAAGAGGCCAATGGGGAATGGCAAGGAGAGGACATGGGGTAGATACAAAGGTGATTTGGGGGAGAGGACAGAATGAACAGATACGCAAACAATCAGAATTGAGATGAGAGCAGAAATGGATGTGAAAATAACAGCGGAGACGGAGAGAATGAGAAATGAGGAGCAACAAAAGGAGCAGAGAGAGGAGAGAGATTTGAAGGGATGATAAATATGGAGATGTGGAAGTTGCAGAGGAAGAACAAGAGGAGGGAAATAAGAGTCACTTATTTACCACATAACAGCCTGCAAGAAATGTTTCCAAAGATTTCTATTTTTAGCTGGGGGAACCCGTACTGGAGGAATCTGTGTTGTGGCACAGTGCACACTGATTTTTCTTATGTTCTGGATTGATATAAGGGTGAGGACTCAGATTACATGCAAATTGAATTTATGTCATGAACCTCAAGCACCTCAAGCAACTCCAGAGGCACAGGAGAGACCTTGGTGCCAAAGATTTGATGAGAGTAAATGGAGCCATCAGTGTTTTGACATTGTGGTCTCTGTGGGAGGTTGTTGCTCTGCTCTGCAGGGCTTAGAGTCTAGACCAAGCAAAGGAGAGCACCTCTTTAACTCTAGCTAGAGGAGTCCGAGCATCTTCCTTTTGGCTGAGTCATGATTGAGGGGCCACTCTCATATTTAATGCTAATGAGCCTGTACAAGTAGCTGTGACAGTTAAGACAAGTAAGACGGGCCAGTGTCTGACAGGGTGTAAATGTCATAGCTAACAAAGCTAAATAGACAGTAGCGCATCATCTGCATAACTGCAACCTCCATAACTGTGTCTTTTTACTTCAAGGGTTTTTTTTTATCATCAACTTTAGGGGGTTCGAAAAGTTTTGCCCACATCTGAATCTGTATTCACTCAGAAAGATAGTCTTCTCAGGTGGCTCCATGCCCTGCTTTTATCTCTCTTTTGGATTATGAGGCTTCCCATCAGACGGCTGAGGTTACAGCCATTTCATTAAGGCAGACTATTAAATATTCCTTATGTCTGTGGGTAACTTGGCAGGGAAAACAAATCTGTCTACTGGGATGCTTCCAAAGTTAAAAAAAATACATAAATTACATTGGTACTCATTTAAAGTATTTGTGTGCATATGCTTCACTTATTTTTTCTTCTTTTGAAGAACGCTCTGGGTGGTTAGTCTGCTTGTGGCCGTCCATCTATCAAGCACTGTCATGTACCACAAGCATACATCAGCATGCGGCACACAGCTTTGCTATTTGAGAAGCTGTTGCACAAATCGTCATTGATTTTAGATGCTGAGCCTCCCACCGGGGCCACTCTCAATCTCCCTCCTTGCCAAATGATGAGCTAATTAGTTCCTCTCCCACCAGAAAATAATTATTGCAAAAAAAAGAGAGAGATTTAAAAAATTGCTGCAGCCAACAGTTCTTGGCTTGCCTAAAGCATTTGCAATTTTAAATCTTGCGCAGGATCGGAGAGCTGCGTCATCGCCGGCCATCTCAAATCCTTCGACTTGCTCCTTGTCTGAAATAGTTAAGCTAAAATTTCACTCAACACTTCTTCTAGGTGACTTTAGCATTTTTGGTGAGCCCACTTGGGGCTTCCGTTGGCAGAGTATCTCTCTGTGAAGGACCTTCGTCCTGGCTGCACTCACTGACTGTGTGCAGTAGATTTTTTTTTGCCACGCTGGTGAACTTCCTTCCTCGGGGCCCTTCTCCAATAAATCGGAGGTGGTGCTTTCTCCGTGCTGGTGGATGGAGATTGATCGAGCTGACTCAAACCTGTCTGCCAAGGCTCAGATAATGCTGAGACCACGTAACATCTGATTGCCAATGGTCTCCGAGTGTGGAAAGACTATCTGCTAAATGCCTTTCCTGAAGATGCACATGCACACACAGGGCAGAGAGAGGTGCATAAAGATACGGTAGAGATACACGTACACACACACACACACACACACAGACTACTATATGTGTGCATCATTAATTAATGACTTTGCTTTGAAAATCAAGACATCTCAACGCTGAATGGGTCACCCTATCCGTCACCCCACTAGACATCAACACACCAATGAATATGAATTTTAGGGTGAAAGGAAATGAAGAGAGGGCAGCCTTCCCAACTTTAAGTGTATAATTTTGTACATCTGAATGGATGGGACCAGCTGCAGTGCTGTCAATCATGCATATAAGCAGCCAGGCGCAGAAAAGTTCCTGTGGATGTGTTGTTGAAATAGTGGTCTAAGTATATTGACAGCACAAAACTAAGGACCAATTAAACCTGTATATGCATAGAAATGTATTGCTGTAATGCTCCCTACTCATATATTAATGAAATTCAAAAAACTCACATAATATAAATAATGTTTCCAGTTTCATATCTTTAAACTGCCAAAAATAAATAAATGGATGGATAGATGGATTGGGAAGAGTTTCAGTCCGCTGGATGAGAGGTTTTGGGTTCTGACTCAATAATGTCTTCATTTGACAGACACTTTTCTAAATGTCAAGTGTCAAAATCATGGAAGTAGAAATGACAGCTTCATAAATGTGACTAAATGACTTCACAGCCACATATTCTGAAGCATAGGGACTCCCATGGAGAGTCTACAAAGACCTGGATCTAGGGAAAAATAGAATCAGAATTCCAGGTTCTGATTTTAGATGCAAGGGAGCAACTGAATTGACTATCAGTATGTGTTTCCCTCTGTGTGTGTGTGTGTGTGTGTGTGTGTGTGTGTACATAGAAATGAGAGCAAGAGTGAGTTGGAAAACGATGTGACACTTGAGTCTGGCATAAAGAGTGAGGCACAGATCAAAAAGGCCGCTCATACCAACATCACATTCTCTTAAAACTCAAACCAAGCCTTTACTTTGATACAGGATTTGTATTTTTTGGGACAAACACCACTTTAATGGAGTTTGCAAATGGCCAAACATTTGTATCTATTATTTATTTAAAGACTTTGAATTAAATGTCGAATTTGAGTAAGACTGCTTTTAGTTTGTGAAGACATGAAGAAGAAGTCAATGTGTAAGATCTGGCATGCAAAACTGTGCGCTATATTCAAGAACTTAAAATAGAAAACAAAAGATTTTGGGTGGTTTAAAGTCCATTAACAGGTTGCACGATACACTCCATCTATCTCTGCTTGTTCATCTCTCTTTGTTTCACATCCCCTCTCTTTCTACTTCTTTGCCCAGGTCTGTTCCTCTCAGGTTTTCTCCCTGCTTTATTCTCTTGCTGTCAAACACACACACACACACACACACACACACACACACTTACACACACACAGATCTACAGTAGAGTGTAAATACAGCTAGCCCAGCACAGGGACGGAGTCAAGGTGGTAAAGAATCCAAGAGCCTGCTGTCAGAAGCATTTAGGAGACACAGGCTAGACTTTAATTGCCCTTTTTCTTGGCAGACAAACACTGGCTTCCACCAGGAAAACAGCAGTTTGTCTGTCTTTGTATCCCTATAAGATGTAAAATATAGTATGCGTGTAGTAGACAATGTTTGTTTGTTTTTTGTGAATTATTCCTATAAACATCCCTTAACGTTCAATTCTAAAGTTCTTATTTTTATGGATGTTTACTCCAGTATAAACTAAACCCGCTTTTCGCTATACTGTAGAACGTGCGAGATGCATAAGTAGTGGAGTTATGGTCAGGTTGGGGTAATGGAGTGGCTGAGAGCAAGTCCATCAGCTCGATCGATAGCACACGTGGGTCCCCCGTGAAACCAGTTTAATCGAGCAGAAAACCAGCTCTCATGCTCGGTCGAGGTTTCCGTGTTTTCTGTCCCACAAGTCTTTCCATCAGAAAGCCGAGGTGGTAAAGAGAAAAAAAAAAAAAAACGAGAGGGCTCGTCATCACTGGAGGAAGCTGTTTTGTCTCGCGAGCCGAATAACAGCGACTCATCGCTATTGCTCGCTTGTTTGCAGAGACCATAAATATGGTCGTAGGCCTGGCATGACGAGATCTTTTCAACACGCTCTGATTAGTGTGAAGTCCTCCCAAACACAAACAAACATACACAAGCTTTTGTCCCTACTTTCGTTTCTTTGGAAAACCCCAAAATGCATTATTAAAAGTCAAACATCAATGCATGCAAAACCACCTGCATTGTCAGGGGCACTGTGTGAAAACAAATAAAACTGCAATTTCTATGTTTATGTGTACTGGACAGAGGCCATGCATTTCATATCTTATCTTATCAACTAGTGAACAACATCTGTCAAACAAGCTGGGACAGGAGCAAAAACGAACCCCCAGATTGTTTTATTGGATTGTTCCATAGAAAAGCAGGTCCAAAAACGGGTGTGAAGATCATAACTGGCTGTGAAAGAAGCTTTCAGGAGTGGATGCGAAACACTTGTCAGTACACAGCTTGCAAGAGTTGCGTCATAGCAGTTGGTAATGGCTTTGCAGCGCTACACAGGGAAGGCTACATGTGTTTGTAAGCAAAAGTTTTACCACATAAAATCAACTTCATACTATTGGTACGGACTTACTTTGTACTGGATGAAGTTTTACAGTGAAGTATCGCTTCAGAATATAGTAGTCAGAGTAGAGTAAAAAGCTCCCCCTTTTTACAATAAAAGCTCTCCTCACTTTAAATGCATGACCTCTCTCTATTTCTCTCCCTCTCTCTCTCCCTGCCATAGTATTCAGAGGGAGCCTGAATATGAATGAAGTCTCTGGCCCGCCGCCACCGTTGTCAGAATGCATTAGAAACGGTGGTCATTAAGTTGTTCGTCACAGGTGCTGTGGCTGCCGGGTCACCACAGTTAACGTTGAATGTGATGGCGCACACGTTGGACTAAAAGCGCTGCCATCCCAGGAGAAGTGCTCACCTGTTAACACCCATATCAGCAACGATGGATGCAAGCTGGTTTACACAAGATCAGCATCAAGAGGAAGGAAATGTGAAAGTATGCTAGGTTGTGCCGGGATCGGTCTGATCAGATCTGAATTTTTTCTCTTTCAAAGTGGTTACCACGTGAGAGTAAACTATGACAAGGGCATACGTACAGAGGGATCACAACCCTGCACACGTTCTTATGCTGTCATCACTGTCAGTCATTTTCATAATCCCACTGCAGCATCTCTCTTTCTCTTCCTCATTCCCACTCTCTCACTTAGACCAGTAACATTGAGCATCCGAGACAAAAGATCTCGATTAAGGCTAAATTACACTAGACGTCTGGAAGTGTGGTGGACACAACAAAATATGTGTGTAAAAATCAGTCTAAATTCGTGTACTCTGATCCGGACATTAAACTTTACAATTTCTCACTTGACCTTTTGAGTGGATTTTACAGGCTCCGATTCATGCTTCAATACTCTTTACCTGTAACTACAGTACAGTCGTCGGACAATTTTGAAGAAGTAAAAAACAATGTTTTGCTGATCACTTGCTTATTTCGTTTTTTTGCTTGAAGCCTCAGCCAGCGTTACATGTGGAGAGCAGAGAACAGCGGCAAGGCTGCAGATTAGCACCTGTGCATTGTGTTGACATGGTGCAGGCTTCCCATCAGCCTCCCTGGCACCTCACATGCATGTCCCCTGTCTCCCTCGCTTGCTTGTTCTCTCTTGTCCTTTAGTTGTTCTTCTCCATCTCCTCTCCCTTCTTTTCTTGCTTCTACACCTAATTCTGTCTTCCTTTCATTCTGTCCTTCTTCCTTTCTCTGTCTGTATCTGCTCCGCCACACATGCATTTCAATGTGACCTCTCAGAGGCCTCCAGGCAGTCAGTCTGATGGGAGAGCATCCTGCATGGAGCTTTTAGAGGCACAGGCACCCCAGGCCACTTCAGTAATGGAGGTCTCCAGAAACCACAGGGGCTCACAAGCTAATGGTAACATGTCCTCACAAAAAATACTTTATTTCCCCCTTTCTGGTCCCCACGCGTGAGACCACTTGGTTCTCATAAATAACTCTAGAAATTGCAGCAGAAGGGGAATGTTTCAGACGGACAAATGATTTCTCTTTTAAGGAGATTATGGCTCTTAAATCAAGGGAGGCTGGTGTTCATACTGCAACGTTCAGCAAAGAAAATCCCAATTTTTCATTACATTATGTTAAGTGCCAAATAAAATATCCCCACCCTCTTAAAATAAAAGTAATGGTGATGCTGGCAATAATCCTACCTCCATTCATTAAATGTTGCCACACTGTGTATCTGTATAATGACACAGGACTCCCAAAGAGGGTCTTATTCTTCCCTCTTTAGAAAACCATCCTCCATAACCTGAATACCTTTTAAAAAGTCAAGTACTTGGTAAGTAATTGAATGTAACTGCCTCTGGAGTGATTTTTCTTTAATTAACATCTATCGTCTGAATTCCCCACTACAGAAAAAAAATCCACTTCAGTAACTCAGTAATAAAATGGCTCATTGAGATTTGCCTCCTTTTTTGGGCTGTTTAAGGTTAATTACTGACCCAGACATGCATCCACACACACACACGTATACACACACATGCACCATCTGACCAAAGCCCCCTTGTTGAAGTGTCCACAGCCGGTCAGCCGCTCAGACTGTGACACACTGGATCAGAGCCGACAGCCCTCCGACCTTCCTCCCACCACATCTCCCGACACGTCCTTTGAGTGACAGGCCTGATCAGGCAGCATCTCATCTCCCCTGAGTGCACACGCATGGATACACCCGAATGCAAAAATACACACGTATCCCTAAGAAAAGCACACGGGGCAATGATGTAACACGTAAAACATATTGCTGAAAGCAAGTGTATAAGAAGGATTTGTATTTGTGACTTGATGGAGACTATTGCTTTTGAGTTAAATTTAGCAAATGCCTTTGATTCGTTAAGTATGGACTACACAATGCATCATATCTGGTCTTCTAGACCTTTTATGTCCAGATGCTTGGAGGATTCTAGCATCTTTGTGAGAGATTATGTCATTTCTCTTTGGTTTTGTGAGGGGAAGAAATGCACATGAATGGAGAACATGTCTCTACTCTGCATAGAAAGCATTAGTAAGATTACACAATAACGCGGCGAGAGAAGATTCCCTGTAGCGAGCAAAGGTTTTCATTCCACAACTGATTCAGACTTTCGTTGATGTTCTTCTTTTTCCATTGACAGTTACGTAATTACTTTCTTCTCACAGTGGCACGTTACATCAGAGCAGTATTTACGAGTTTAGAAACGGGGGATGGGCCTGAAATCTCAACTATACTGTGAGTTAAGTTGGCAATGGGGCCAAATTTGTGGGGAAAATTCCCAATTTAGCAGATGCTGTTATCCAAGGCTAATTATATAGTATGAAAAACATTTAAGCTACATCGCAATAGAAACCTAGTCTGAAAATAAACTTCTATAGACAAGAGGAGATGGTGTAGTAGTGCAAGAACTGGTTCAAGCATAGGGTTTAAGCAATAGTTATGAGGGTACAGCAGCAGAAGAAGTGTAATAAGATATGAGAAGATATGAGAGATAAAAATGAGGGCAGTGTTAGATGAATGTTAGGCTAATAGATGCTCTTGAAAGAGTTGGGTCTTAAAAAGCCTTTTGAAGATGGAGAATAATGCGCCTGCCCTGATGATGGTATGAACTACCGAGTGAAGACAGGGGTATTTTCCTCCATCCTCAAGAAGCTCTTGGAAGATCCCACTCTTTCAAGAGCATCTATTCCCCTAACATTCATCTAACACTGCCCTTTGTCTTCTTTGCCCACCCATGTCCATTTCTATCCCTCCTTAACTAGTGCTAGACAACAAATGGGAGATAGTCTTCAGAATGAATGTCTTAATATTTTCATCTGCCATTTATTTAAGTCTAAATCCGTACTTTCACAGCTTTGAATCCCTGTGTGTTTCTGTGACTCCCATCTGTTTAGCTGCATGGTTAAGTCCTAAAAACAGCTGAAGAGGGTCCAACGTTTGAGAGATTTCAAGAATAAAAAGAAGTTCCGGGGCACTAACTGCACCTGTTCATCTCGAGAGCCAAGCGGTTTTATTTTTAGCAAGGTTAAAATATTACAGCACAACAGCTTTGCTTCTGAGTGACACCACAAAGAAGCAGAAAAACGCCTGCGATCCACACATCCATCAAACGCAAACCGAACCAAATCTTCTGTGACTTTTCAAACAAATCAGCCGCAAAATCCACGGTCAGAGAGGCAGCGCGGCCCTGACAGCTGAATGCAGCAGGATCTGATGCTGGCTGCCATCTCTGTCTCGCTCTCTGATTCAGCGTCATCTCTGGCCTTTGAGTCCAAGCGCTGCGGTGCCGGTGCCAGTGAGGGCTCCCCTTACACAGCGGGACTTAGTGCAGCGCAGGCACATCGGAGCAGGCTGCAGGCACTGCACATCAGCACACAACACGTTAAAAACCAGAGGTGAAGACTTTTTTTTTTTTCAAAATGAATCCACTTCCAGAGTTTTCTCTATAGCGTACATGGCGTGCATTGTTGCTCTGGGGACCCCAACCACAACACTGTGCCCCGCAGCAGGCGCGAGTGCGGTGACGGCATGAGGAGATGTGGGAGCAGGTGGAAGAGAGGGATGACGAAGGAGGGTGCGGAGAAGGTGGAGGAAAAATGGGACAAAACAAATAGGACGGAAGAACAACACAGCCTGCTTTCCAGCACTGAGCTGGCTCAGTGCAGTTTCACACGGCTGCAGGTAATCTCTCCCCGTCTCTGACCTTGAGCGCTCACCTCCGGACAGTCATAACTTACGCCAACTCAACACAGCCAGAGAGAGAGAGAGAGTGAGCTAAAGAGAGAGAGAGTGGGCACAGAGCTGACCCAAGCACATCTCTGGAGGAAATCACCCCCACCCCAGTGGGAGTAAACTCCTGCCAAAACCATTAACTTCCAACATTTTTTTTTGTCCAACGCAGCATGCAATCAGGCAAGAAAGCAAGCGCTGGCATTGTTTGTCTGATGAGTCCATGCACTGCACTATTCCTCTGCTGTCGTCTTCCCTCTCTACCTCCTCCTACTCCTCCTCCTCCTCCTCCTTTCTGGCTGTTCTCCCTTTCCCCGTGCTTCAATATCCTCTATCCCTACATTGTCTTCTTTTCACTCTGCTCTCATTCAATCCCTGCCGTGGCTTTATTACACGCAAATTAGTAATTAAAAGACAGATATTGATCCAAAAAAGTGGAATTAAAATGAAAGAAAAAATGAGCTAGAAAAGTGGGACAGCAGACAATGGGGTAGAAAACCTACCTGGAGACTGCACTGAAATCGTTTAATTTATTTTTTCTATAAAGAGCTGCCCATAATAGTTTAACCATATTAAAAACAGTGACAAAATACAACAGCAAAACTACATGAATAAAGGTGCCCCCCCCCTCCTCTTGCTGGGGTGGCTTTCTCTGAACCACCGCAGAGTGGGAGTGCTTATCAAGAATTAATGACGCCCGTCAGATGGAAACTTAACAAGCCACACTTATAAGGCATCTCAAAAAGTGTGACTCCTGGTGCTCAATAAGCTCGGGCTTTATGAATTATGATGAACGAGTTGCTGAAAATTGCCTGATTAGCGCACTGGAGTTTTTGAATGAGCTTGTGCAGCGTCTGGAGAAGGACTTCCTCGAGTACAACCCCCCACATACCCCCCCAAACAACAAGCTGCCAGGAGAGGAGAGGAGAGAGGAGGGAGGGAGGGAGGGTCGCAACCATGAAAGCTGAAGCTTGGATCACCGAGCATGACCACGTTTTCCTTTTAGCGGCTTCGAGCAGTGAGATGACGCAGACGGGGACTTGTGGAGAGTCCTCCAGCGGCCGACACCTCGACAACGATGGCCTCTTTGTGCGTCTGTGCGTTCACTGATTTACTGGACAGGCTACGATCACCATGAAAAAACAACAGGGTGCCACATAGCACATTCAAATTGACTGCTCCGGGTGACAGTGTTAAAGACCTGCCTGGAGAAGGCCTGACGGAGCAGAGATCACGGATACTGTGCTTTGGATTTTACACAGCAGCTTGTCATTTTCAGGCTTAACCCAATTTATATACCCAACTTTGTTTGCCAAGGTGGACATAATAAAGCACAAGATGTCAGGAGCTGCTGTCTTCCCTTTCTGAGAATGTATAATTGGATCCATCCATTGATTTTCTTAAACCTCTTTACACCTAGCGTGACGCAGTGGATAAATGCAGGGAACACAGTCTGAACAGGTCACCAGTCCACAGTGTGTGGAGTCTCCAACTGTCACTAGTATGCATGCTTTTGGACTGTGGGAGGAAAACTTGAAAAGTCAAACCCAGGTCCTTTTCGCTGTGAGGTGTCAGCGCAACCCACCAATCTCCATGTTGCCTGGTTTTAATGCTTCAAACTACTGCACTGACAAATCAAATGTACACGTTATGATTTAGATATTTGACACCCATCCACAGATTAAAACGTACATTCCTGGCTAAAGAGTGGAGAAGGCTCACCAGAAGTTCACCAGGAAAGGATGTTCTAGGTTCTGCATGATTTGGAGCTCCTTCAGAACGTTCCTCACTTCATTCCGCTCGACACATTTGAGCTTGTTCATGTACTTCATGGCATACATCTTCTTGGTGTCCTTCTTCTGCACAATGCAGACCTGGCGAGGAGACAAAATCATATGTGCACATATGTGTATCATAAACGCAGACTGATATTCAAATACATCATCATACTCGCTCATGCAGACTTCTGCAGTTCATTAAAATGATGCAGGACTGATAGCCGGTAGCCGATACTAATGCATAAAACATCGAAAGAAAAGGAAAGATTCTGACGTTGTGTCTGACTGAGGCAAGTGAATCAAGGACGTGTTAATGCGTTCTCGTGCAATAACCAGAAATGTTGTCTGTGTGTAATAGGGCTAGAGGGAAAACTTCAGGATTTCTCTCTAATCTCCATGATCACAAATCTAATCCTCTCTTAAGACGTTCAACTTTTCACACCAGTATGTTTTGCATGTGAGAGAGAATGGAAACATCATATTGGCATTCATTAGAACTGCTGGTACATGTCAGTGGGGGGAATTTAGTCATTTCTCTCCAAACTGCAAAAGAGCGATTTTCTACAGCAAAGGGAATAAATATTCTGCCGAGTGATGCAGCAAAATGGAGAATATAGCACCTGGCCCAATCTGGGTAGCTGTGCTTACGTCACACTGTATTTGATTACCCTTGTTTTTGGTGACGCGTCTGAGAATAGACACTGTTTTCAATATGTGGCAGTGTAATGCCCCCATATTTATTTGTAGCCGTGCTCGTCTGCGCCACGAGCATCAATAAGCCAGTGATTACTGCTATCTAAGAGAGTGATCTGTGGACCAGCTGGCACGGTTAATCAGCCAAACCCTGATCACATCACTCCTCCCATTGAACAGCTTGCCATCAACTGTGATTAGACTGCTTATCTGCTGTTGGACAGAGCTGAGACGCTCTGTGGGTCCGTGCATGCATACAGTGCAAGGGTGTGGGTCACTATATGTGCCTGTGTGTGAACTGCACAGGCCGATGTGATTTACTCTGCACCCGGTGGCTTAGCTGCATGGGTAAACTGCCTCTTTACCTCAGATTTGTCTCCGCGGAGCTGCTGTCTCATCTCGAACAAATTAAACCGTAACGGCTTTACCAGACTGTACAGTAACTAACGACAGGGATGAGACGCGGTTCGTTATTATATGCATCTTATGATGAACTCAGGAGGGGATCATCTGCGATTAGTCAGTTCAGCGGGAAAATATTTAGCAGCAGTTTTAATGATCAATTCATCACTTGAGTGAAAGTTTGGAACAGAAATGAGTAACCTCACGGTCTTTCACCGTGAAAATTCATTGGTATTAATTGTAAAAACCAGTAACTTTAAGATCTGGGGCTGTGGCCCAACTTTAGGAAAGTCTGATAGAACAGATGCTCAAAGGAGTAAAACAGCAACAAAGCAAATTTATCAATAAAGCGTCTTTGTAGTTTTCACATGTAGTCTATTTAAATTGGTCTCAATTTTAATCATCTTTTTAATTTTTATGTTTTTAATCATCTTCTCAGACACCACTTTTGTTGTTTGTTTGATCATATAGATGAAACTATAATTTTGGTGTCTCTTTAATGTGTTTTTTATATTGTTTACATTTAGCAGATATGATGTGAAAACACAGTGTAAACCACCCCAACATGGGACTTACTTTTCCAAAGCTTCCTTTTCCTATTGCTCTCAGGATCTGGAAGTGGTCAAAATTCACTGTGGGAGAGAAGAACAAAGAAACAGAAATCAGAAACACTAAATAATTGCATAATTCATAACTGCTTGTTATGGGTCTCAGAATTGAATATGTTGACCTAAAACATCAATTAATAAAGAAAAGAAAGAATGCACTTTACATGAAAGTGCCTTCCATTGAAATGAAATGCCACTTTGACCCTTTAAGAATCAAGAAGAAACAGGCTCTTTTGATCACACCAAATGAAAAGAGACGGATGTTAAGTGTTGAGTGCAGATACAGCGGATTTACAGCGAGCTTTGCTTTAAGCTCACTTTAACAATACAGACAGTCGAGCTGCAGCAGGCGGCGGGTCTGCTGGGGCACCCGCAGGTCACAAAGGTCACAAAGGTCACAAAGGCGCCTTTTATGAACGTTGCATGTTTTTCTTTCCAACCGAACAAAAGACTTTATTTTTAGCTCCCTCTTAGTGGTTCAGTATGTCTTCACGGTATCTCTGTCCTTCCCTCCTCTGCATGTCTTAAACGTGGTCGGTCTCAGAATCGCACTCTCGGCCCGAGCCAGAGCTTCACTCCACACATCGTTCCCCATCCATCGGCGACATTTATCAGCAATTAGGACGCGGATGGGGCTGTTTGTTTCTCGCTGCCATGGCGACCATGGCAGAAGGTTTTCCCTCTCCACAGTCTCCCCGAGGACGGAACAGCTGCTGCCCACTCTGACCACTCACGCACACACACAGCTGCGCACACTTCAAGTCATGATGCATACACAATCGTTTCCCCAAACACGTAAACATACATATGTTGCAGACTGACTGAAAACATCACCTGCTCCTTTTTGCTACAGCACACACACACAAACACACACACACCCAAACATGCTCATTCTGCCTGCAGCCACAAGATCTATTAGATGTGACAGTTAATGTTATGCTCTGTTAGTCACGTATCGCTGGCACTTCCTCCTCTCACACTATCTGTGTTGGAGTGTTTACACGACCCACTCTGATAGGGACCATATGAAGCCAGCTCAATCGTGTACACACAAACACACACACACACACTCACACACACATACACATACACCAACACACATGTTGAAGGCACAGACTTATAGATGACAGTGCAAATGCTTAACATGCACACAGACACATACTCCAGATAAACATGGTCATTTTCCTGTTGAGCTACTCAGAGATTGAGCTCTGATGGGTTTTTCAGAGAGAGGCAGCTGCGGTCATAGCTGAGAGAGAGAGAGAGAGAAAGAAAGAGAGACAGTAAGAGAGTGAGTGAGTGAGTGAGTGAGTGAGTGAGTGAGTGAGTGAGTGAGTGAGTGAGAGAGAGAGACTTGTGGTTTCACCACTAGAACTGTGAATGCTTTAATGTGCCGCATTAAATGATGGACACATGAGTAACGGAGCGTGTAATGATTGCAATCTGCACCTGAGTGGAATTGACACATTGACAGCTTCTCCGTGGCTCGCACTCGCTGTGGAAATCATCTGCTCGTCAATTGGAATTTGACTGACACATGCTAATCGGTTTGGTTTGAGGTAATCACGCTTGTTCATTTCCCGCACCCTCGCCTCTCGTGACCGCCCCCACCAATCCTTGCATGAGTGTACTGTAGCATGCATCCCTCACGTACTTCCTTCCTTCCTCTCCATCTCTCTGACTGTCTGCTGGAAAGTGTCTTCAACTCTGTCTTGGACATCAACAGGTTGGTTGTTTAATGATGCTCCACATCTTCTGCATGCATTAATAAATCTGCAAATGTGTGACAAAATTCTCCACTTTGCAGATCTGCATAGCCATGAAAATAGGCATGAATAAGCCATTTTTTGTGTGGTAGTAAAGTTGAGAAGACAACTTTTCTTGGCTTCTCGCCATCACTACTAATAGCCACTTTGAAGTGTGTGGTCAACACTACCACAATGATAACAAATCCAAAGAAAAAGACCAAAACCAACAATCTCTTTCCCTCTTTACTGTCTGTTGCTTCTCTCTGCCCCGGAGCACATTCATTCAAACCAAACGACATGAATCTTTAAAAACAGAGCACAGGTAGCTTCTTTTCTTTTTAAAGGTGTTTAGATAAAACAGCTGCTGAGGTAGTTTTAGTGAATTCAAACACAAACAATATTACCTTGAGGGCTATTATTGGTATACATCTGCACTTTGTATATTTTGTGGAAATTCTTGTTATTAATTTGTTTCTATCTTTTCCTTTTTGTTTATTTATGCTATTTACCTTAATCATTTTGCATACAATTCTCAAAAACTCCTACTAGGAGAATACCTAAGTTTTATAACTACTAATAAATGCAATTCTGAGTGGGTTAATACGCATTTGGCACTTTTGTGCGGATTTCTAGCAGCAGTATAAGAGCAAATTTACTAGATTTATATCTTGGTTGAAGCAGCGATGTGATGACGGGGTAATATGCTGTATTTATGACCCTAACTTCCATTCTATTCATTATCTTATCCGCTTTGTACCTTGACGGTGTACAGGGTAGTAGGGTGTCTACTGGAGCCTATCTCCAGTGCGGGTGGGGCGAAAGCAAAGAATTCACCCTGCAAAATCTATCAAAGAACACACACACTCACCTAGAGGGGTCTCCATTTTGGCCTAAACATACACATACATGGAGAAAACATATGCATGCACAGTAGAGAACATGCAAACCACACCCGTGAGTCACCACGTTGCCTTTATGTGTCCAGTTATATCAAATGCTCAACCCAGATGAGCCAACAGATTTGTTGATTTGGACAGTGAGGAGGAGACACTTTCTGAGTGGAAAACAATAAATGACAGGTTCAATGGTCACACTCGTTTCCCTCTCTCTCTCTCTCACTCCACCTCTCATTTCTGCCTCTCGCAGCAGAAGCCTGGAAATCACGTAAGGACCCGGCAGCGTGGGAACATCAAGCGGCCGCTCCGTTGCTCTGACAACTGAAACAGAACCCCTGGGTCCGTGTGCCGCTGCAACGTGAGCAATGCGCGCTCAGCAGTAAATCGGGCCTGTCCATTAACCGGAGGCTGCACCCGGTGGAACACGCATGTGGGAACCTACACAATACACACATCACTCCCAGAGGAGATAAACATGTCTTGACAGAGTTCACCTTCACGCGCACACCTCTCGATAAATCAGCTAATATGTGGGTATGGATTTCAAAATGCACATTTCTCTCCACAGCAATGCCAGTACAGATTGGACCATTTACTCTGGAGTTAAATTATGACTATTAACCTAAACCTATAAAATACTTTTTTAATGTCGACCACTCTGCAGAGAAGTCCATACATCAATCCATTGTCCTGCTCGCTTTGTGTTGTCAAGGACGTGCCTGTCTCGAGTGTATATAGGACGCGGGCAGGTGACTACTCCCTCGGCAAGTCGGCACTCTATCACATATACACACACACATACACACACAGACCACTCACTCAAACTCAAATTTAGTCTCAAATTAGCCTAGGCATGTTTTTGGACTGTGGGAGCAAACCTGAGAAAATTCATTCAGACATGAGAAGAAGATGCACACAGAAAGGTCCTCTGCCCAACCAGGATTAGAACAGAAAACCTTCTTAACCTATTAAGCAGCAGGCACTTCAGTGGATGCATTGCCTCTTCATAGTTTGTATCTGAGATTCATCTATGTCTTGACAACATGATATTGTTCTGCTAAAATCAGAGGGACAGACATAAATCGTAAAAGTGGAACCATTTTTGTTAAGCATCCTTGAGAACATGACCAAAATGTTTAAATCTGTTTTCCACTTGCAAAGGAACCAGAGATATAAACGACAGCACTCATATTCATAAACTCAGATTCCATCAACTTACCTCAGTCATTTTGAGAAGGTTGATGGAAATGACAGAATTGAAAATACCTCTCAATTTTTGATGCATGCTCAAGGTGGGTTTTTTTCCCCTTTCGCTTTTATGAAAACAGCTCACCCAAATAAGTTCTGACACAGCGATCTGACTTAACTGACAGTGACACTGATCAGCTGTTTTCAGTCCCAGAGGAGACGCAGAAGCTGCTTCGACTGTTGGAAACTTTCTGACGACCTCTCTGCATTTCCCTGCCATCGATGAAGTAGGATTATACTTTCATTTAATCTCTCCTCAGATTTATTGGCAGCTTTGAAAACAACCGATTTAAAGTCTGACGCACAACATCTGCTGCCTCTGTTGTTTATTCTAGACATATATCGTACGAACGACGAAACAAGCTGTTTAGAAGTCACCAGTCTTTCAAAGCTAACACACACCATTTTCTCTTGCACCTTGTGACGATTTACAGTCTCCAGTCCAACCTTAAACATGCAAGTCTTTGAACTGTGGTGGAAAACTGAAGTACCTGGAGAAATCCCAGCACAGACGCCATGAAAACATGCAAACTCAACATATAAATCTTGCTGTGGGCTGACAGTGCTCACCACTAATAAACCGTGTCGCCCCTTCAACAAAATGTGAGACTCCTGAGCACCCAGGGTCTCAGATGGAAACGCAGCCTTTGTTAATCTGTTTTTGAAATGTCGGCGTTTGTTATTGTTCGCTGTCGAATTAACAAACATAAATTCCACCTCCGCGACCGGTATTACCTTGAAGCGACCTTTAAACGTTCCCGAAGTGTAAAAGTGAAAACTCAATTTGCATCTTTATTGCTCAGCCCAGGGGGGAGCGGGTGGGCAGCGTGCACTCGACGCACGGTGAACCCTCGTCTGCTTCCTCCGGCCTCGGGAGGAGAATCCCGCCCGTGTCTGACGCTGCTTTCATCAGCGAGGGGATTACTTTGTTCCCACCGAGCGGGTCTTTCTCTAATTCGAAACGCTGCATTGGTGTGTTTATTACCCCTCTCCCGCACTGTTTTGCGAGGGTGAAGTCGGAAAGGTGCACCGCCGCACCAACTGGGAGTTCAGAGGAGCCCGTCTGTGAGTGACATTTCCAGAGCGGCGCGCTAGGTGACTAAGCGGTGAGGTTAAGCATGAATGATGATTTCCTCTTTGATAGAGGACGCCTCCAGCGAAAAAGAGAAAGCCGCAGATATGGATTTCATGAAGGCAGGGATTCAAACCGGCGAAACGCCTCGCTCACCTCGCTGCGCAAATAAAGCACGAATCGAGTGAGATTTCTATGATTAAGATTCACGATGATGTGAAAAGAATTGAACATATTAGAGCAGTTGTAAGAGCAGATGTACAGAGAGTGGAAAAACCTGGGAAACTACCCCACCAGGGGCTAAAGGACTGACTCATGTACCAGCGAATTATTCAAAGTCCTTGGGGTGCAGCCAGGGTGGAATTAATTTCAGGGGCCGACTGCGATCAATAAATTCACGTTGTATTATCTACTCCGGTCTCACAGAAAAGGGGAATAAATTCAAACCGATGGCTTTGCCAATCACTGTAATAACTCCTTCTGATGCTCACCTTGATGGCAATAAGTCTGAGAGAATTCAAAGATAATGGGCCCGGCAAGATTCACACAGGTTTCAATAATCATAAACGTGAAGACTTCACCAGCAAAGCTAACACTCCAGGAAAGGTGTGAATACCATCTGGTTCAGAGAGCTGGTGTAAAAAAGGGGAGATTCCTCTTTGACTTTCTGTTGCCGAGGAAGACCAGTCCCAGACCTCATCAGCTTTAATCAGAATCAGGAGCAGAGTAGCTCTTAATGCCATGAAGCATTAACCGAGTAGCAGCTAAACTGAAAATTAAGACAAAATAATGGCAACGCCATAGTTAGGGTGATATAATATTATCCACATAGCTGTGCAGTGTCTTATCAGTGTTCAGGTGAGCAGTCCAATTAAGTTATTTCAGTTCTACTAAATAACTTCACAGACTAATAGAAATTAACCTGTGTATAAGATTCAGCTGCAACAACTGGGATTACTGATGAAACTATTCTCCTCATCAAATTTTAAATTTTCAGCACACACAAAAACATTTTTGAGCAAGTCACAATTCTCAGATCACATTTTCTCAAATATGAACATTTTTTAGTTTCTTTTATCCCCTGTGACAGCAAACTGAATATATCTGAGGTGCGGAAATAACAACATACTTGAGGACTTCAACTTAAACTTTTGAAAACATTCGAAACAGCAGATATTTCACCATTTGCCCGCCATTTATGCTAAAGACCAAACATCAAATAACTCGCAAGTGAATTGCCTACAGAACGCCTTTTCTTGCAGCCACTTTGATTGAGAGTTTGAAATAAAGGCTGCAGAGGAATGGATCAGAGAGAGGGTGAATCCAAACTTTTTTTTAAGTTGTTACAGTGGAAAAGCAAGATGGAGAAAAGTCCCTCCCCCAAAAAAAAAATAAAAATAAAAAAAGGATTGTGGGGTATAGTTTCGTCACTCACCCTCGTCTGTGTCGTCGGTGACTGGAGCCTTGCTGGACTGCCCGAGACCCATGGCTGCTGCGCTCCCAGGTTTCCCTCTCCTCACTCTGCCTCTTAGCTCAGCTCAGCATCCACCGGTCTCTCCCTCTGAGACGCACTCATAGCCTGGACCCTCACTCCCACTCTCTCTCTCTCTCACACACACACACACACACACACACACGTGCTGGGCTGCTCAACCCTGACACACACACTCAGCAGCTGCTCCACTTCTGCTGACTGGAACACGTCTTCCTCTTAATTCTCCACCTTGACACAACCACACATCATTCCTCACACACACACAGTTGAGGGCTTGAGGGAACAGTAAAGGCACTGAAGCGCTCTCTCTTTCTTTCTCTCTCTCCCTCTCCCACACACAC
This sequence comes from Karalla daura, assembly GCA_029224185.1. Taxonomy (NCBI): domain Eukaryota; kingdom Metazoa; phylum Chordata; class Actinopteri; order Chaetodontiformes; family Leiognathidae; genus Karalla; species Karalla daura. Next base: position 15,978,671 of record CM055204.1, on the reverse strand, counting down.
ACACATGCACTCAACCCACTACAGTATAAGTTTCCAGTCTGTGTTCCCCTCCTGCTGCTCAGACGGACGGCTCTCGAGGCGGACGTGTGTGTGTCTGTGACCCTCTGTTGACGGAGAGTCTAACCTGAAAGGGTGGGGGTGGGGGGGGGGCAGGAAAACATGACACCGGCAGCAGAGTGAGAGAAGGAGGGACAGAGAGAGAGAGAAAGAGAGGGAGGGAGGAAGGTAGAGAGGCAGAGCTGTGAGAGACATCAGGCATCTAATGACAGAGCAATCTTAAAAGCACTGGTGAAAAGAGTAGCATCAAGGCTGTCTGTGAGTAAGTTTTAATTCATGAGTATCTGAGTCCTTTCTTGTATTGTTACACAGCTTGTACTGTTCCTTCTCCTACTGCTTCCTCCTCCTCTCAACTAGTGCTTCAACTCGGCACTTGTACTTACACACCAGCATTTTTCTTCCCTTGGTGGTCTGAGAAAATGCAGAGCAGTCTTTATTGTTCCACCATAGTTTCTCCTGTTATGTACCTCAAAGGTGATTTCTCTCTCTTTCTCTCTTCTGGAAGTCCCTTTGGATAAAAGTGTCTGCTAAATGACTGAATGTAGCTGTGTCGCCGCTATCTTGGCCAGGTCTAACCTTGTAAAACACACCTTTGATCTCAAAGGAACTAACCTGGTTTGTCTATCCATTATCATACCAGCTTTGTACCTTAAAAATGTTGCAGAGTCTCTAAAGACAACACATCGGTTGAATGCAGGTAATACACCCTGGACAGGTCGCTTGTCCATTACAGAAAACAAAAACTTGTGCATTCAGGTCATAGGGACAATTAAAAACCCCAATGGACTGTGATGGAAAACATAGAAAAAACCACAAAAACAAATTGTGAACATGCTAACCCAAAACAGAGAGGTCCTCTGTCCAATAAGGATTTGACCTGCAGACCCTCCTTTTTGCAGAGACCAACTGGTTGGAGGCTAAATACATGAATTGATAAATAAAAATATATTATAAAAATACTAAAATTAAGCAGGAGTAAGAGGGAGTGACGTTAAAGTCTCGTCAGCTAAGTCTGTGAAGTTTGTTAAGGCTTTCTGGATGATAAAGTGTGCAGGGTGGGTCTCTTTCCATCCTTCATACCTTCCATCTTTCATCTGTCACATTTCAATGATTTCATTTCTTTACAATTCAGCCAGAAAGCCGTCCCTGTGGAGCACAACCTCCTTCGCACGGTAAATGGTGCAAGGGGACTGAAGTGGAGACTTTTCATTGATTGATTGATTGATAGTTTGCAGGTGCTGCCTACTGTATATAAATGGAGCCCCTGTCTCCAGGTTTTGTTCCATTAGTAGAGATAGAAAACCCAGTCAGGGAAACCAACTCAATCATTGCATTTATTTTTTTAAGATTTTTTTTTTTCAGATAGATTGGGATGTTGGAGCAGGAGCTGGAGCAGCAGCATCCTGCCCTGGACTGTCAGAAGTTTATTTCTTAAGTTTTTAACAATGGGGAATCTCTCCTAGGATGCTGCACTCATTCATACGCGGCTCTGATCTCTACAGACCGGGTGACAGCCTGTGAAATGAGGAAAACCACACGGGATACGTTAGAGGGACGGGGGGAAACCCACGGTCCCCATCCTGAATGTCATTCCCAGACCGCATGATAAGGTCACCGCACAGCATGTGCGTGTGTGCGTGAATATCAACCAAATATTACCCCCAAACTAGTGCAGGGAAGCCGCATTGCTGAGCTCCCCCGCAGAGGACACAGTGCTCGGAGCCTTTATCTGATCAAACATGCGCTGAATGGAAACACACATATTTACACACGCACGCACACACACACGTACTCATGCATCCCTCCCCTCTTGCATCCGTGCATGCAGGGACAGCTGTGGCGGGCACCTACCTCTGAGTTGAGCTCAGGACCATTTCCAGTCCTCTGGTTTGCTGCAGAGGTGTGAGGAGGCGGCGCAGGAGCAACAGTGCAGCCGCTCAGAGCGTCACTTAGGTCCGGCGTCCGGACGACGACGCACCGGGGGGAGAGAGCGAGAGAGAGAAAGAGAAAGAGAGAGAGAGAGAGGGACTGAGGAGGAAACCACACAGCGAGACGTGACTTGCGCCGATGCGAAATCCCTTGTTTCTGGGGGACAAAGGGAAGAGAGAGGGAGGGAGAGAGAGAGAGAGACAGAGAGAGAGGGAGAGAGAGAGAGAGAGAGATTGCGCGTCTGACCTCCACATGTGCGCATCTGGAGCGGCACGTTTCACAGGCTGATCCGCTGTCCTCCACAGTGACTTATCAGCCATTAATAAAAGGGTGGTAATAACAAGAAAAGTTGTGTGCGTTCATGCATCTTTTTTAAAATTCTGCGTATTTATTTGAAAAATACCAAACCTATAACGGGAAACCATCACTGGAATAATGTATTTGCTGCAGGGTTACATTTCACCCCTTCCTGTAGTGGTTTTGGGTGTTGGGTGTTTGAATGGGGCCAAAAATGAAAATTTCATTGTCAGCAATCGCCATTCAATCCAGCTTTATCTAAAGTGCCGATTCATGACTCTTGGGACAATATTGTCCTGAGAGACTTAACATTTAGAGCTGTGCCAGACTTCATTAATCATAAAGACACGGCCGTCCACTTTTTATGGCATGAAGAGCTACACAAACGATATGAGTTACATCCTACTGTATGTATTTTGCATTTGAACTCTTATTATGACAATTACATTATCCCTCATGGACATGTTATCCTATTGCTCTGTAAATGTGTGGGTTTTTTTTTCCCAATTAATGTTCTTGCAAGATGGGACCTACATTTCCAAAGGGATCCTTCCAAACAGAGATGAATAAAGTTTAAAGCCATCCATACATTCAATCCAAATCATACATACTGTATGAAAAGATATATATAAAAAAGCCAGAAATAACCAAATTACCATTTCCAAATACCAAACACTGGGCTAATCTTTACATAACATCTTTATGTTTGAAGACTTTTTATTGTCTGATCTGCTGTTCCCTACAGCCATGCATATGTCATTGAATAAAGCAAAGTTGTGTCTATTAAATCAATGACCTCCAGTTGGGAATCACAGTTACTGTACCCTATTGCATCTCCGTTGTGCAGTACTGCTGCAGGGTCACTACACTCACCCCACTGTGGTGGTTTCTCTGTTGGGTTGTAGCCAAAAATGTAAAAATCTGATTGTCAGCAAACACATGAGCCCCCAGTCGATTCAATTCAATGCGGCTTTATCTGAAGTGCCAATTCAGGGCAATGTTATCTCCTAATATTTAGAGCTGTCCTGCACCACACTCTTTATTAAACATAAACAGAGCCGAACAAGTCCCACATATGACAGGCAGAAAGACAGACACTCGAACAATATCTCTATTTTGCGTTGAAAGCCTTTTTATGAATGCCTGCAGAACTACAGTTTTTGTGTCACAGCCACCATGGAGTTAGAGGTCACGGTCAGCTTTAGAACAGCGCCCCCCAGGGCCCACTCTGGTGTGTTACCTTGCTCAGTGAGACTACAGTAAAGGCCGGAAACGCCGTTTCAGAGACAAGGTCTCTTTATAGACTGAGCCTGAGGTCCCAGAACAGCCCTTAAACTTATATGGAAGGAATGATTGCAGAGGGGTGGAAAGGAGTCTATCCTGAAGTTATTCCTCTCTGTTTTCATTTCCTCGAGCATCAGTATAATATTCTGCTTTGGTGAAATGCACTGTCTACTAAATCCTTAAAGGAGACCTGGAATTAAAAAGAATTAAAAAGAAAAAAAAACTTTTACTGTAACAATAGTCTACGGTCTCACGTCCTCATTCATATAGATCATGGATATTGAATGCAGCTAAAAAATAAAAATCTGGAAATGAGGAAGAATGTGACGTAACATGTCCCCTTCTTTCAAAATTCAGTATGTATTGCAAAATAGTGGTGTGTACAGACCAGTTTTGTTACGTTTATGGTGAAATAGCAAAGTATGTGCTCCTGGTTCTTCCTCAATATCTGATTCCTCAAAGACCTCTAAGGCTGAATGTGTCCATGCTCCATAGATGTCCCACTTCTCCCATTATTCTTACACATGATGGTTTCTTTCACATGTGTGCAGGTCCTGGATGGCATATTGGGACAGCATAACCCCCACAGAGACATTCAGTCACAGCTCACAGGAAAATTTGTCTTTGCTGCATGGGGATAAGCTGTCTTCTGGGCAGATCTCTGCAGTCCCGTGGCCACGTCTTAACATCCACGTCCCCGGTTAATCGGGCCGACCAAGGTCGAGAGGAGAATGGCTGAGCGGCAGAGCCGTGGGAGTGCTGATATGCTTACAGTGCACACTGCACTTCTTTTTCTTCTCTTTACGCCTCTGTCATGCCAAGATACACAGAGTGTGTGGGGCCATCCGTCTTCATACAGAGGGAGGAGGAGACAGACCCTCAACACACACCACAATCAGTGAAAACTAGGACAGTGGCCTACCGGGTGGTTGGCAGCCACAGGATGTGTGCCGCTCTCATAGATGAGATGAGTGATGAGGGTGTCATGTCACACCTGGACAGAGATGAGGTAAAGCTAGGCCGCAGGCCTCAGCTTGTGCCAGTGTATACCCAGTGTGGTAAATGAGGATATCTTTCTGCCAATAAATAAATTCTGATTGTATTATGTCCAGACATAGATGAAAGCAAAATACTGTAAGAATCTAAAGAAGAATCTAAATATGTGAAATTAGCCCCACCTAATGGATCCAAATAGACATAACATACTATGACAATAAAGGTTTTATAGAAATTTAAATTGTCAATTCTCATTATAAATTATGTACAAATAGGATGAAAATGTGGAAAACATAGGGCATATCAGGCAATTAAACTTCTAGATCTATTCTCCTTTTGAGATCTGTTTATGCCTCTCGAACATGTTTTGATTTTCCTGCAGAAAATGGCTCGTCGCCCGTCATTCTTCTGCGGCTGCACAATCATGCAGTCATGCAGTAAACACCAGGGTGTGTTTTCAAAACTGTCCGCTTGCACACGTGGCCACACGTGCAACACAAACATACAAAAGGTGCCGATGGTGCAGGAGGGTGGTCAGTGAATCATGGCGATCCTGAACCACTTGTTGCTCCTTTGCTCCCTGGTGGCACTGGCACTGAGTTACCCTTTCTACCCCCCAACGTGCTACACCAAGGTCCTGACCATGGCCCGAGAGGTCACCCAGTGGGCTGCAGATCTGAAGAGGGACCCAGGAACTGTAAGTTATGCTTTTAAGTTCTAATTTCATTCAGATTTAAGCTCTATTGCATTTATGTGCTCCTATAAGATATTTCACAATTACAATAGTGATTTAAGTCAGTTTATACTTTTGTTCAGCCACTCTGTGCTTCAGTGATTTAGTTAAGTCCAATCTAATGAGAAATAGCAGCTTAAATGTTAACAATATGTGGTATGTAGGACAGAAAACTTGATTAGTATTCCTTAGAGGTGTTGAGATTTCATCTTCATAATGTTCTTTGCTTTCCTCCAGAGTTACTGCATGGCACACATGCCAGATCTCTACCTTGATGTCCATGTAAGTTTGACTTCTTCTCTAATTCTTAACACATTACATTGACTTATTTGGCTGTTTTTATCGAGTAGATAAATACTACTTTGCATTCTTCAGACGACAGAAGAGTGAGTATGCCCATCATTGTACATTAATTTAAACATTTGAAGAAGAAAACACATTTATTTTATCCAATATTTGTTTTCTGAGCGATCTGGCCTCCCTGAACTTCTCACACTAAAAATATGAGGTGTTTTGTCTGAAAGCCCGGGCTGTAAATCACGCTGGCCGACACTAATTGCGACTCTCACCGCCAGAATTCTTGTGTGATGCACAAGATCAGGACCTACATCTCCCTGGTGGAGGGCCTCCGAGAGCGCCGCTGCGCATACACCCGGGATGTGAGGAAGCTGGGCGTCACTCTGAGACAGCTCTTCATCATCATGTCAGAGAAATGTCATGGGGTAAGACAAGACGAGACAAAGCAGAAAGAAGAAATACCTTCAATGCGCCGATGCTGGATTCGTACATTATGCTGTGAAGCAATAAAGGGATCTGAAACACATATTTTCCTACTTTTTCTGCCTTTGCAGATGTCATATTACATTCCTGTTTGCATGAATCAGGTTTCTCTTACCCTTATCCAGATCTGTGAGTCCAGGAAAAAGAGGGTTGTTGTGGCTGGATTTGATCATGACACATTCCTCATTGCAACATCAGTCTAAATTGTTTCAGTACAATATAACTGAGTTATGTCATTCATTGTCATATTTAGAGGTGCATCACACATCAGTGAGGCTGATCACATCGACAGTTAACACTCCTTTATGGATAAAGTAAAGAACGACCTGCTTTATTTCCCCTGAGCCTGAGTCTGAGCCTCTGCAGCTTAACGCTGACACAGACTGATGAGATGCATGCTCATCATGGGCAGCTCAGTGGGTCATTTCACAGGATTAAAAAGGGTTTATGATGCAGATTTTATAAAAAAAAAATGTTCCTGCTCACCTGAGCTGTGACGGCCGAGACGTGTAAGTCTGGTGTCCTGGGACAGGCTGGGGTGACCTGTTTGTGCAGGCCAGGCCATCGTGTCTCGACAGCTAATTCATGGCAGTTATTTCAGTTCAGCAAACAGAACAAAACAGGTTTATGGACTGGAAAAACAATAAATGGACAGATCCTGCGGTTTCAAAGCTGATGAAAAAAATGTTTTACCAATCTGTCTCACCTTTCTCTTTTGGGTAGGACTTGGTGTTCACCATCCATGACTGTGCAGCGCTGGAGCGCTAACATGCTGGACCCTGACCTGACCTGACCACTGTGTGTCTGCTCAAATAAAACAAGACTTTCTCAATATGTCCTTCAAGCATGGCTAATGGCTGAAAGATACTAAATCTAACATAACTTCCATCCCCCATGTGTGCTTTAATCATGTCTTTTTAACCATGATGGGCTACACCGACACATCCTGCCACATCACGTATAAATAACCCTTCTTTTCTCCATCAAGTCATTTTTTAAATGTTAAATCAGAAAAAATGTGTCAGTGGTTTCATGCGTCAGAATTCAGACTGTACAAGCACAAATGCCAAATGTAGACCAGTTTTGATGAGTGGAGAAAGGTCATTGTTCTAAATGGATGAAATTCATGCACATCCACACTAGATATACTGAAAATGTACTCAGAGATCTTGCTTCAGATAGACCCGGTAATATTACATCTGTTGTCTACGATCGTAGCAAAAGCACAGGTGTTTCCAGCAACATTAACAATTGCTCTGATGGATTCATCATGAACCATGACCCTGAGGCTGTTTGTTAGAATTCATCATCATCATCATCCATCTTTTGTCGTTGTTGTTGAGTGCATGAATAAAAAGCACTGAAACTCAACAGATGCTGAGAGATTTAAGAGCTGTGTAAACATGCTGCGGCTTCACTGGGCTGCACAGTTTGGTCACCATGGCAGCACAAGCTGTACACACATACTGTACATCATGGTGACGATTCATTAGGAGAAAGCTCTGCGGGCCTGTGTGGACTTGCACAAGCTTGTCTCTTTACCGGAGCTTCTGCAGGGATTTACAGGAAGACATCTGATGAAATCTCAGCATCAAGGTCCTGGGAACTAATTAAGTGTAATGACTCAAGTACTGTATGCTAGTACAGTTTTGCAGTATTTGAGTTCCATCATCTTCTACTACACTGCATTTCAGATGCTAACACTGCACATTTCTTCTGTGTTTAGTTGATAGGATTAGCTACTAGGTGGTTGCAGTTCAGTGAGAAAAGTGATCGAGAAATAGATTGTGAACTTTTGAAATGGCATATCAATTATTTTTCTTATTTAAACCAGGTATACTAGCTTCAGCATTACCCCGATCATGTGATGATGACAACTGTTTAAGCTGGTGACCTTCACAGGCAGGTCGTCACCCAATGACCTACTTAGCGCTGAAGAAGCCCTCTGGATGAGTGGTGAAACTATGGGGTGCCAAATGTAAAACTTATGTTACAAATTATGCACTGTGGCTCATTTTTATCCTATTTAGCTAATTTTGCTGTTATTTCACATTGACATTCATGTGCACAGACTAACACTGACTTGGAGAAGCCACTAGAGGGCGCCACAGTACTGTTTAAACATGTGTCTATCTATCTATCTATCTATCTATCTATCTATCTATCTATCTATCTATCTATCTATCTATCTGTCTATCTGTCTGTCTATCTGTCTGTCTGTCTGTCTGTCTGTCTGTCTGTCTGTCTGTCGGTCTGTCTGTCGGTCTGTCTGTCTGTCCAGTTAAGAGGTTGGTGCAGAACAGCTCTTAATGTTGAACCTTTTTTGAGATTCAACATTTAGAGCTGGCGATGCCATTCATGGCAATGCAATGAGATTGCATTGCCATGAATGGCACTTCAGAGCAGGACATGAAGCTGGATTCAACTGGATCGACATCAGGTGATTGCTGACAATCAATACATAAAGAGGCCGTAGCGAGTTCAAGACCTGTGTTTAACTGACTCTAGTAGTGGTAGCACAGCTGTTTGAGCCAGCAGAGGGCCCTGCCCACCTCCAGACCCAACGTGGAGACACACTCTCTCTCCTCCCTCTCTCTCTTCCTCGCTCTCTCTCAAAGAAACTACATTTCCATGACGGCAGCAGGAGGCTGGGTGAGCGCAACGAGGTGGGGCGTTTCCACGCAGTGTGAAGCAACAAGTCGTTCAGACTTACAGACAGTGGTAGGGCAGACAGGTGGTGCAGGCACCGAGCAGCACCTGGTCAATGGGGAGTCCAACCTGCTGAAATGGAAGGAGTCAAATAACTTTGAATCATCTCAGAGCTCATTTTTTTCTCCCACCCTTTTTAACTTTATTTTCACCTTTTTCATTTGGTCGAGAAGTTCTTCTTTCGGTGCGTTTTGGACTGGATGCTTCTCTCTCTCGTGAGGTCTGTAGTAGTTTAAAGAAAAAGAAAGATGGCTCTCGCCAGATTCAGCAAAATCCTGCGTCTTCCAACCCTGGAGATCAAGAAGAGAGTAAAGCAGTACGAGCACGTCCACCGGGACATCAACCCCAACGACATATGGGAGATATTGGGCGAGCTGGGCGACGGAGCGTTTGGGAAGGTCTACAAGGTGAGATGGAGCTCGGAATTACGAGGCACCTGTGTAGGGCCCCCCCATGTTGAAGAGCGACTTTTCGGGCTCCAGGTTTATTGAGTGGCGCACCTGTTCCCAAGTTATGTAACATTTTAAAGCCACTCTTAAGCTCTCTCATGAAGCTGATATATGCGGTGAAATATTGTCCTTTACAGCCCATAGCTCTTGCGTCACTTAGTTGTCTTATACCACCTACTTTCTTGATATACTTTATATAAATATTGCTCTCAAATAGACCATTTGAACCAGCAAAATAGAAGTCAAAGAGATGTATCACTATACACAGTCAAATTAAATAATAACACTGTATGAATGTAAAAAAAAAGTACAGCAATGTACAGAAATTAAATGTAAGGGCTGTGAAGTAGGTAGAACTTTATTGACTGTCTTGGAATCTCAGGCCTGGTGACTATAATACAAGCTGTTAATCTTTAAAGTTTTGAGGGACAGGGTGTTTCCCTTGTATCAAGTTTAAAACACCTGTGGGAGGAAGTGTGGCAGTAAAATGCGTACTTTTTCATGGATAAACCTATCCTGAAAAGAGGCGTGACCTACCTGTGGATGCCTCTCAGTATCATTGGCATAATGACTAATATTTCTGCTATGTGGTCAGTCCAGGGCCATAGCATAGAAACACACATGATCATTCACCATCTTGAGGTTGCATTCTCTTTAGTAGAAACTCCTTTTTCCTCTTTCACCAAGATTGACTGTTTTACAATATCATGCTCTTTTTGTGTAACATCTGTCGTGATGTCCCTCTGCAAGTCCTGTCACCCACCCACAACCCGCATCCCGAGGCAGTGAAGGTGAAAGTGCTTCTTCCCCTGTCCCCCCCCCACATCTCTGCAGCAGCATTTTTGGCTCTGTGGAGTTATTTCATCTGGCTCTGTCCGCTGCTCAGCCTCCTGTGTGAAGCGAGGCACAGGCACTCTGTGTCTGCACCGCCTGGCCGAGCACAGTGAGAGTCTTTGACACATTGCCGGGGCCCTCAGTGGAAGAAGTGATGCCTCACCAGAGGCCTGCACCCTAACAGAAAATGTAGTCTTTCTGCCGGACCCCACCTTGTTTAGGCATTTTGTTTTTGCGGCACAGGCCATACATACAGGCAGGCGCTGCTGCAGGGGCACAAACGGGGAGACGGAGTTATGAAAGTGCACGACTGTGGCTGCTTATGTAGCCACAGGTTTGAGTTGGATATTGCATGAACTCTCCTCCTATAATATATCTTTTGAGCAGAATGAACATGTGAGTGTCCTGTGGGTAGTGTTTTGACAACACAGAAAATAATGTTAGCAGGAAACAATCTGTGCTTTTATTTTTGCTCCAGGCTCAGGGTCTAAAACTGAGTCTGCAACAAACAACTTTTTTAAAATTTTGAATCACCTGATCCACGCATTATCTTTCTTGCTTATACTTTGGTGTCAGGGGGTCAACTGGAGCCTATAGTGCACATAGGGTTAGGGTTAGGGAGGGAGGGACTGCACTCCAAACACGTTGCCAGTCCATCACAAGGCACCCACACACATTCTAATTGACCTTAAGATACACTTTTATGGACTGTATACGAGTATACCAGGAGAAAGCGCCCCAGACCGACGGGACCTTCTTGCTTTGACATGACAGCACTAACCGCAATGCTCTTCTAGCATTCCTCAAATACCTTGTTTTGTCCATACCTCAAATGGCCCTTTCAACCAACATAACTTCAACGCTGATATTGATATGGTGCTTAATTTGGAGACATTCTTTCTTTTCCCCCCACCAAAAAAATAGTTCCCCGAAAATAGTTCTAGTATAGCCAAACTTTTTTGTTGGTTCAGGGGTAAGAATCAGCAATGTTATAGGCTGGGGACGGGGTTATTGAGACCACTGAAAACAACAAGTCTGACATTTTTCTTCTCACACTTTGCAAGAATAGCTGTGGAAGTGATGAAACGGCAGCCTATGAAGCTAAAGAAAGACTATATGGCGTAAATAAAAGTGACTGAAACAACAACAACAAGGTGGCCGAGGAGAAATCAACATTTTGATGTCCTAGACTCAGCTGTCATGGACACACCAGTGGCAGTGAAACTGATGTTTATAGTAATGTAATGATGTAGCTTTCGAGCAGTGAAAAAGCAACTGGTTCTCAGTTATTGTCACAGAGGACTAAAGAAACCAGCAAATATTGAAATTAAGAAGCTGGTGTCATAAAAGTTTGACTTAATAACCCCAAAACATACTCAAATATTTATTTCCAGATGGTCAAATTCTAATCAATTATTGAAGTAGCTGATTAGCTAATAGCTAGCTTGATTAGCTGATAAGTTATTGCTGCTCTAGTCTGGACATGAGGCCCTGTAGATTTTGAGCCCACCTCATGCCTCCATTTCTTTAACCCAGAGCCTTCTTTAACCCAAGTGCAAAGCTCAGAGGGTTTTGTTCTAATCAGATATTTGGACATGATTCCATTTGAATAATCATCTCCTTGTCTGAGATCTAATGCAGCACTGTTTCATTTGTCTTCTACCGCCGTAAAGCCTCTTTGCTGGCTTCTGTTTCCTCTCGAGTGAGAGGTCTGGAGGAGGCTCCACATTTCCACACCTGCATCTGTCAGATGTCAGGAGAGCAGAGGGGAGGGAGGGGGAGGCAGAGTGGGAGCAGATGACGACCAGGAGAGGAAATCGTGGGACTCCATCGGGGGGCTGCTTCCTCTCACACCTCCTGAACCCTCGGAACATTCAGCTCGTCTGTGGGAGTGAAAGGCCTCGAGTGGTGGTTCGCGCATATTTTCCGTTGTTAAGGCGTTTGATAGAGCAGGCGTCAAGGAGGCGGGCGGGGAATCAGCTGTTTGAGGCCGATCAGGCTGTTGGGAGTCTAATAAAAACCTGCGTTTGGATGTGGGGACAGGAAGCGGGGCGGCGACACCAATCGCCTCTTTGGAAAGCGATGAGCTCTTGACGTTTGCATGCGTTTGGAGCGTCCGGCACCTCTCCCTGGGCAGCTCCTTTTGTTTCCAACATCTGTCTTTGAGATTCAGCGCAGGCCTCCTTTCGACTCTCTAAAGGTTAATGTCACCAGAGGGAGAATAACAACTCACTTTCTTCCTTGAGGGGGGTGTTGTTTGGGACAAATCATGCTTGCATGTGCAGGCACATTGTGAAAAAGAGAACTCAAAACAAAACCTTCATTGTTGTGTTGGAATTGTTGTGTTCTGCTGTGTTTCTGTTGGATTGTCCTGGAGGTGTAGCAATAGATGAGAGGTCCAAGACCAAGATTTTCCACCCTTTTATCTAATCTTTGTACCTTTGCAGTGTTTCCCCTACTTTCTTATTGTGGGGGTGCGGGGGTTAGGGTGTGTTGTATTTCATACTTGTATTTCAAATGGTTTCTTCCAGTGTCTGAGGGAGTTTTCTCTAACTGTGCATCAAGGTCGATTGGAGGCTCCCAGAAATCAGACACTGACACTGTTAAACACTGTTGGATAGAAATCAGATCAGATACTGCATGGGTCTTTTCAAGTCATAACATTTAAGAATCGCTGTCTAGGTTTTGCTGCTTGTTTTTTTTTTTTTTTTTTTTCCAAGGTCACCTTCCGCAACAGGTGTCTGAGTTGTGATAAGGATAGCTAAGAATTTAGTTCTTTCATTTATAGATTCCGTAATGCACTATTTAACATAAGTGAAGCAGAGGCAGACCCGTCATTGGTAAATACAAGACCAACACAGACAGAAACACACGTGTGTAGAAAAGCTGTTGTTGACATTCTCAGGTTTTCTGTGTCACAGCGTTACAGTATCGGTGTCCACCATAAGCCTGGCCATTCTGGTCATACTGCTGCTGAACAGAGTCAGTGTTGTTCACAACAGACTCTTTGCCACAGGTTTTGCAACATGTCCGCATTTCTCCGATTGCTTCGACTCAGGATAGATGCTAAATGTGAGATATAACCTTCTCTCCGAATCTGGTTTAATGGGCATATTTAATGTTCTTATCATGGTCCAAGAACCTTTCCAAGTGTGGGTGTCACCACTTTCCCTGTTGACTGCATTGTAAACTCACATTTAGACTGTATGTTGGTAGCATCGCACCACAACCCTGTGGTTGCTCTGGAAAAAAAACAAAAGACACAACCCAGATGTTTCCATCTCGTGTTCATTCTCACCTTAACCACAAAGGCGATTCTCTGTCTGGGCTGACATGACAGGAGAATGCCTCACTTCCCGTTCATGCTGTGTGTCATAGGATGTTTTCAGTGTTTTTGTGAGCTCATCAGCCAGTGCATGCTTGCACTTGTAGGACGCAGTCTGTGTGTGGTAGAGAGAGGGTGCGTGGCTGCATCTGAAGCATGAAGCAGCAGGGCTGCGTGGTTCCCCCTCACTTATTAATGCGCCACGTGCTGCTGAGCACGTTGTGCACATTGTCTGTGGGCCTGCGCAAGCTGTGATCTTCCTTTTGAGTTAAATTCTCACAGTGAGATGTAAACCACAAAAGATCTTCTAACCAAGGCTCTTTGATTTAATTGAGAATTCGAAAACTTGGATAGAAGGTGCTGTTCTCTTGATGGAGATTTATTGGAGTCTAGTCCCGGTTAATTCAGGCATATTATGAACAACAATGTGCCTTGTGCGAACAATACTAAAAATGGGAAAACGCATCTAGATACCTCTGTTGATTTTTGAGTTACTTGTGTCAAAGAGTGTAAAAACACTGCAGTTACAGAGCTTTTAAAGAGAGAGGTCAAGTAACCAAGATACTGTGTTGTGGCTTTAAAGGAACAGTCTGTTTTTTTTACCATAACCTTTCCCTGAGCCAATTTAAAAAGAACAGATCTGCCTCTTTTAGATAGTTGCATTGAGCCCTGATGTCACACATGGCAAATATGGGGCAAGAGTAGTCCTGCTCTGACAGATGGGGAAGAACAGCTTATGGAGGAGGAAAAAAAAAAAAAAAACTCTTCAAACACGATGATCCTCTTCAGCTAAGTGAAAGAGAAACATGCTGGGTGCTGTCAGAGCGGAGGCGGAGGGCACAGGTCGCAACATCCTCTTTGCGAAGGAAAGCCACAAGGCTTGTGTGAAATGCTGTGGCACTAGTTTAACATGCAGCAGCACCACAAAGATGACCGTTACAGCCTGAGTTGAAACTCTGGCCCTTAATCTCAGGGACCAGCTGGGTCCATCGGGGGCTGATAAGAGCCCTGCGGGGTGGGTGTAGGCCCAGCTTTTAGGTTCAGTCCCCTCTGTTGTCATTTTGGCATTTTTTGTTACCGGCACTTAGACATACCTGTTCTGTGCATCGCATGCATAAACCAGTGACTGAGGACTTTCACAAGAATTTATGATCCCCCATTCTGAGCCTCTTAAGGTCGGAGTCCAAAACATAATGACAAACTGAGGTGATAGCCTATACTTTTCCACCTTCTCAGCTCCTCCCTACGGTATACGAGTGAGCAGTAAACTGTGTTGCAAGCGCATGTTCTGTGCAAAGTTATTTCAGTTCGAGATGGAGTTCCACCGATTAATCTGGCATCTTGCAATACCTGTCTGAGCCCTGTATGAGCCCTCCGAGCAGTTGTTTCTTGTGTTTTAAAACTGACGGCTGCGCTCAGGAAGCACAGCTCAACTGTCACTAGATTCATGCTTTTGAAATACAGTTCAACCGGGTATGAATAATTGAGCGGGGCAATGTAAGTGTGTGTTACTTTCTTTCAAGGCTGTCTGTTTCAAATCACAATTTCCTGCGTGTTTGACCTCCTTTGTGCTCGTCACTGTACACCTCAGGGTCCTGAATGTGGATCGCTCGGCCGCGTCAGACACAAATTTCACATCCTGTGATGTGATCGCGGGGCGTTCGAGCCGTGCTTTGTGTACAAAGTCATTTGTCGTGCAGTCGCTGGGTTGCAAAAGAGAGGAAGAATCTTGCAGGAACAAGAGCAGGAACATGCACCCTTGTTGTTTCAGTTTATCAGGGTTGGCGTTTTCTGGAAATGCCACACAGAAGGATCCACTTTGAGACAATTTCCTGCACAGTAGGTTTGAAGTATATTAAGAATTTCCTTTTAAATTGAAGTCACTTTGATTGCGCTTAAAGCCACAACCTAAGCAACAGACCACACATCAGGCCTGTGCACGAGCAGCATAGTCACTGCACAGTCAAACATAGTATAAATCCAGCTCAACACAAAAGCCCCAATTTGGTGTTTTTCTTAGTCACTTGGGAGGGATGTCACATTGCCATAAAAGCATTATCACATCCACGCTGAAATACACGCCCATCTTTCTGCTGGGGAGGTTTTCATATCTGACCTCTGCCACCACAGAAGAAAAAACTTTTCTTAATGATGCATTTAACATAGTTGGAGTAGTTCTAGTTAAGAGAGGCTGTCATTTGTGTTACTTATGTGGACATATTTAACACAGAAATTTAGTGGATTAAGACTACTTGTTTATTTGTAGAAGACTGACTATTTTTGTTATTTAGTATTTAGGAAAGTATACTTATACTTACTATACTTACTTATACTTAAAAGTATTTATACAGTATATGCTAATGTGACATAGTGGAAGAGAGGTAAACTCTTGTGCTTCATAGCAAGAAGGTCCTTGGTTTGAGGGCCTTTCTGTGTGAAGTTGCATGAGTTTTCTCTAGGTAGTCTTGTTTCCTCCCACGACCTAAAAGCATGCGTCTTTAGATGAATTGGATTCTCTAAATTGCTGTTCCTTTGATGTGACAATGAGAGTAAGCAAGGTTTGTGCTCTGCTATGCACCAATAACCTTTCTGGGAGATCCCCATGACCGTGTCAAGGTGCAAAGCAGGTCATGGATGGATGAGTTGAAAATTTTGAAAGTACATGACAGGGGCATCCCCTCCTTCTCCAGGGGAAGTGGCATTTTGCTAGCACTGAAACTCCACCCAGAATTCCTCCAAAACGTCTAGCACACCAACTTTAAAAGAACAAGACAACAACAAAAACTTTTTTTTTCCCGTGTTTTGAGCGCACACAGCCTCTGCTCGTGCACCTTGTTGCTCTTGAGTGAGAGATCATCACCTCTGAGCAGGCGCCTGCTGTCAGGGGTGAGCGTTTATCAGCTTCTGTCATTACCACGGAGCCGAGAGCTGCATTCCTGCTCCCAGACGCATGGGCAGAGCCCTCAGAGGAGGGGCGGCTTCCAGGTTTATGTTGGGGCAAAGGTCTCACACACACACACACACACACACACACACACACACACACACACACACACACACACACACACACACACATTGCCTCGGAGGGAGATGTGTGTGTATGTGTGTTTGTAGGGACTGTAACACAGAATACAGGCTGAAAATCCACGTCAGCATGTGGTATGTTCATTCAGCCTGGAGGTGAGTGACCCCTCTGTGTTGACGGATTCGGGTTTGCCATCTGGTCCGCTACAGCTTATCGATTATGTCCTCGTTCCTTTGAAGCTCCACTCTGAACTGACACATTCCTCTTAATTGTTTTGTAAAAGTAACAATAAAAATTAATTGACAGGCAATTTTAGGTTAATTTTTAACTCGCCAAGGGATTTTTTTCCTCATTATTTAGAGACCAGGGTTCCTGCTTTGGAGTCAACACACACCCACGGCCGTTATAAATGAATACCTGAGTCAACGCAGACACAGTATTAGACAGTATTATTCCCATCTTGATTCATTTCGAAAAGGCTTTGTATGCCTGAATACAGACTGACACATGCTCTAAAGGCTGGGTGTGTGTGCCTTTTATATGCCTGTGTTTACTCAGTCCACCAGATCCTACACACACACACACACATACACACACACACACACACACACACACACACACACACACACACACACTCACACACACACACACCTACACACACACACGGTTCAGCATGTCTGTATACCAGCTCGAGCTCAGTAACATCTGCCCACAGCAGCTTCGCCCTCTCCAGAGCTTTTTGCCTGCTCCATTGTGGATTGCGGCCTTCGGGGCAGACAGTTAGTGAAAACAGATGGATGAGTATATGTGACAGATGGGGTGAGGATACAGGCAGGGGTGACAGACAAATTGGGTGTGAGGGACAAAAGATGGCAGGCATGGCAGACAACGAGTGATGAAGCGGGAGGATGGAGAGGTGTGTTGTGCATATGCTAGAGGATTAACTACGATGGCGAAAACAGTGTTTCCTGTCAGATGTTTAAAAGTAGTCCCACATTTTGGGAGGGGGGGGAATAAAACTATGATTGACAGAGAAGTAAAATGAAAGGAAGACCTGGAGAGACATCTCCTTTTATTTCTCCCTCAGTGCGAATTATTGATGGACTTTTAGAGCTATTACCGGCTACTTTTTAATCGTCGTCTGTGTCTCCATTCTGCTTATCTTTGGACACACAGACTCCATAAGCTCATAGGTTGGGTCATTGCTTCCATGTGGCGTAAAAACACACCATGTGGAGCCTTTTACTTACGCCAAATTAGAAAGCTGTGCATTCGCTTGGAATGCTCTGGCACCAGGTTCAAACTGTAGTTGGAGTGGGAGCGTGTCTCCAGTTTTCCTCTCAGCGAGAGCCCGGTCACAGATGAGCAGGGAAAACAGTCCCGGCCAGAGACGAGCTGCGAGATGGAGCAGAAAGGAGTCTTTCTGATCTCCATGGAAACGGGAGTCAAACAAAGCCCAGGACTGTTGTTGTGCTCTGGAGGAGCAGCTAAAGTGAGTGGTTAACGGTTCTCTCTCAGCCCTCTCTCTGCGGTGTAATAGATTACACCGTTTTCTGAACTTCTCACTTTAATATGACGTGCCTAAAGGAACTGAGAAGGAAATATAGCAGCTGTTGACATTATCCTGTATCCTGTATATTTGTTTACTTTGTTTCTAAACTAACTTTGGACCAATCATCTTACTTGACTTGCAGGTTGGTGCGATTGTTGTCACAGCTTGCGTCAAAATCTCAGCATCCTGCTGTGTTCAAAGCACTCCCTTTCAAAACAGTGTTAACATTTGCTGAGGGATTTATTTACCACCAACTTGAATGAAATAATCTAACGAGGTAACACCATCTTTGATATTCCTTTCATTCAGTTTAGTTGAGGCAGGTTCCTATTCATCTCTGTTATTTGGTGCTACAGATGATTATTTTTGTGTGTATATTTTCCTCCTAGTGCTTATTTTTAGGGGCAGCACGGTGGTAGTACTCACTTTAAGGCTGCACCAGAAGGACTTTCTCTGTGGATTTTGCATGTTCTTTCCATGTCTGTGTGGGTTTTCTCCAGATACCCTGGTCCCCCCCACCTCCCGCCCAAAAGTCCAAAAATGTGCCTGTTGAGGCTAATTAGAGACTCTGAATTGCCCCAAGGTGTGAGAGTGAGAGTGAATGGTACCCTGTGATGAACTGGTGACCTGCTCAGGGTGTTTTCACTGCCTTTGTCCGACGTGTGCTTGGATGGGGCTCCCGCAGACCCCTGTGACACCTTTCTAAGGTACAAAGCGAGTGGGATAATGAATCAATGCTTTTCAGCACGTCTGAAGAGAGGAAGCATCGTTCTGGTTCTTTGGTTGTCAGGATGTGCAGCGAGGTTGGTAGCAGAGGAACAGAAAGTGTTTCAGCCTGACCCTAAATGTCACTCGTCTGACACCGCCCTCATCGATCAAAGGTATCGATCGGTTACCCAGAAATCTGCTTCTGATGGGAGGAGGCCGTAGCCTCGGCTAAACCTTTTTTTAGAAGTGTGCAGTGATTAAAGAGCGTGACGAGGGCGACGCTTCCTCCTGCAATTATTTCCTCCTTTCAGACGTCTCAGTGTACACCCCCGCGTGCTGATGTCACCGCCAGCTTGTAGGAAGTCAGGGGGTCCCATGCGAGACACAATGAGGCATTTCGAAGCAATTTCCTCTCCGCACGGCGTCTGCAGTCAGTGAGGCGCACGCATAAACAAACATGCTGCAGGACTGTCATTTGCGTGGCGCATTCCCCCCTCGTCACACACACACACACACACAGACACAAAAAATGGCTCCACATAAATGCTAACGTCTCGGAGTCCACCTTCTTTGTCCACACCCCCCGCCCCCTCCTCCTCCAGCCCCCTGAGCCATCTGAAGGCCAGAGGCACATTCCTCAGCCTCGTTCCCACTGAGATGTAAAGGTGTGTGTATGTGTGTGTGTAAGAATGCCCTTGTTTAGTGGGTTGGGGGTGGCTGTCAAGACCAGGCAACAGCAGAAGTTACATTTATGAGGTCCAGAGTTAAACCATGGCCTTATGTGCTTTTTCGCAGTTTTCATCTGTTCACATTCAAACATGCACAAACCCGGGAAGTAAAACATACTGAATGTCGAGCCCATGTTTTTCTACATCAAATGACCGAAATCCCCCTTCTGGGGACTTGTCACCAGGTTTATTTTTTTCCAGTCAGAGTTAATAATGTTGATGTCTGGATGTCATCCACTAACATCTGTTCATCCATCCATCCATCCATCCATTATCTTACACACTCGTACCATGACCGAGTCAAGGGGGTCTGCTGGAGTCTGTCCCAGCACACCAATACACCACTATCTGCATTCATTTATTATTTTTACCCCAGAGGATTGGTAGAAGCTGTATAGACAAGTTTATCTAATCTTCAAACTGGCTGCAGATTAGATTAATTTGGGAGTGATTGTGTTTCATGACTGATTTGTGGCTCTTCATTTTGATAAGGCATTCGTATCTCTTTTCTGCTGAAAAAACACAGTGATGTCACCCGTTCAGTTTATTCAGAAAACAGAAATGAACGGGGAGACCTGTTGCTCTTGTGTTTTGTTTTTTTCATGTTGGCTTTTTGAAAATGTGTCTACAGTGGTGTAGTCAAACCAGACGTGGAAACATCTCTACGTATCATGTTAAAAGCCCTTCGTGGTTTTTTGGGGCGGCTGCGCTAAGCCTAATAAGCTGCTGCGGGTTTGATGTTTTGTGTGCGATGCTGTGTGAGCACGCAATCGCAATCTCGAGCGCTTGCACTTTTGAATCTGTGTAACGTGCGTACTTGGTATCGGATGTCTTTCCATGCATTAAAAGATCATAAAAACCGGGGCCGAGGATTGATAAAATAAATCTATAGATGCTCTCCTCAGAGACAACATTACAACAGGCAGGAACTGGGAGAGTATGAGAGCTCGTCTACCTCCTCTGCTCTCACGCTGGAGGCACAGGAGAGGGCTGTGAGTAGCACCGAGCTGCGATTGTGGCTGGCCGGCCAAAGTGTCCGACGTCACGGCTTGTTAACAAACCGACTGATGGTTTGACGGCAGCAGGAGACGTCCTGTTGACTCGCTCAGTGGGCGAGGCTGCCAGGGGTCGGCACGGCGTCTCCACAGCACTGTTTGACAAACACACACACACACACACACACACACACAGATGTGCACTGACATAGTCATGGTGAACTGAGATCAGTTCAGGAGTGTTTTTTTTTTTTTTTGCCGTGAGCCTGCTGTGTTTATTCAGATGTTTTCCCACAGCCCCCGTAAAAGCGTGGAGGCATCGGACCCCACCAGGCTGTTTAGTCTGCAGACTTCGCGCAGGTCAGTGGGTGGAGGTAAACACATGAGCACAGCCGAGTCTCTTCTGTTCTCTGAAACCTCGAAAAGTGAAATTGTCCTGGACTTTGGTGTTTTGTCTGCACCGGCTGCCCTCCGAGACCTCTCCCTGGACACGTGGTCCTGTCTGCATACGTACAGCGTTGCCTTGTTTACCCGCAAACTCCATTCATCCAGCATTAACAATGGTCCGCCTCTCGCCTAAGCAACGAGCTCAACGTCGTGCTTCACGTCTCGAGTCACACCACGCGCTGGGTGTTTTGATGCTTCCCAGAAAGGCGCTGAACACTCTGATCCTGTTTACATTTGCCTCCCTTTATGCCTCAGAATCACTGGGAAACCTCCATCCGTTCCAGTGTGTCTCAGTGTAGCCGCAACTTGCACTTGAAGGTTTTTGTGGTTCCTCCTTTCTCCCTTAGTTGTTCATGGAGGGTGTGGAGTTTCCTGTTTTGTCTCTAGATGTTGGTTAGTCAACATTTTTAAGTGCTTGTCCCGCATCTTGTGATGTTTGCCAGAAGCACAATGAGCCGATCTTTGAGGAACTGTATAGATGACTTTTTTATTCTTTTAGCATCTTTAACTTTTTAACTTTAGCTCAGAGTGATTTTGGAATTGACAGATCTATTGGAGGCCTGCTATTTTGAGGGATGATGGACAGATTACATATCATTATTAACTACTTGCAATGCGCAAATGAATTCCAGTAAATACCTCAGATTGTGTCAGACTGTTCAGAGATGACATTGTATAAAATCATTGTTGAGTCCCTCTTATGCCAGGAAAATTCAAAACATTTTTTGTACATATTGAACACACATGCTTTGTTTTCATGACAAGGTGAGAAGGTGATGTGGAAGGGTTAAATTGAGCAACTAATGACGCTGAATGTGAAAAACATATCATATTAACAGTGATTATTTGTCTCTTTCAAATTAAACCGTAAGTAGAACCAAGTTCTGCAAGTTAATATTTCACCGGTTGACAGACCTTGACTCATTAATCATGCATTGAATTTAACGTTGCTCTGTTTGTTCATCTCTCAGGTCAAGAACAAAGAGACCGGAGCACTGGCCGCGGCCAAACAGATCGAGACGAAATGCGAAGACGAGCTGGAGGACTACATGGTTGAGATCGACATCCTGGCTAAATGTAACCACCGCTACATCGTCAAGCTGCTCGACGCCTTTTACCACGACAACACGCTGTGGGTAGGTAACGCACACACATTTATAAAAGACCAGTTAAAGACTGTTTACTTGACTTGTTTTGACCAGTCTTGAAAATCACTGCAGGTTTTGGTCCAAAGCCCAGACAGTCTGTCGTGCATCTGCACAAGGACACTGTGGACCTTATCTGCTGTCAACACTTTTAGACAAACCTCACAAGACGTATCGTTCTCGCCGTGTTGATGAGTTTCTGTGTCCGTCTGCTGAGTTTTCTTTGCCACAGAACCACAACACACAAATCTCTGGGGAGGAGGAAAAACAGATCTCGTAGCCTCGTATGTTGGCCTGGCTTTGTCCTATGATGTTATTTCACCGCAACTGTATCTCAACCAGAGTATGTTTCTCCTACATATGCAAGCCCTGTTGAAAAATAAAGATAAGACAAGTGGGCTGCCTAAACGGGGATGACACAAGAGCCCCAGGGTGATATAATGCATCAGAAATGACCCAGAATTAAGCCCAATGTTACAGAAAGAACATGGATCGATTTCACTCCGGCACTCTCTCCTCTCGTCTTCTCCTCCCTCCCCGTGCTCGCTCTCTGGGTCGTGTGTAAACTTTAAAACTCCTCTGTAATCTCCCAGTCTGGCCGGGCCAAGGAAAATAATAGTGACCTCATGCTGGGGCATGACCTCGAATATCTGAGGAATTACAAGCCAGCGTTATGACTAAAGATAGTTGCCGTTAGTCATTTTTTTTCTCCCCCCTCATATGAGTGTAAGATTTACAGTTTTGAAGATTTGTTTTAAGCCTTTCTCAACAAAAATGTGTTTGAAGAGGGAGTGAATTCATTGAATTTATTCACTCGGTCTTTTATTTTTCCTGTCGTCAGTTGACAGAGCAAGAGCAATTGTTGAGGTCAGGACCACTTGAAGACTGCTGCTGTCCTGGTTGATTGGGGAACGCCCCTTGTTACCATAGCGACGACGAGCACAATTTTAATGCCACCATAAACAGGGTTTGAGCGGCCGCTTCACCCGAGTTGCAACAGAAGAGCCATGGGTGTATCTGCCTACAGCTCAGCCAAACCAAGTCACATTGGTTAAAGAAAAGCTTCAGTCAATCTACTGTAAACGGTACACGATCTGCTGCCTCTCTGGAGGTATTCCTGCTCAAGATGTCAACTTATTGTATGTCATGTTTTTGATGTAGAATCTTCTATAGGTTACTGTCACTGCCTCATAGAAAACGCTGATCCGTGTTTCAAGACTGCAGTGCTTTTAAGGTGAAGTAGCAGCAGGAGGACGTTTGGCTTGAATCAGCAGTAACTTCATACAGTTTTGACACAGTGTTAAAGGGAAAACAAGAAGCTGCAACAGTGGGAGAACCACACTAGGGGGGCACTGTGGGCCAAATCTGTGGCCAAACCCATGTAGAGGCAAGCAGGAACTCTAAACGCTAGTTTATCCAAACTGTCTGAATCTGAATGATAAATCCGCTATATAAAGCTATGTACGTACATAGAATTTCTTACATCGCTATAGCATTGAGCTATAGCTGATAGAAAAAGACAGTGAAAACAAGCTTTTTTTCCTTTGTAGCGACGGAAACCTGTAAAACATTTTGACTAAACCTGGTACAATGTATTCTCGGCCTTCCTAGTTATTGGCTGAATGACTTAAAATACATTACAGCTTGACACAAACATGACGCAGCTCTCGTATGTAGACATGACACCTCTGTGAACACACACACACACACACAAACTCAGTCATTGCTCTGAATGTGAAACACTGTGTGAAGTTCACATCACTCAGAATTAAACTGTGAAATTGTTGGTTTGTACTTATAAATCACATGGGCACACACACCTCCCTGCAGTCTGACCACATGCTTCCTGTGTGTGTGTGTGTATTTGTGTGGCTTCAGACTGTCAGCTTCTGCTTTACTATTTCACGTCTAAGTCTTATGCGTTCTCCCATTTCAGTTTGTTCTTCATCTTCTCGTATTCAGCCTGTACTTTTGAATTTCAACGTACTTTTCTGGGCGAGTCCAGAGGCTCGCAGCCAAGTAAGTGCAGAAGAGCATCTGACCAGCTGTAGAATGATTATATACAGTGGTGAACACCCTCTGCTCCTCCTCTTTCTGAGTGTGTCCCAACAATTAGCCCAGTGGTTGGCGGTCAGGCCTCGGTAACCTCCGGCTGGCCGGACTGGGCAGGGGTGAGATGATGCATTCCAGCGCTGACCCACCCGTTCTGCTTTCTGCTGGATAAGAGAGGGATCGAAGAAGATGAAGGAAGAGGGGGAGAGAGAGCAGAGAAGGGCTGTTTGTTCGCTTCCAGGAACAATCTGGTCTTGAGTGTATAGCGAGGCAGCCAGGCCCGCAGCGTGAGAAAAAGAGGGCCTTTGCTACGGGGACCAGGACTGCTGACATAGGCACACTGAGAAGAACAGAGAGGAAGTGAGAGAGATAGAGAAAGAGAGTGTGTGTGAGAGAGAGAGAGAGAGAGAGAGAGAAGGGTGGAGACCAGTTAAACAGATGAGAGAGACAGTAAACAAAGAAGAGGAATTAAAATGTAGCTCAGCCTGCTTGTTCTAAGAATCAAGTTACAGTTAATCCAAAGGCCGATGGTGATGCTCTGAGTAATACTATTACACATTAAAGTTATTTATATCATTGAAGAGTAAAGAAACACAGATTTGATTGATTGATATTGATTGATAAATCCACCCATTCATTTTCTGTACAGTATACCTAACCAGTGTTGCTAGGGCTCTGCTTGAGGCTGCCACAGCACACAGAGGGTGCAACTTGGTCAGGTCTCCAGCCCATCCTGGGGACTGACATACACACCATTCACACTTACACTCACATTTAAGGGCACTTTACAGTCTCCAATTGACTTATACATGCATGTTTTGGGACTACTGGGGGAAACCATAGGCCCGATCCCCAGTCATATCCAGGGGGCCAACCAATGTCCTTCTTGTTGTGAGGCACCGCATCAACCGGCAAAGAACTGTCTCCCAGATTGATATACATACTATACAGCTTTTCCACAACAGTCCAGTATATGTGTCTCATTGTAATTTGTTTTGAACAGCCTTTAATTTGACTCAAGTCATTGCAAACTTGCCGGTTGTTTGCGGAGTTTTCATCATTTGCATAAAGCAGAGTTGGAGGGAGCACACGTAACTGAGGCTTCTATTCCCTAGAAATGAAAATAGATCTTTGGCATGTATCGCATACACGCGTCCCTGAACCAGTGGCTTTGTTCAGACAGGTTTTATATGGTCTTACTGTATTTCCTTCTTTTTAAAAAGGTGGGGAAAAAAAAGTATTCCCTTTCCTAAGCAGGTGTTTGTTGGCAAACGGCCTTTAGCCTGGTGACAAAACGAGGTGGGAAATCATGAAAGTACAAGAACACTGCAGTGTCAGCGAGGTCTGCTTCATTTAGTTTAAGCTTTGTAGACTGTGTCTAATTTGCTCTGGCTTGTCTCACAAGAATAAAGGAAGTGCTAAAAACTTGGAGACGTTATTTATCGTAAGGCGACAGCTTGGCTCAGAGCGGCCATTCCCTTAGATGAGATTCTTCTCTTGAGTGTAAAAAAAAAAAAGAAAAGAAAAGAAAAAAGAATTGAATCAGTGTGCATAACTTTAAGTAGTGTATGGCTCTGCTAGAACAGGTGGTGTTTGATTCTGTTTGTTTAGTCACCGGTTCATGATCTTGTGAGTGCACTTGGCTGCACTTCCAGTATTTCTTTCCAAGCAGTGGTGTCTCAAATGTGGACATAAATAAAACAGAGTGTGTGTGTGTGTGTGTGTGTGTGTGTGTGTGTGTGTGTGTGTGTGTGTGTGTGTGTGTGTGTGTGAGAGAGAGAGAAAGATGGGGGAACGCTTGCGTCTCGCATGTGTGTTCTGCCCATAGTAGGTATGTTTTGCATGTAGCCTGACCAGTCGGGGCGCATTCTTCCGCGCAGAGCGGAGAGTCATCCAGAAATCTGGCTGCAGAGTCACTGACACAAACACAAACCAGTTGCTTCCCACTCGGCCGTGCATCACACAGCTGTTGTATAGTGGTATATTGTGTTACCAATTCATTTAATTCAGGAAATGGAGGAAAGAGGGTGGGTTTTTTTTCTAGCAAAACCCCTCATTTGTTGATTTACCATGCCTCAGGAATGATAAAGAGGAGTCGTCCTTATGCTGACTGTCGATCTGAACTTCATAATACAGCATTGTTTCTCTGGGAGCCGCATGCCATCATCCACATTCCTCTTAAGTGTGTGCGCTCTTGTGTCTTCATATGACTGGTATTCAGGCATTGCCCTTCCTCTGGCATGTTTGCGTCTTTTTAGTGTGTGTCTGGACTGAAACTCCACGCCCTGTCCATCCGATGCTCTGACGGTGTTGTCACTGCAGGCACAGCCCTTGTGATTAAATAAGTGTGACATCACACGCACACACACACTCCACAGGTGTGCGTGCTGCATGCCCCATAGCGGTTGGTTGCTGGTCATTTGAGAACACAGAATTTATCCAGAAATCCTGCTGTGTCTTATTTTGTTTGATCCTGCTCGAATTGAATGAAACATTTTGAGGTTTTTGCGAAAGGAGTGTGTGTGTGTGTGTGTGTGTGTGTGTGTGTGTGTGTGTGTGTGTGTGTGTGTGTGTGTGTGTGTGTGTGTGTGTGTGTGTGTGTGTGTGTGTGTGTGTGTGTGTGTGTGTGTGTGTGTGTGTGTGTGTGTGTGTGTGTGTGTGTGTGTGTGTGTGTGTGTGTGTGTGTGTGAGAGAAAGGCTGACTACGTAAGGAGAGGAAATCAAAAGTGGTTGTTGGATGTTAGAGAATGCATTCCCTGATTCTTTTTATTTCCTTGCCTTTTTTCTTGTGTGTGTGTGTGTGTGCTTTTACTTCACGGCTTAACAGGCGTTCTGCAGTTGTGTTGCAGGAAGTGTGTACAGTTACAGCCTGGCAGGGAATCGGGCATTTACACACACTTTAATAGTGGTTTCAGAAACCAAAACTTTTCTCCTGCGCTGGCACAAAGGAGGCTTGCTTCCAGCTGTCCAACATGCAGATTGTGTGTATTGCTGTTCTTCCAACACATATTTCAATTGTCCAATGTAGAGCAGGGGAAGTGATGGAATAACATTTAAATGCCTGTATCTACAGCCTGAACTGCCAGGAAGGACTTGATTATTTACTCCCGGCTGCAGATGTAAAAGGTCATCAATGACTCTAGACACCGTACAGAAACACATTGTTTTGTTTTGTTTTTTTTTTTTTTTTTGGGGGGGGGGGGGTGTATGAAAGTACATGAGGTTTTGCTGCTGTCACCCATAATGCTTTCAGCAGCTTCCACGAAATACAACATGAGCTCAGACATGTGGAACGTAGCCAACAGATTTCCAAGGTCCTCCCTTCCAGCTTCTGTCCGACTGTTTAACACCCAGCTCTGCTCTCGTTCAGTCATCCATCATTCACTCAAAAGTGTTGTTTTTCACTGATGCTTTTTTGTTCATTATTTGAACACGGTTGTATAATTTCTTTTTATGTTCTGTTTAGTTTATTTTTATTTATATTCATATTCTTATTTTGACTTATTTTTCACCTATTGAAAATTTATTGCATATTTCCTTATTGCATATTTCAAGTGAAATATTCCCCCATTGTGATGATTAAAGGCCTACTCTACTACATTCTAATCTTTTAACCTTCTTGAGCTCTGTAAGAGTCCATCAGGGCACTAGATGACGACTATCAGTTGTGTAATCCTTACAGCTGGGTCTGTAAAACTTCACACTTTCCCCTCTCCTTCCTTTATCCCTCCAGATTATGATCGAGTTCTGCCCCGGAGGTGCTGTGGATGCCACCATGCTAGGTAAGCCTCTCACGTCTTACCCTCCTCACCTTCCTCCCTGTCACTCGACTCGGCCTCTACACCTGTGGCGGTGGTTTGACTGCCCCTGTCCCCTCAGCACCGCCTTTAAGGAAGTGCAGAGGGGACAATGGTGACAATGACACCATTGTTTTACACAGAAGAATCAGAGCATGTTGATCAACCTCCAGGAAAAGACTCAGTCAGTGTTTTTCTCATAGTATTGGTGTTTTGCTTTGTTTATAATCAGCTGCTGCAACTTTGCCAGTCTGAGGCCTCGAATGCTGTAGACACAGTGGATTCCTCCGGTGTGTGGGAATCCCCCCCCCCCCCCCCCCCCCCGGTCTGTTTTTACTTGGTAATCCACATCCTCATAACTGTCTGTAGCCCCTCTGCAGCTAACCAAACACAGACGCAGCAGAATAAAGTCTGCACGGCGGGACTTGCTTGGATGTGCGAAAGCCTTTCTGATCTGGGATTACTGATCCAGCAACACTATCTGAGAGACTCCACTGATATCCCTCACCTTTTTTTTTCATCTTTCATCTCATGAATTTCACACAGAAGATCAGCCCTGGAGGCTTTGTTTATTCGTGATGGTATGCACGCCCAACAGGGAATGTGCAGGATGTGTGTGTGTGTGTGTCCAAAGTGGCCCCTCAGCTGGTTTTCTGACCTCTTATGTTAACTCTGCTCCTGTTCTCCCCTCTCATATTTATCCCCCTTATTTATCAGAGTTGGACCGCGGGCTAACAGAACCACAGATTAAGGTGGTGTGTCGCCAGATGCTGGAAGCTCTGGATTACCTACACGGCATGAAGATCATCCACAGAGACCTGAAGGCCGGGAACATCCTCCTCATGCTGGATGGGGACATCAAACTGGGTGAGGGTTGATTTTTATTTATAGGATTAAGACAATAAACGCATCACCCTGTAGGTAAATGCAATCTGGTATGTTTATAAGATGAATCCACTTATCCAGAGATTTCAAGAGTCAGACAGATGATTTCCAAAAAAAGGCTCTGCAGGTTGAAATGCTGCTTGGCTCCACGTAGCGCATTTTTACAGCAAGACCTCTCCCAGGATTTGAACAAGTCGTTCTGGCTACGTCTCAGACACATGTTCCTCTGAAGCGTCTGCCAAAACACAAGTGATGGTAAAATAATGCATATTTGAAGTGTTTACACTGGTTGCTCAAATAACGGGGTGGGAGAACATGCTGCGGTGCACCACCCTCCTCTGAAGCAGGCTGTGATGCTGTTGAACCAACAAATCTGTCTGTTGAAAACGAGTTGATGAAGAATGTTAAAAATGTGACAAAAATCTAGCAAAGCAGGAATCCTGATGGTTATTACAGGGCAGAAGATGATGAGGGTTTACTGCATATCTTTAAGTCTATGCCATCACTCACAGAGAGAAATACATTTTATGGATAAAATTGTTGTATAAATGGAGCTAATTCTTGATGAACCCTGCACTCCCGCTGCACATTACAGTTTACCTCTTCTCTGTCTTTGGCCTATATGTACGCTGTGCTCACACACATAATCGCATGCACATTGAGGGGCCCGGTATCCCGTTGTGTGGGAAAAATGCATTCTCAGGAGTTTTGCATATTTTCATTTATTGGCTTTTTGAAGAGATCTCGACATTCTTCACATTGCACAGCTGATGTGGTGGATCCAACCCATTCGCAAGTGTGTTTTGGATTAAGGCACACTCTCCAGAGAGGGGAGAAGGTGTTTTTCATGTGCTCTATTTTACAGGCCAGGTAAATAAATATGTGCTGATTTTGTTTTAGTCATCTATTTTTTTTTTTTACATAGTTGCCATTTAAGTTAAAACTAAACTAAAAATTTATTATGAGTAGATAATGGTTTACTTTTTCTTACTTTTCTCTCATTTGTAGACAAAATATAAGCGCTACAGAGCTCCAAATGTGTGTTTTGCTAAGTTTAATTCAATTTAGAATTTCTTGATTTTTTTGTTTTTTTTCTTATTTTCAAACATGCTCACAGAGTTGGATTTGTCTTTCTTGCTCAAGTCATTTTCCACTGTTGTGTATTCTCTCCTGCAACACTGCAGTTTGATATAATCACTGGGAGTTGCCTCCTTGAACTCATTAACCCATGACACTGATTCATTTGCGTTTTCTAAACTCATCTAACTACTCTGTTGATTCAAAGAAGGCTGCAATTAACTGTCACGGAGGTCAACCAAACACATAATCCGCCTATGAAACATTACATTTAACATGTTCTTAAATGCAGCGCAGGTTTTTGCAAACATTTCAGCTTATGTTTAGAAAACTCTGCAGCAATTTATGTATTTTAACAAACAAAAATCCATCTACAAATCAAGGAAGAAAATCAGGAACATAGTGTAATTTTGCTGGTTATTGTATATGATTTCCTCCAGGTTTTTTTATCTGAAATTACTGAGATCAAAATCCTAAATCCTACTAGTATGGGTCCGCAACTGAAACACCTGTTACTGTTTATAGCTCATAGGGTTTAGGTCAGAAACATTGGATAGAACTATAATAGACCCTCTTGAGCAACACAATCTAATCTTGGTTTTTATTGAAAGTAAGAGTAGAGTAGATTAACCCCAATGATGGGGCAAAGGTTAAAGGAACAGGGTGGCAAATGCACCATATTATCAATATATGATGTCACCTCTCCCAAGTATTCGTGTCACAACTCTCGTTTAATGTGCAGTAAAACCAGCGGTGCTATTTATTCTCCTTCGTAGTAAGTTACAATTCCCTCCTGCAAAACATTTGGCTGCTGCACTCCAAATGATATGTTTGAATGGGAAGTCAAAGATATTTGAATTGTAGTCTGTAAAACCAAGACAGTCACTTAAGTCCCCATAATAGAACATGCCAGTTTGTAATTGAGGCAGTCAGCCTGCTGCCATGTGAGTGAAATCCACCAAACACTTCTCAGACCTCAGCCACACATAATATTCTTGCTTTCGATCCGAAAATGTGTTCAGCCAAAGTGAAAACAGCACCCCTGTAATCTGAGGGTCAACGTCTGGAAATCGGGGCAGCTTGTTTAAGGAAATGGGGCTGCAGTAATTTTTTCCTGCGTGTACATGGCATGACAGTTTTACAAGCTCGTACAAGGGTGGAGAAAAAAAAAGATCAAAGCTTCTGGACCGGCGTCTGTCCCTCTTACTGAAAAATGCTTCTGGGCCTCTTTTTACAACTGTCTCACGTCACTCTTTTTTTTTCTTTTGTCTCTTCATTCTTGTAGCTGATTTTGGAGTGTCTGCAAAAAACACCAAAACCCTTCAAAGAAGAGATTCTTTCATTGGGACGCCGTACTGGTAAGCATCATGTAGTACCTTTTTATTAAATTATGTCTCTAAAGACATGATTCATAGCTTCATAGAGTTTGGATGTACATGGACATAAATAAGCAACTGCTGCAACTGTGGTCATTTTCTGAGAACTGAACTGAATTGAACAAATTTAAATAATAGTGTCATATCATCATATCATTTATGCCACATGCATAAAAATGTGTTTTAGTGACATTGCAAAATCTCTTTTGACTGTAGACATGCCAACCATCCCTGTGCTACATGAGGTATACATTACTGCTTGTTGGGGGCAACTTTCCTTCTAGCCAAGTCATCCATAATATTTGACGAAGCATGATGTTGTGTATACACACACGTAACCCCAATACGTCATCTGAGTGCTTTACTTTTCCATTGTTGCCACAACAGTCAAACTCTCTCGTCTGTACCTGAACAAATTCTTTGATGTCACACTGAATGTTGCGCCACACATTGTTTTCCCCTTGCTTTAAATGACTGCAGCCAGTTACTCATTGACTAGAACAGGTTGTCATCCATCTGGATTACCCTCTCAGCTCAGGAAACATGATTGTGGCTTCATTTCGCACAATACTGATTTGTCCAGAAAGGAATATCGCTGGCAGTTTTGCTGTTTACCTTTATTTGCCTTGAATGCCCTGATAAGCAAAGTCAACAACCAACGGAGCAAATTCGTTTCTTTGCACTTGAGTAAATCCAAGAGGCTGTGGCTCATGAGAGCCGTATTGCAGATTGTCGGCAAACATGCTGATTGGGGAAGTGCGCTCGGTGTTTACACAAGCAAAATTAGGAGTACGAGAAGAGACGAATTACTACTTATCCCCTTGCAATTATTGTCTGTCAGTCACTTCCTGCTGCTGCTCAGAGATGGCTGGAGACAGTGAACCAGCCAGTGTCTCTCACTCTGTGTGTCTCGTGTTAAATTTCAGGAAATTATAGGTTATGTATTTGAAAATTGGCGGCAGCAGAGACAAGTGATAGAAACTCCCAATTAGAGATTTTATCCTAAAAACAATCTAATAGAAAGGATTGTATTCTACATTTGTACTAGATGAAGCAAATAGCCAAAGGAAGCTACATTAAAGCTATAAACAAAGCTACTAACTTATCAGGGTTGCTTTCCTTGCCTTTGCCGAATGTGTGTTGGTGCCCCTGAGACACTGTTTTCATGATGAATACAGATAGCTAACTCCTGATAACACTAATGCTCAAAGAAAATGTACTTGAAAGCTAATACTTGATGAAGCTAACACCCAAGGGAAGCTAGTTCCAAGGTTTAAGATAACACCCAAAGAAAATGTATTTACAGCCAATCCTAGATGAAGCCAAAAACCCAAAATAGTTACTTCAAAGCTGATATTTGATGAACACTCAAAGACCAATAGAAACGCACCAATAGAAAGCTAAAGCTAACTTTCGATCAAGCTAATGGCAAACGTTGCACTAAAGAATTAGGACAAAATGATTTCATGATGACAGATGGAGGAAAATAATTTCATGTCTAGAGGTTTGTTTGGTTGACCATAAATGTTTTTTTTTTTCTATGGACATGATGCCTGGACTTGTTACTGCCAACTTTCAGTTTGGGACTCAGCATCCCTCAGTGTTTAATGGTTCCCTATAAATATTAAACATTTGCTTTCTCAGGATGGCCCCAGAGGTGGTAATGTGTGAGACCATGAAGGACGCTCCATATGACTACAAGGCGGATATCTGGTCTCTGGGGATCACTCTGATTGAGCTTGCCCAGATTGAACCCCCGCATCATGAGCTCAACCCCATGAGGGTGCTGCTGAAGATTGCCAAGTCGGAGCCTCCCACTCTAGAGCAGCCACACAAATGGTGAGGATGCATTTGAAATGAATCAGCTGTTACACATCGATCAGTTAATGTATCACAAGAGGGTACTGGGAGAGATGAGATATTTTACTCAGTAAATTGGATTAAATTGCAACAAAAACCTTGTATGTACAAGTCATTCTGTAATCTGTGATTAATGTGTTTTGGGTGGATCTGGTCTAGAGTTCAGTTATTTAATCTTGTTATGATACCACACTTTTACACAACATTCCAGGTATCTATTGTAGACAGACATTCATTGTTTCATATTATCCTCCCCCTCTCTGCCTGGAGTCAGTTTTGCCCTTTACAGAATTACACCGTCTCAAGTGCCAAACTTCTTCTCTATCAGTTTTCTCAACTTGAATCTTTCATAGAAGCAAATTTAGTTGTGCAAAAATGGAGTTATCAGGTGCTGAAAACAGATTTGTGAGAAAGAGCGGACTCATCACCCCTGATGAAAGTTTTAACAAAACATGTTGATCCATCTTCATTTAACTGGAAATGCTGTCTTGAGATACTGTAACTAACCCTCTGTTCTTTTGTTGCTTTTTCTCCTCCCCTCCCATCTTTTCTGCATCCCTCTTCTTTTTGCTTAAATGCTGCTTTCCTGTGCTCACCCAAGGTCAAAGGAGTTTAAAGATTTCCTGAGGAAAGCTTTGGATAAAAACCCAGAGACTCGTCCGACTGCGGCACAGCTCATGGAGGTCAGTCCCGAAGCACTTAAAAACCTAGCAAATCTTAAACAATGCTACCACTTTTAATGTATATCAGGACATTGTCCTCACTCTGTCCTTATCTTGCACCGACACGCATAATCTTCTATTTTAAGGCCTGAATGGAGTGATTTATGCCAGGGAAGTCAGTGGTGGTCACAGACATGTGAAAGGGAGTGGGATGGAAGGTGGAGTAGCGCTGGTGGGGGAAAAATGGGAGTTGGCAGAGGAGAAGCGGGGTGGAGGAGAAGTGAAGGGAAAGAAAGTAAATGGGGTGAATAAAGACATATAAACATTATGAACTTTAGGAGAGTTGTCCTTGCCTGCAGCCCTCTTTTTTAAGGTATTTGAAGAAGCAATGGAGCTTCTTTTCGATTAAAAGTCATTTATTTTCCAACAGCAAAATCCAACTGATTCATGCTGATGAAAGTTTATTATTATTATTTTTTCTGGATACAAGGCACTGATATCTGAGGAATATCCAGAACCCCAAGCAAGAGAAATGAGAGGGAAAAATGAAAAAGGGTGTGGATTAAAGCTATGAGCGCAGCGTCTATTAAAATTCAGAGGCATGGTTTCCTGTCTGTATCCCACAGCTGAGGGAATGCCAACTATTTACATTCCCACTCCTCAGCCAATAGTACGTCTGGATCACCCAGAGCTCGCCACCTCTGTCCAATTAGAGAGAGGCAGAGATGAAAACTCCTCGACCCGGGCCTGCTGGGAGTTCTGCATGTGCTCTCCAGTGGGGGGAAGAGAGACGGGTGCGGCCCGGTTTTTGGTGCCGTGCTGGAGGTTTTAGATGTTTATCATGCCTGCTGCTCCCAATGGCTGTCACATAGTATTTATTGTAGATAGTTGTGCAATGCTGGAG
Organism: Karalla daura; assembly: GCA_029224185.1. NCBI lineage: Eukaryota > Metazoa > Chordata > Actinopteri > Chaetodontiformes > Leiognathidae > Karalla > Karalla daura. Next base: position 15,944,065 of record CM055204.1, on the reverse strand, counting down.
TTAAACTCTGCTGCGCAGTGGATCGTGGAGATAGGGTTAGGGTTTCCAGTAGGAATGTGTGAGTTATAGGTCAACCTACTCGATCAGTATATATGGATATGGTGTAATAAATGCACAGGACCATAACAGTGATTCACGTGTAAGGGTGTGGAGAGGTGATTAAAAAAACCCTATGAGGTGTGTGTGACTGTGTCGAAACAGGAAACGTGAGGACACACTGCTTTATTACAGAGTTCCCCTTAGTTTAATCAGGGAACGTTTTTCCTTGTCTGGCTCACATGTGTGCTTCTGAAGAATGTATACAAGACGGAGTATCAGTCGCTGCGACCGACGAGGGACCATCTGGATGACTTGCACCGATTACGCTGGATGTATCTGCTCTTCCCACGTTCTTTCTCATGGCCAGTGTTTTTCGAGCTGCTTGCGTTCACGTGGAATATTTGAGGCTTTTCTGGTTCTGATCAGAGCGTGTCTCTGTGTTGGGTAATTCCGTCAGGGGAATATTTGGCTGTTTTCTCATTGACGGCTGTCAGGGCTTTATAGTGGTTTCACAATGGTGACATGTGCAGGCGTAAACAAACGCATACGGTCATATTTATGCTTTTGTCCCTGAGAGCCCTCATTGACACCATGCATTCCATCACTCTAACTTTCACAACTGTTTGCCAAACCCCAACCTGACCTTACGCTGACCTTACTTTCAATTTACGTCTATCATAAAGCAGGGTCAAAGCGCGAAAAGTGTTTTTGAAACACTCGCCAATGTTGACAAATTAGGGTACTTCCTAGTGACCTATTCCAAGGACATCTTAGATGCCTCCATAACTCTTCTCAGAAGTCACATAAACAGGACGCCCTGCACCATCTTCACTGATCTCATCGAGAAAAAATTCTGATAATCTTGTTGCACACAGGAACTGCTGGCTAATGGCTAATTTGGCTCACATTTGACTGTTACTTCTCCTGTTTTGGGGAAGGGCATGCACTTTGCCTGACCGTTAAAAGCTTTTTGCTGTGATTTAGTTAGTCAAGATGTTTCTGCATGAGATTTCTGCCACTTCTCGGAAACTTCTCTCGTAGAAAATGTTGATGATGAAAGTTAGATCTTTTCATTGTTTTGAGCACCAAGAGTCACTTCATACTACAGTATTTAGATTGTGTGTGTCAAGTCAATCTTATATATGCATACCATAATTATTACTTGCCTTACCCCAAAGCTCGCCCCAAATGTAACCTAAACCTAATTATAACCTGTAACCCTAAGAAAACAAGCCTTAACCTCCAAACCGCCATGAGGACGAAAAAACTGTAAAAAGCTTTCACTTGTCCTGTATATATGACAGGTAATCCTGCAGCTCCCTGCTCTGGTCCCCTAATGGGCCATATTGTTCACATTTAACCTTTTCACGCCCAACTATGCATGAAAGACCAAAAAACAGCAGCCGTGCTGGGTCTAAAGCAACCTGAAACCTAAGGGAGAGGATGTAAGCTCCACTGATCCACATCTTTATCCACCATGGCAGCACAAGAGGCACAGCTAGCTTGAACACGGTAGTAGCAGCACATTTGTCCTTTGCTTACCAAATTTTATTATTTCCCATGGTTTTTAGGGTTTACGGATTTAGAGCTGGATGTAAGAAGAAAAGATGAGCAGGAAATTTAACAAACAACTTAATAACAAGACATTTTCCATTACGTTTCTGTTCTGCAGAAAACACACTTTGCTATAAAACTGTCAGCAACAGCAATATTTCATTGCTTAATTCCAATAAGAGAATATTTGGATCATAAGTGACGTATTGTCGTAATCAATACAGGAGACTACAGAGGGTACGTTAACACTGCTGACACTCCAATTTCCACTGGATACGCTTTGTCCATTATGTCCTTTGTGGTGTAATAAGTGTTTAGATGGTGAGCTGCATTTTCACCACCTGACTCATTAGGCAGGAGCTGACTGTTGTTAGTCACTGGAGAAGTCTAATGCATCCCTCGAAGGACAAGCCCCTGCTCGCAAACAACTGTGATCACAAGTGACAAATGCGCACACACGCACACACACGCACACAAGCACAACCGTACGGACCCTGACTTATGTACACACTGCATGGCTGAGCACCACTTGTAGCCTTTTTCCCTTTGTCAGCTGTTCCAATTAAATTACACAGCAGCGCAAAGCATCTGAATAATACATGATCTGCCCTGTATCCCAGCTGCACTCAACTTTTAATTTAGCAGTTCATTCTCCTGGCACTTGACTTATCACTGCCTTATTTGCACCCTGGTAAGACACACCACACACACACATTTAGTCTGGCAGCAGGGACTATACCTTTGACTTTGGCTATTTCAAGAGCATTCTTGAAGATTGAGCAGTGTTGCATCAACGCGCCATTAAGGAGAGAGTTTGCATTGTCGGGCCCCCCATTGTTGTCACAGCCGCTCAGGAACCTGCAGGTGGCAGATAGAGTTTCCCCCCATAGTGAAAGTCCACTGTGGCCTCTTCACGTGTCATGTCTTTCAGACCCAAAGATGAGCCACTGTAGAATGACTGCAGTTACTTTCATTGGAAGTCATTTGAAGTTGCAAGGCAGCTTGTTAAGCGTTGGTTTCTTTTTTTTTTCGTTTGTATTCATAATTGTTAACCCCCTGTTTCTCTTCTGTCCTCAGCACCCTTTTGTCAAATCGGTGACGTCCAACCGTCCCCTGCTGGAGCTGGTGGCCGAAGCCAAGGCTGAGGTCATGGAGGAAATAGAGGACAATAGGGAGGAAGGAGAGGAGGATGACGCCATGGACCTCACCGTGGTACCAAACCTGGATTCTTTCTTTTCCCCCCTTTCTCTACTTCTCCCTTTTCTGTCCTTTCCTCTTTAAGGGGAGTGGGAGACTCCACGGTCTCGGGATGGGAGCACGTGTGATTGTCAGTTAGAGGCTCAAACCAGATGCCATCAGTTAAGATGCTCTAAAATAATGAGGCAAATTAATTTATTTAGAGTTTAAAAACATCATAAATTGCACTGATTAGATCGAGGTGAAACTTAAGCAGCAAACTTGCGCTTTACCTGGAAATGTCCCTAAAAGTACACACAGTTTTCCTGTTCCCCTGTGTTTGAAGTATGTGTTGACTCCACTGGGCTGCATGTTTTCTGTAAACACGGCCTTCCTGCCGATAGAGCGAAGGTCCACTCTGCGGGAGCCATTCATAAATGCACCGAGGGCATGAGATTAAAAGTCGCATAGCGCCGGTGAGGTTCCCCGTCTGCCCGTCAGCACAAACAAAGGAACAGAAACCGGAATCCTGGTGTTCACCCACACCCACACGTGGTTAAATATAGGTGCTGCCTGCGACTCGGCTCCTGTGTCACCTCACAACCCCACCATGTAGTAAATAACGTAAGGTCGCACATTGTTCTGCCATCTATATTCTGACCCTTAACTAAACACACAAAGTTTGCCGAGCACCAGGGACAGAACACACCTTGGATACTCCTTCCAACAGGAAGCATCATGTGAATAGGATTGTTTTTGTTCCGTAATATTAACAGTTTTCCATTCGATGATTGTAGGTTTTGGGATTAAGTGCAAGCGCTCAGTAGGTGGTGCTGCTTTCCTCATGTATCCAGATCTTGTTTATCTTTCTCGGTTCACTGATAAGAGGACTTAAACCTCACGTGCGTCAAACATCCTCCTAGATAAATCTGGACAATGAGGCCTTTAACTGCTAAATGTACCATGAATCGGGCGAGATGCTTTGCTCTATCTAAATTGGGATTATTTCGCTGCAAGATAAACATTTATTTATCTATCAGGAAGCTGTAATATCAGCAAAGCCTTGCTGTATATACAGCGCAGTGGCTTACTATAAATAACCGTAATGCCTAGACATCATGCTACTCATCCCTCTGCTGAGTTGACTCTGGTATCATTACATCTCTCAAAGCAAGGGCGTTCTTCTCCGTACGCAGCAATATTTTGACACATCCACTTACAAGGCGGTGAGAGCCAGGGCCAAGCCGTTGCCCGACCGTTTATCTCTTCTCATACATCACGAACAGCCAGACAGAGACGTTTCCTTAGACACTAGGAAGGCAGAACCTGACTGTAAAGATGCCAGATAGCTTTTGTTTATCTCCGGTGGAGGATGACGCTGCGGTATTTCAAGAAGCAGGGTTGCCTCTTGACGGATCGCCGTGCGCATCGGTCTGGCATAAACAGGTTCGGTCTTGTTTATAATCACAGACCTTGAATTTCCATGTCTAGCGCGCACGTAATCACAGACCGTAAAATTTCCATGCATACATCAGGACCAGTAATTAGATTTGAACTTGTGAAATGGCACGCACGTAAATTTAAACTCTATTTTCGTCTCAATCAGAATTGCCAACAGCCTGCAGGTTGAGGCCTATACTTTGACCTCCATCTATTAAATTGCATTCTTTCAGGAGTTTCAGGAGTTTTAGATTTGTAAAAGTTCAGAGTTGCACAGGCTGTACTGTGTGTGTTTAGGTATGTGTATATATAGCTCATTTATGTTGTTGAAGTGCTGCTTATCAGCCTTGATTGATGCAGACTTTGCTCCCTTGTGATCGTTCATGCACCTTTTTACAGATTAGATCAGCAGCGGTGAGAAGCCACAGCGTAGGAGTGTAAGCAGGAATGATTGCATTCCTTCTGAACCTCAGGTTAAACTTCCTTCACCAAAGCTGCTATTTCTGTCACCTGACACTACTGTATTTCAGCTAAAACTAAAGGTCGAGTATGTTAAATGTCACATAAGACGGCTGGGTGACACAAGGCAGGGACGACAAGTTTCCATTCCAGTTTTTCGCTAAATAAACGCACTATTTCTAAAACATTGACCACACAAATATTGTACACAAGTACAATTGCTACTTTTAGATACTTTAATTAGACAAGTTTTAGGATAAGTTCAGTCTAGTTTCATACTGCGCCATTTTGTTTCAATTGAACGGGTCTTGTGACCTCTACAATATGGCTGATGACATGATGGTGCAAAAATGTGCAATGTTTAAAAGGCTTTTTGAAATATATTTATATAATTTCCATTACCAGTTATTTATTGCAATATTTATGTTCTGGATCTCATTGTGATTAGTAACACAAGAGTCGCAGACTTTGAGGCTTTCCCCACTTAAGCCTGCTTTTATCCCAACTGAGAAGTCCTCTGCTCTACAAACCATTATCTATGCGTCTTTTACCATTTACTTCAAAGTTTAAAACATATACACAACAATGCTTCTCCTCTTGCTCCTTTTCCCAAAGTCTCCGAGCAAGGAGCCATGCCAGACCAGTCAGACCAGTATGGAAGGAGACCAGCCCTCGGAGACTCCGAGCCCCACCACGCCCTCCCCGACCACACCGATGCCTTTAGCCAGGAAGGAGGCCGAGCCAGACACTCCGACAGAGGAGCATCCGGCCTCCGCCATGGTGGTCCCCATTCCTCTCCCCCGGCACAACCTGCCCCACAAAGATCCAGAGGACTTGGATGACAAAGCGGCTGATGAAGTCAGGTCCAAGAAGTCTGAGAGCGAGGCCTCGACCAAGACGTCCAGTTCGGATTCAGGCATCGAGGATGGGAAGAGCACACCCACGTCTGAGGAGGAGAAGGTGGGATTTTAGAATCAGAAGATGTAGAAGTGCCCTTAGGGTAGTGTTGCAACAAAGTGTTTTGTTGTAGTATTTTTGTAGTTGATTAGGGTTAGGGTCAGTTTTATTATGGTTTATGAAATTACACAAAAACTGTAAAAATTGTCATTGCCTGTCAGAAACATTCAATTTACCCTCATAGAACACTAAAGAAGGAAGAAAATATTCACATTTAAGAAGCTGAGATCAGAGAATTTTAACTTTCTTTAAAAAAAAAATCTTAAAAATCTTAAACTAATTCTCCTAAAATGCTTAAATCAACTGATGTATTATTGAAGTAGTTATTTTATAGTCCAGTAATCGAATGTTACTGCTCTAGTGCTGATGATAAAATTGATTTCCAGGTTACTGTGGAGACACCGGAGACGGAGCAGCCTCCACCTCTGCCCCGGCCCGAGGCACCTGAGGAGCACATGGACATCGTAGACGCATCCCAAGAGGACAGGCCCAAGGTCCAGGTGACCACGGAGGAGAGTGGCGCTCCGGCTAACAGAGGTCTCCCATCTCCGAGCTCCAGCCCCGGCGCCACCCCGGCCCAGTCCTCCGCCCCCACGCCAGTACCTTCGCCCCGCTCCGGGCTCAACGGCAGCTTGAGCAAAGGCATGCCGGAGCGGACGCCGTCGAGGGGGGACGCCGACGACGCCTCGCAGTACATCAACGGAGGGATCGTCAACAAGCGGTACTCGTTCGCCGGCAGCATGGCCTCAGAGAGCATGGACATGTCCAACCACAGGGAGCACCTCTCCATGTCTGCCAGGGTGAGTTCCCTCCTTCATTTGGAGCGGTGTTACGTAATGGTTTGTTGATGCAGAGAGGGGAGAGGATTGAAACCTGTCATTTCAGCTGCAAAGTAGGCATGAATGTGAATAGACAGAGGGAGGAGAGGGGGCTATATGGTGCAGAGGCAAGTAGGAAAACCCCTCCCAGGGGGGGAAAAAAAATAAAAACTATTTCTCGGCACCCATGGAGGAACTGAAACTGCATTGTGTTGTGTTTTGGGGTGTGGGTGTCGGAGCAGCTGAGACAGAGGAGAGCCTGTCTTCCATTAGGATCGCACTTCACCCTGCGTTTGGGGAGAATGACACAAGTTAAGGCTCTGAAACTCCGAGAATTTCTGGTTTAATGGCTGTTGATAGCTGGTAGGTGTGGATTTACAGCAGTTAGTTGTTGTGTCGTGACCAGCGAAGTGTGAAAACTTCACACCGATGTATTTTTGATACAACCCCAAGGTTTTTGCAAGCCTAAAAATATGACTCGTTCTCATCACTCATTGACTGTCGACATATTCGTGCTCTGATGATCCGAGCGAGGGAGGGAGAGAGAGAGGGAAGTCGGAGAAGAGGGAGACCATTTTTATCGTTAAAACACCGAGCCTTTCTGAAGCAGAATCTGCAACATTTTCCATTCATCGTGACCAACAGTGGCCTTTGTGTGGCCACAGTTCAGCATTCAGCAGAGTGAATGGAAGTTTCTATGCTGCTCATTGTCGCTCTGCTGCTTCTGGAGGCTCACGGGCCGACCATGAGTGAAATCCTATTGACTGCGCGTTGGAGTAGTGTCTGTTTGTGGGATGTCAAGTTTTTCCAGAACACATTATTCAGCAGGCGACGCAGCCAGCAGCCCGCAGTGATGGTGAATGGCCGGTCTTTGTCTTTTCGGACAGGAGGACACTCGCTCATGTGTGTCCGTGCACACGTTTTTTTCTTTTTTTTTTGTTGTTAATTTATAAACGACGAGTGATGGGAAATCAGCACAGTCGCACAGAGCCTTCACTGCAAACACTGTAGCAGAGCAGCCGAATGACATGCTTCTACAGTGTGCACTAAATAACACACAATGTTACTGGGGCTGTTGTGTTGTGAGGCACAATATATGTAGGTGCATGTCCATTATCCCAAGACGTGCACAAAATTTATGATATACGATATTTGAGCTGAACATTTAAGTGCTCTCATGAGGTAGTTTTTCCAATGCACTCATATAGAAGTGAAAAAGTGAAACGGCAACACATTTTTCACGTTTATATGTCACTGGACATGCCATGGCATTCACTTAACTTCAGATAAGATGGTGTGATATGGAGCGATACGGAGCTTTTTCTGAATCTAAGGAAATCATGGAAATGCAAAATGTTTTGGACGTCTCCCTCTCTCCTTAAAGTGGAGTCTCACAGGATGAGACTTTAAGACTTTGTTAGAGTTACTGCTCATGTGCTTTAACACCTTTAAGTGGAAACGCGTACAAGTTGTACTTTGTAGAAAAAGCTATAGTGGAAATGCAACTTGTGTGAGTTGTGTATAACAGTCAATAACCCAGATTGGTGTAAAAGTTGCATCCTGCACAACCCCGTATGTCGTCTGTTTGCTCAGCTGTAGAGTGTTCATCAGCACGCTTTGTGAACAGTTTGCACAAAGCAAATTAACGCCACGCTTTGGTTTGGTTTCTTTGGTTTCTTCCCCTTCTCTCCTCATATATAAACTATTTATGACCTAGGAAATAGTGTCATCTGAGGTATGAGCGAGGCCGTGTTTGCAGAGCAAACTCTGCCATATCAGTCCTGTAAATGTTGACCATAGAGGCTCATTTTAGATTAAACAATTACATACATGGGTTTTATTCATTTATAAAAGGTGTTGACGCTGACTCGCGTTATAGATGTCATGTGTCAGACAGTGTGACGTCTGTCTGACCCATGTCTGGCTGACTAGTCGAGTGTTTGAGCGCCCTGACTGAGCTCTGAAGTGGGACCAGAGGAAACAGTCGTGATGGCCTCTAATGTACAATGTGTTTTTTAGCCAAATATCCAATACACATCTCTCATCTAACAGCAAATCCAAGTCCTGGAGTGAGAAAAAAAAGAGACTCCATTTGCTTCCTTCAAAGGACCAGAAAAAAGAAGCCACGTCACCTTTTGTCATAATGACTAGATGAGCTCGTATCGTTGTTGTTGGCCTGAGCTGCTTCCTGTGCGGCGCTCCCTCGACACAGTGGTACAGTAGAACCAGACCGACGGGATGCGTCTCTGTTTATGTCTTTGTTTCTTTCGCCAGATTAAGAAACACTGTCGAGCGCAAATGTATCAATTGGGCTGTGTTTGAAGGAGCCTGACAGAAAATATGAAAAGCGTTTTGCGGTGAGCCTCAGGTGGGCCCCAGGGGAAGCTGCGTGGAATTAGATAAACTGCCTCAGGTGATGTCATCTAAGTCGACCAGGGCTTAAGACACAGGACAGACAGGATTTTAACAATGGGGGAGGAAGTGACACTTGCTTAAAATCTTCACCTGTGAATAATGACACATGATCTGCTATTTGCATAAATTGCACTGTGGGCAAAGCGAGTATCGGATTCTCAGAATGTTATGATGCGGGGTTAAGATGCAGTGGCAAGTACAACGCTCATTTTACAGTTTTCTCTGAAACTCGATCACTGTCTGATTCAGTTACTGTATCGTGACCTCCTCCTCTCCTCTGTCTGCCTCGCAGGACTTCTCCAGCAAAACTCTGAAGCGAACCAGGAAGTTTGTCATCGACGGCGTGGAGGTGAGCGTGACCACCTCCAAGATCATCAAGGACGACGAGAAGAAAGATGAAGAGATGAGGTTCCTCAGGTGTGTGATTGTGTGTGTGTGTGTGTGTGTGTGTGTGTGTGTGTGTGTGTGTGTGTGTGCGTGCGTGCGTGTGTGTGTGTGTGTGTGTGTGTGTGTGTGTGTGTGTGTGTGTGTGCACCCGCCCGTGAACAGACCACTCTCAGCTGGTAGACGAGTGGTCAATTCACTGTCAGTGTTGCTTTCTTTTTTGTTCCCCTCCCGTGAAAGAGCCCCAATCTGTTTTCATTCTCTGTGAATGAGGCCGTGAACTGTTCATTCCTGAGCTCAGAGTGACGTCTGCTCGGTGATAAGTTGCTGCTTTTTCACCACACATGCACTATTTCAGGAATCCTGCCCTTTTGTGCTTTAGCCCTCCGCGACTTGGATTTATAAATATCCAAAAGGTTATGGAAAAAGACTGATTTAGTTATCGCTTTTCTTGTAGACGGTTTAGGTTTCAAAAAAAAAAAAAACAGAAAAGAAAGCATTTCTGGGGTTGCTTTAAGGGCAGGCTTTATGTGCTGTAGGCAGTCTATATTTTCACATTTTAGTATCGAAATAAATGTATATTTATTGTCTGATGTTGTCTCAAGGAACAGCTGTTGCTTTGTGAAACGGGCTTGGAAGCACCAAGGAGCCCATTGTTCATGACTTTTGCCACCTAGTGGTGGGGGTATGGTGCTGCACTTAAAAGTATAGATTATTTTCTTGTGTTTTTATTTTCTGAAATAATTTTCAGCTTGTTCATTCTGAAGCAGTGTTTTTTTTTACATTTTGAACAAAAAAATCACATCTTGTGTGTCTGAAGAACAAATCAGTGCAAACAAGGTAGAAATGAAGCTTGTAATGAAGGGATATATAAATATGTACTCTTAGGTTTAGCAGTTGAACAGCTTCTCATGTTTGTATTTGCATAACTCGGAGCTCCTCCAATGTTTTAATGAGACGTGGCCACACAATGCTATCAGAGTCGCAGACCGGAATCAGAATCCGCTCAAGCTTTTCTTCCTGTTGCTGAATGAACCAAACAAACATGCGACCACAGTCATTATCACGCTGCTCATCCTGCGATGCCTGACTGCTCAGGCTATCAGCACAGAGCACAGACTGAGGCTGGAGGAATAAAGGACACAACAGTGTGAACAATCTTAACCTGAGTGTTTCTCATGAGTTTGGTTTGTTTTAAGTGGCAGACCGATTGTGTGCTTTCAGACGTCAGGAGCTGCGTGAGCTCCGTCTGCTGCAGAAGGAAGAGCATCGAGCCCAGGCCGTCTTAAATGCCAAGCTGGAGACGCAGAGGGAGCAAATGCATCGACGTTTTGAGCAGGAGATGAATGTGAGATGAATGTGATTTTATTGATATTTTCAGTGTTTTGCCAACGTGTTAAAGGGCTGTTATTTAGTTCCTCCTGCGGCTTATTGTGTTTCTGTGTCCTTTATCATTGCGCCTCAGGCCAAGAAGAAGTACTACGACGTGGAGCTGGAGAACCTGGAGAAGCACCAGAAACAGACGATTGAGAAGATGGAGGCGGACCACAACGTTAAACTCAAGGATGAGACCAAACGCATCAAAGCGGAGCAGGAGCGCAACTACCACAAGTTCCAGGATCAACTAAAGCACAAGAAAAAGGAGGTAAACTCGCCCTCTGAATTATCCTTGCTGTCAGTTGTTAAATCCTGTTAAATCACAAGAAAATAAAAGTCCTGTAGTCCTGAAGTGCATCTGTCACATCAGGAAAGCTGAAATCTGCCTCTTTAAATTGCTTATAGATGAAGCAGGAGGTTGATAAACTGCCCAGAAAGCAACGTAAAGAATCCTTGAAGCAGAGCATGAACTCCTTTCAAGAAATGAAGACACGAGAGGTAGGTTTGTCAGCCAGGCCGGTTCTCAGGAAGTTTTTTTTGGGACGTGACCGGTTCCGTTCCTTGCCCTGACATCTCTCCCTCTCTCTTTTTCTCTTTTAGGAATGTAGTTTCCAGGAAGCTCAGAAGAATCATCTGGAAAGCACGCAGAGGACGATCATTTCCAACAACAAGAGAGAGATCGCAGAGATGGAGAGGGAGTGCCTCGACAAGAAACACCATCTGATCAGAGGTGTGGTGTTATTTTAGGCACAATTCAAATAAAGGAAAACCCTCATTACTGCTCCTATTCCACCGCCTGCTGCGGTGGGATGTTAACCTTTCCCTCTGCCTCGTCCTGCCTTGGATTAGAGCGTGAGGCTACGATATGGGACATGGAGGAGAGGAACCTGTACGAGAGGCACCAGCTGCTGAAGCAGCAGCTCAAAGACCGCTACTTCCTGCAGAGGCACCAGCTCCTCAAGAAACACGAGAAGGTAAAACCCAGCGGACTGAGCAATGTATTATCAACAGTTAAAAGCACGTGTTGCAGATTTGTTTGCTCTGTGTGTGAGTACAGGAGCAGGAGCAGATGCAGTGCTACAACCAGCGGATGATCGAGATACTGAAAGCTCGGCAGCAGCAGGAGAGGAACCGGCTGCCCAAGATCCAGCGTGGTGAGGCCAAGACACGCATGGCCATGTTCAAGAAGAGCCTGCGCATCAACTCCACAGGCAGCTCCTCCGAGGACCGAGAGAAGATCAAACAGGTCTGTCTCTCACTGTAAAGTCTGCACACACCTGGACTTTGATATGATATGCATAGTCTCCATGGTTAGGCGTGTAAAGAGAGTGAATAACTTACTCTTTGTGTCTGTTGCGTCTCAGTTTTCCCAGCAGGAGGAGAAGCGGCAGAAGGCAGAGAGGCTCCATCAGCAGCAGAAGCACGAGAGCCAGATGAGGGAAATGAGGGGCCAGTGTGACAGCAACATCCGAGAGCTGCAGCAGCTGCAGGTATGAACGATCGACCCTTCATACTCTCTTCTTCTTATTCTCCTTCTTCTTCTTCTGAATGGGTGCAATGACTGGTGTTAACAAGAGTTGGTTTCTGTGCTGCCAGAATGAAAAATGTCACCTGCTGATTGAGAACGAGACTCAGAAGCTCAAGCATTTGGATGAACAGCACAACCAGCTGCTAAAAGAATGGAGGGATCACCTTAAGCCCAGGAAGAAGGTACATGTTTGATGCACACATGAGCTCTAATCAGCAAGATCGGGTTAATCAAAAAGGATCAAAAAACAGTTAAATGAGAAGTTCAACAGTTTGCGAAAGTAGAGAGTGCGATGGAAAATTGTGATGAATATCATGGTATAGGATGAATGGAGAACAATTAAATATGGGACAAATGGTGAGGTCAAGTGATACAGAGATGAATTGCACAATGTGGTTAGAAAGGAAAAAACACATTACCAAATCATCCTGGAACATCCAGAGTTGACTCAAATCTGGCACAGAGTTCCAGGAAGCCTGACCATTTGTATATGTGTCTATGTGCGTGCCTGCAAGACTATGTATGTGTCACACACAAACATAAGGGTAAAAAGATCATGTCACCTCAGGAGCTTTGGAATTGGGGAGTAGGAATTGCTGTAGATACTTTGTGTCAAGTAAGTGTTGGTGGGACTATTAGAGTCCTGACGGCTGAGTTCTGTGTCCTGACTGACTTGATTTGTCGAACTTTTCTTTTCTACAATGAGAGATAAACCTGGAGCAAAGCTCAACTCTTAAAGGGACAGTGCACAAGTTCTGCCACAAGGGGTCTCTGTTTAAAAAATGAAATAAAAAAAGAGTCATTGAAGTCACTATTATGTTAAATAAAATGGAAAATGTCTCTAGGTTACCGGATATGAAGCTCAAAACGATTAGTATCTGTTAGTCATGTTATTATAATAATAAAGTGTCAGATATTCAACATTGAAAGCATAAATGTGAAATCCCTATGAGCATCATTTTCAAATTGTTTAACTTCTTTACCATAAGACAAAAGGCCGAGTGTAATAGGTATCTTATTAGTGATAGTGTACAAAGCACTGATCATTCTACTTATTCCTCTGTGTTTTCTTTTTCTTTTGCCATTAATTGGAACACAATAATTGAGGGCACCCAGTTAAATTATAGCTTTTTCAAAACATTTCCCATAAGAAATGAATGGTACAAGGCAGCATACCACTATATCGCTTTTGAAATGTCCCACTAGGGAATTATCCATTTCTCCATTTTTGTACATAGAATAGTTTCTCTCTAGCCTAGCATTAGGGGTGAATGAAGGAAAGCTTTGTCCAGCTGAGGTTGCCGTTCTCACCCTTCTTCTCCCAACTCTCTCAGGCCCTGGAGGAGGATCTGAACATGAAGAAAAAGGAGCAGGAAATGTTCTTCAAGATGAGTGAGAGTTCGGAGTTCCCAAACCCAGGTTCTCCCAACAGACTCTCCAAGTTTGTGCCTTACCAGGAAACGTCCACCACATAAAGAGAGTGGCCTGACGATGCTCTGTAGACAGAGATGTCACCTTTGATGTCATCGATAGCCCCCCCGCTGCCTCTGGTCCGATGGACCGTCTATTAGTGACAGCAAACCTATCCCTCTACTAGGTTCCTTTTATGTTTTATTCAATATTTATGTTATTAAACTCTCGTCCGTCTTTTTTTTTTCTTAATTTGATTTAAAACTCATCACACGCTTCACAGGAATCACTTGGCTGCAATTACAGTGTTTTTTTTTTCTTTTTCCTTAACTTTTGTTTCTTATTTGATAAACACTGGAGAGGAAAAAAAAAACAAACACCAAAAACACTATTTGGTTGTGAGGATATAGATTAGTCTCCTAGCACCTGGGTTCAGAAATTTTCTTTTAGTTGTAACCAATGCCAGTAAGTTGGAAAAAAGCACTTTTTGTTGAACACAAATTTACAGTGCCGTCGTCCAAGTAGCTCAACCTGAAATATAATTTTTAAAATTTTTACCCTTCCTTTCCTCCTTTGTGCCTTGGCTGACTGGCTCACGTTGTCATAGGGTCAGATGCATGTGGTGTAGCAGCTGCAGCCAGCCATTATTTATTTATCAGTGACAATGAACAACCCTCCACATGCATCACTGTAGAAGTTAATTTAAACATTTTCTTTCTCTCTTTTTAACCAACACACCCACGCAGTATGAAGGATGTGCTTCTTGTTTCGTATCCTGTTTGAAATGTGGGGGATGAGGCTGAATATCAGAGAATAATTGACTTAGTTTCTTTTTAACGACATTAGGAAAGCGATTTTTAACAAGGGAAGACTAATTATGTTGCTTTTGACATTTCTGTTTTGTTTTTTTTTTATGTATTTTTACTGTAAAATCAGTCACACTGGATGGGACCTGATGAAGCCAAAGCAGAAATACTGTTGTTGTTTTGAAGGACGTGAGATGGGGGATTTAATTTTGAATTTAAAAAATGTATTAAAGTGTATGATTGTTATACCATGTGCAGTTCATGTACTGCCCGCTAACCAAAGTGCAATATTCTGTGTATGTCTTTGCTAAGCTTAAAGAGGTTTATTTTTTTTTTCTAAACTTTTGCCTTCCTTTGCACTGAGAGGGGTAAAAATATGGAACGAGAAAAACAAAAAACAATTCCACCTTCATCATTTAGTACTCGCGAAGCAATAATGATCTGACTTTGGAACGTGGTTCTTCATGTCATTAGCAAGGGAGTGCAACAGTGTGCTGTAAGAGAAAACCTGACATTTGCAGCTGAGGAACTAGTTGCCTTTGATGACTTTATTTGCATTTGAGCAGTTTTTTTTTTTTTTTTTGGACTTCGGATTCATTTTGAGCCAGGTCAGCAATCAGGTACTGCTACATCTCCCCTCTCAGAAACTGTCTTGGAAAAGTATTTAAATGTGTTGTGAAAAATCTCTATCCTGTCACGATGGACGGCTCCGTCTATGCCTTCCCCTCTGCCTCAGTTTACATGTTGTTCGTATGGAGGGGGCCCCGAGTGTGAATGAAACTGTACTAGAAGGAACCACTGTTGTACATAAATCTTAATAAAGGCAGATTTTCTAAGTAAAGGAGTGTGGAAATGCCTCTTATCTAGCAGAAATAAAGCACATACAGGCGGTACTGGTTGTATAGTTTAAAACTGTATTGCCATAATGATCTAATGCTCCATTTTTTTCCTCAAAGAGAAAGAGACTGAGGAGTGGCTCAGTTTATCTTCACTGTATTCTGTTTTATGTTAGACTTTCCACTGTTTTATCATGGCATGACTATTTTCCTCTGCAGACATCCCTGCATGAATAGATGAAGACACAATGTGACAGCTGATGTGAAAAATCTGAAACTTTTATTGACTTAAGTAAAAGGAGACTCCATGTAATGAAAAATACATAGAAAAAAAAGTAAATAAGATTACAATACTGAAATGATGACACCATCAACCCATTGTTTTTTCACTGCACTGTACCCTCTTAACGTTCCATCGACCTAACGCACCTGCATGATACAATTTCAGGTACAGTTTATTTAAACCTGTAGTTTATTATTTTTTCCTAATTGGATATGTCAAAACAAGGGTGAATGGTTTAGCATAGCGACTAGAAGCATAACAGTCACAGTTACAGCTTGAAGCCTTGTCTGATTGTATTAACAACCCTGAAAATACAATTTTATTTTCCAATTTTGCTCTTTTTTTAAGTAAACACTTATTTCTGGACTGCTTGTGAAATCAGCCAGTTGTTTCACATACTTGTGTTTCATTCGTCTCTTGGTAGAAACGGCACAACCGTCTGCATTTCCTCTCAATGGCAAATTCAAACTAACCAACTAACCAACCAGCCAACCAAATTCCTTCCTAGCTCCAAGTCTCTCCCTCCTCCTCATCCCTTCATCAGTACAGAGTTTAAGAACAGACGGGCCACCAAAGAAAAGTGACAACAGCTAAGATATGCCTCTCATTTCTGTACAATAAAAAATAATTTGCTATACTGACCAAGCTTGAGACCAGTCAAGCGATAATGTAAAACATTTTTATACAATGGTCATAACTTTGCTGTTATTTGAGCACCAAACTTCGGTTAAGAACAGACTGTACACTTACAATACTGTAAATCATTGCACAAATCACCGTAGAGCTTGAATTTCTCATTTCTTAGGTCAGACATCTGGTGCAGATGTGCAGACGTGCTCTGTAAGTCACATTTCACGATTCTTACTTTTGGGGTGCGAGATAACGTGGTTACGCTGAAATGCTTTGACGGACAGCCCCTTTGTTCTCGCCTCATCTTTATCCTTAATGTCTGTTACAGTGAGTATAAAAGCAAAACGACGTGGCTAATAAAACGACAAATAAACTGTGTCGTGGCATTCTTCCCCTTACTTCAGCATGTGCAAACCTTTAACTTACCTCATTGGAAATGATGGAAAAAAAAAAGTGCACATCTGTTACAAGTCACTGCAACTTTGATTCCGCGGTCGACGGAGAAAGCGTTACAATAGCACAGAAACTAATACGCGTTTCTAGTATAACAAACAGCACTCCTACTTGGCAAAGACACCTGTTTTAGCGGACGCTAATAGCACTTGAAAGCCCAGATATAATCACTGAACTCCCCCAGTGAGTTCGTGTGCAGTTTTGTCTAAGACGTTGAGGATATTTTCTTTTCCTCTTTCTTTTTTTTTAATAATCTACTGCTGGGGGAAAAACTGGCAGGATGTGGACATCTAGTGTATTTGCCTGTGATGTGGATTTTAGACTTTCAGTCAAAAGTTTTCTAAGTTTCCAACAAGGACTATGTCTACAGTTGCATACAGTATATTAAGCACTGAAGCACTTTGCATATTATATAGAGGCACCGTATCATAGAAGGCATGGGTGGAGTTACGTTTACTGCTGTTCTAGCGTCTAACCTTTTTTTTTTTTTTCAACCTAAGGGTTCATGTAATATTTAGATAAAGACGAAAACAAGTAAACATCACAAGACCCGACAAGGTCATGTGTTATTGCTGGTTCAGTTTAGGTAGAATATTTTGGTATCAAAATGAAACAACAAAAACATGTCAATAAAAAAAAGGTACCTATAAATAATAATAAAAATAATAATAAAAAAACGCTAAGAGCTAAAAACTAGTGATACTTTGTTCATTTTAATTGTTGATTTGTATGGCAATGGCTTGGAGAGCATGTTCACACTACGGCTTCTTGCTCAGGTAATTCGAGGGGATCCAGCCCTCGACTTCTTCTCGTACATTTTTACAGAACCACCAGCCGCTGTTGTTCTTCTCCAGCACTTCGAACACCGTGCCCACCTTGAAGCTGGATGTGTTGTCATCCCCGTCAAAGTCCGCCACGGCCAGATACAGCTCGTCTTTGGCCGAATCTTTGAGCAAAGGCGGAAGCTTGTCCTTGGGTGGGCCAGGCTTGTCACTCTTCATCGCCGGCTTGGGAGGAATCGGGACTTTAGCTTTGGGCTCCTCTCTCTCTTTGTTTGGAGGTGGCAGAGCAAAGCCTTTGGGTTTCGGTGGCGGAGGTCTGCTGAGCTGTGGTGGCGCAGCTTTGGGCAGATCCTGGGCAGGTGGAGGCTTGAGCTCGGTCGGGCTCGACGGGTTCTCCTTCTTGGGAGGTGGAGGTCTCCGTGGAGCCATGGCCGGGGGCCTCTGAGGGGGTTCCTTATGGGGAGGCACTGCTGGTTTCGCAGGGGGTGAAGAGCTCTCCTGGCTGTGGCCGTTGACGTGTTTAGGCGGCAGCTTAGGCTCATCAAAGTGCTTCCCGTTATTGAGAATGGGAATGTGGACAGGTGAGGAGCTGGGCGGGGAACTATTTGGTGCTGCTGAGGCGTCAGAGCCGGGATCAGCGGGTTTTGAGGGCCTCAGCTTGCTCCTGAGGTTGGTGATGTCCAGCTTGTTTTCTGCCGGGGGATCCGGTTTGGCAGCTGGGACAGGTTTGGGTCGGACCACCGGCTTTGCCTTCATAAACGCAGCCGGTCCGGCAGCCTCCGGTTTCTCCTCCTGTGCTTCCACTTTGGGTTTTGGTGGCTGTTTGGGGACGGGCTTCAGGTTGAACTTCTTCACCTCTTTGGCAGAGACCTTGTGTCCACATTCGAGACCCATCTCATTCCGTAGGAGGAGAGGTTTGCTTTTGTCTTCTTTCTTGGTCTCAGGTGGTTTGTCCTGTTTGAAGGGGGCCGCTTTGGGAGGAACCAGCGGCATGATGACTCCAGGAGCTGGAGGTTTTGGGGGCAGAGGTTTGGAATGATCAGCTCTTGGTTTCTCTGCTATTTCTATTTCAAAGCTCTTGTTAATCGACTCCCTCCTGGGTGGCAGGGCTGGCTTCTCCTCTGCTGGGGGAGCGACTGGAGCTGGAGGTAAAGGGCCGGGGGTTGCTTTGCCCGCACCGGACTTCCAATCCCTCAATTTGGGTCGAGCACAGGACTCGGTGGCTGTGCTGGGCTCGTCCGGTAAAGGCTTAGACCAGTTGTCATCTGAGCCTGAGGCATTTGAAGGACCACCGTCTTCCAGTCTCAGCTTCTCCATCTCGTTGGGTAGCGGGGCAAGGAAGTTGGGCCGCAGGGCGGTGCTGGTCTTCTTGTACTTGTCGATAAAGGTGGCGGGGGCCCAGCCCTCTTTCTCATCAATCTGGATGTACCACCAACCACTTGCATTCTTCTCAATCACCTGAAAGGGAACAAAGGAAGATGAAGAGAAAAATCCTCATTTGAACCAAATGTTTCACCATATTCACAACCTTTGGGAGGAGCCTGACCCACCTCCACTTTGACTCCTGCTTGGAAGCTGATCCCATCAGGGATGGTGGTCTGGAAATCTGCGATAGTGTAGAACTCTTCCTCCACCTGAGGAGGAACAGGCGGCTTGGGCAGGTTTGTGCCACGTGGCTAGAAGGAGACAAACAGAAGGTGGATCAGAGAGAAACACTTGAGGAAAGTCAATAACTAGTGTCTACCAGTACAACAGAATCCTCTCTTGAGGCGGATCTCTTACAATGGTAAGATCTCGGCGTGGAGGAGGTCTGTGTCTTGATCGCAATTCTGCAGAGGGAAAGATAAGGCGCATCAGTCAGCCTGTCCAGTTACACTTCCTCAGAACAGTTCTGCACGACCACAGCAGAATAAAACTTTTCTCACATTATACATTTAAGAAGCTTAAAGGAAAGGTTTCATAGATTTGGATTTGAGAACTACTTCCTACTTTTGCTGTCTGAGAAAAACGAGAGCCGGTTTTCCTTTTGATTGTTGTCCCGGTTCTCTTTGGCTGCGTTGTTTTGCTGGTTTTGTTTAGAAACCCCGTCAAGGTCATTGGTGCTGGCATGAGCTGCGGCGCCCGCAGACTGTTTCTGGCTCTGGATGTCAGACTTCTTCAGGTAGGAGGCTGGGGCCCAGCCCTCACGGCCCTGGTACCTGGGCCAGAGAGAGACGCAAAAGCAGAGGTTTCAAAGTTGTATTATGAGGTTTATTGGTCAGCATATTGCTACCTTGTGAATGTTGACAACCCAGGATCTCATGAATCAAATTCCTCTCAAATTATTAATTTATACATTTATTTTTCTTGCTGTTGTTGTAAATGTGCTTTAATAATATATGATTTGCAGTAGTTACAGAGAAATTTGTTCAAAAATGAAACAGAATAAATAGTTGATAGAAACTACACAGGGAGATTTTACTCAAAACTAAAGGTGATGGGATGGGAATTGCTAATAGCCTGAGATCAAAATTCATAAACCCGATTTTGATCTACATGTTTAAGTTTTCGCTTTTATAGCTCAAACGTCAGACCTCATTACCTGATCTTCCACCAGCCCTCCAAGTTCTTCTGAATGACCTCGACAATCATTCCTCTCTCCAGGTCAATCTCGTCCTGGTCCCTGGCCGCGTACGGGTAAATCACTGAATACTTTTCTTCTGGGGTCAGAAAAAGATGGTGTTGTTAAGTATAATAAAGTATAAATGAGTACAGGTTCACAAACAGGGGAGCGCGTAATAAAATGCTGATGGAGGGTAACAGCTTGGAAGACAAAGCACACAGTGGCACGCTTGGATTACAATGGCTTGCAGCACTTTCTGATTTTAAGTTTAGCTTCACTGAAGTTCATTCATTTATGGGACTATTTATGCTTGCTGTACTCGGTGTGCAGTAAAAACGTCTGCAACCTCACTATAAAAAGGCCTCAGTGTCTCTCTTTTAAGATTTAGGATGGGATTCTGTACTTGGTACAGAGGTTCTTTAGCTTTACATCAACTAAGTGATGAAATGAGGCAAGGCTTGAGCAGCATCTTGTGGAGTGAGAAAATGTAAGATACACACATGTACAACACATAAAACACACATTCATCCTCCACAAGTATTAACCACAAACAGGACAAAGTTACTACTAGAAATACAACAGCTACTCGTACTACTTGATATGTTCTATTTACTGTGTGAAGTGCTACAGATCAAGTGTTTAATACTGGTTAATTTGAACAATGAACATTGTTTTTATGTCACATAAAAAAAGCACAATCCACTTTGCAAGCAAGGGTTTAATTCACATGCTTGGGTCTCTCATGCAACAAACATTTCATGCAAACGTGGACATACATGCACACACAGTTGTGCATGTATGTGTGCAGACACAGACACAATGATTTAGAAAATAGGGGGGAGAAGAAAGGCGTGCGCTCCACCTTGCCCAAAGCCTGTGCTGAATAGATCCCCTAAAGTTCTGCGACGACCCATGTGCCTTGGCAGTGACCAGAATCTCCGAGGCACTGACATCCCAGCACAGTAAGTGGGGCAAAATAGGAAGTGAACATTACGTAAGCCATCTGGAGGATGTTTTCATCCTAAATGAAAGCATTTGTCAGTATTTGTGGGCCAGACAAACCACTTATTTTCCTTTGGGTCCCCTTTCTTGTCTTAAAGTGCATTGTCCTCTGCAGTGTCTGGAACACCTACTGCCATAGAAAGTGGCTCTTTGTGATCTATGTACTGTGTTCCCAATTCACTTTCTACATTTCCGAAGGCAGGGCACCAGCTAAGTGGCCACTTTCCATCCACAGGCATCTTAGCGTTGCCAAGAATCAAAGTGCGGCCTGTCATTTGCATATTGGCTCAGTAACCTTCACCCTCTTTCTATTATTAGAGTTTCAGTATTATCTACAACTGGCTTTTTTTGTAATCCTGCAAAGCATTTCTTTAGCCATCTGTTTACATTATTTGCATTTTACAATTAAATGTATTGTTCATATGATAATGACTGATAATTCTTGAGGGCAACACCCGCATACACAGCATATACAGTATATACAGCTATTGATTCCCATATATTCACTGTCAACACACATCAACTCTCCAGCTAAGTGATAAATCTGACACATATGCTTCTAATATCTACCTCTAATTCTGTTGCTTAGAAAAGGGGTGTCACTAATAACATTCTGTGTAATGTGTGCTGCCCTTTTCTCTTTTATCTGCCCATAAACAATTACAGTTGACCCTCTACTCGCTCTCCAGTAATAAGCAGGTTAAGTTGCACATTTGAATTCCCAACTTGCTCTTCAGGGACTAATGAATCTAAACAACTCAAATGCTCAGATGGAAAAGCTTCATTGTACCTTCTTCTCCTGGAATAGAAAAGTCATCGGGGTCGTCCTGAGCCTCCAGGCAGGTGGCAGGAACCCAGCCCTGGGCGTCCTCTGAGCTGACAAACCACCAGCCTGAATGAGCAAAACACAAACTGAGCGACGTGCAAGACCTTGGAATATCATTTATTGGTTTATCACTTAAGAAAAAGCTGTTCTTGATTTTGATGATATTGCGTATGTTTTGTGCATCTCATGGGACTATCCTAAATAGATTTAAATTGAATTAAACATAAAAACAACGCTGCATGGAGCCTACCAGACTCATTTTTCTCAATGACCTCCACCACCTGGCCCACGTGCAGGCTGATCTCAGAGCTCTCCTGCTTCTCATAGTCTGTCACTGCCACATACTGGTCAAGGAGGAGAGGGTCCGCAGAGGTGGCGTCTCCTGTCGATGAGCACAAATCACAAAGGAGGCATCGGTTAACTTTCTGTTTCTTTGTCATTTCGCAGGCTACGGGTGAAATCTCAATAATGTAAATAAGCCTCGAATCATTATTTTACTGAGGAGCTGGGGTAATATTTGCTAATGTGATATGAAAGGCAGGTCCTTGAACTTGAAATCACAGGATATAAAAAGATATTGACCTTTAAAGTCCCTCGCATCTCACTGACTGAAGGCAATCTGACCTTTGAAAATGTCAGATTTTATAGGCACTTTAAGAACTTAGCTGTAAATCCAATTTGTGAGTGGTCTTCACAAAACAGTCAACGTAATATGCAGAGCTAAAATGAGCGAACGAGCCGCTTTTGTCGAAATGCCAATTACATAATTCCAAGGACAGAAGCTTTTAAATGATACAATGAGTGAGAGGAGGCTTATGTGGAGTATTGAGATTCCACCCGGGCGAGCAGCTGAGGAGGCGGTGGACGTGATTGGAGAGATGGCGTGAGGGAGGCGATGAGCCAACACAGGAGTGATTGGAGGCTGGGAGAGGAGAGGAGTGAAAGGCAGAGACCAAAGACGTGTAAGGGGGTTAAAAATCAAATCAACAACACGGCTGTGACTTCCACACAGATACAAACCAACAGTGCTCTGACCCGCCACCGTGTTAGCACCAAGCCAGCCTGGAGAAAATCAACGTGGTCACAAGAGGGTTCACAGTACAACTGGTCTGTTAATTAAAATTAAATTAAAATGAATCCAATGAAACAAAATTATATTTAGGATTGGTGCATAGGACACTGCATATTAGAGGCAAGCTTTACTAGATTATTTGTGACGTTTACAAACATAGATTTACTTCTAAATCACTAATTTACCATGTTAGACTCTATTGATATTCTAGTTTATTAGTCATTCATTGTTATTCGATTCTTCTCCTTCCAAAACTGTTGAGCATCTCACGGAAATTATATCCGAAAGTGTTTGGAACGATCGGACCCCGAGTCCGATTTGATATCCCTACAGAATATACATGTGAAAAACTGTAAAAAATTTCCCATAGGAAATGAATGGGATGAGGTGAACAGCTTGACAAATTGTGGGATTTTTTTGAACATTTACAGCTCAGGCCGATCTTCACCACAAGACGCTATTCAACCTTCAATTTGGTGACAAAAGTCCCCTACGTAGGCATGGTGCTCTACTTTCTGATAGGTTTTATAGTTTCTGATCAACTGTGGTCCAACGATCATGGTCGCAGAGCCACTCTACTCTCGCGCTGCTGCCGTCTCCACGGCAACCTTGATGAGAGGCTTCATGCAGCTGGGGGACTTCACTCCCCTACCTGCCGCCATGGCTATCTAGATCAGAGGTTCACTGCAGCTGATGGAGAGGTGCTAAAGGTAGTACTAGTAGAAGAAATAGTAATTTCTTACTAGGAGTCATTTTTCACAGTTTTTCGCAGCATAACCCAGCAGCACGGCACTGTGTCCCTCTTAATATTTCCCATAGGGGAATTTTCTAGTTAGGTTATTTTAGCAGACACGTACAAACACAATGTCTTGTCTACTCTACCTACTGCAACTCTACAGCCGGGAAGAAGCCCTACGGGGTTAGGAAGATCGACGCCTTTATTGTTACACTCTGTTCCAAGGATGACTGCAAGCCCCGTGCCTACAACAGAGCCACGTCCCACCTGCCCATGCCCAGGGGGGGAGGAGGAGGAGAGAGGGAGGGACAGGCCACTAGAAACCCGCTGGGTCACACACACACCATGACCAAGTGTTTACTACCTCGCTTTAGGAAAGAAGCCGCTCGCTCCACAATCCCTGATGGAAAGGAAATGAATGGAGAAGAAAACTGAAAACAATGACATGGATGCATCTGAAGAATATAAGGTAACTGGAGAGGAAAAAGAGAAAGAGAGGATATAAATAGAAACAGTGTACCAGTGGCAGAGGTGATTTCTTCATTCATTTCTAAATAGAGAGAGAACAATATTCTTCTTGCACAGGGCTCAACAGCATTCATACAAGGGGAAAAATGACTATTTTAAACTGTGTGAACCTCTACGGCCACTAGGTGGAGATACACGCCACTTTATCTACTACAGCTGCTTTTGCTTGGTACTTGAATTCACTATATAAGTCAGCCTGAGAACCCGAGGACCCATAAAACCAGCAAAACAGTAAGGAAGCCTAATTGTATTTCTCCACTGTGCCTATATTTATCTGAGACAAAAGTCATAACACACCATAGCCACAGTCTCCTGACACCATTTCCATTTCAGACACACAGATGAGGCTCTTACCTGACTTCTTCTTTCCGATGGGTTCCCTGTTAACGAGAGGAAACGATCGCATTACTTACAGGAAGTGTTAAATCAGTTTGCAGCGCTACGGATACCGTTATCAATACGACAGGTGTCCCAAAGAGTCTCCAATATAGAAACAGGATACAAGGGCACAACCAGACACACATTTATGAGATTTGATACCTTTGGATCTATACTTTGCAGGAAAGATCATTGCCTATTATCATACTAGTATTTCTGTTTCCTGTGATGATTTTTGTACCTGATAATGAGCTTGATCTAATTTTTGAACATCTTCAATGGACTTTCTGAACCATCATTAACCTTATCAGCTGCTGTTAGATCTGTTACTGTGCTTTGGATGCAGGACACGTCTTCCTGCACCTTTCTCCAATCTGAGCTGATGTGAACCGAGAAGCTCCTGGTATCTGATACCTGAAATTCAGCCTGATGTTAAATTCAATGCTGCATCTGCTTTAGACATTAGACTGATAAATAGACCATCACTCCACAGCATGCGCTGATTCAATATCCAGATGGCCCAAAATCATTAATGGTGGCTACTGCTCAGCATTTGTACTTTCACTTGTCTCTGCCTATTTGTTATCTAAATATCACTCTCGCTTTATTGCCTTCCACTGTCTTCCCTTCTCCATCTCACGTCTTCTATGTCCGCTCAGCTCTCTCCTTCATCTCCTCCGATCGTTTTCCTTGGCAACCACTGCCTGTTCGTTTCCCCGCATCAACATGAACGCTCCCGGCCACATAAAGCGCAGTTCGATCGGCAGAACTGTTAATTGCGGAGGCTTAAGTCTCAATAAATCTTTACCTATAAGCGTACCCATTAACGTACTATAAAAAGAAATCCCCAGCCGGGCCAAGCAAAGCAGGCCCGATGCTGTGGACTGTTATAGAGCAGGAATGTGTGTGCGCGCAGCACAGAGTGCCTTTGCTTCTCTTTTATTCTTTCTTTCTTGCTCTGAACCAAGGTGAAACCAGGGTCACGTCCAGCTCTGACTTGGATCTTCGGAGAAGTGATTTCGCCGTAGCTTCACATGAAATGAATCATCCGTCTTGCGAGTTTTCATCTTTGCTTCGTTTCTTCTGAAGCCGGTGATGAAAAACATTAGAAACGGGGCCAACTTCACCGCCAACTCCACGGAAACATTCACAACAGGCCGCCGCGCATGAGTCAGTGTGCAAGCACAGCAGTACCATGGGAGGACAAATTGTTACTAAGCAGGCGGGGACAACACACTTCACTCGTGTTGATAAACGATTGCACGTGAATCAGACCAAGAGCATTTCACTCTGAGGCAAAATCGTCTGACATTGTGTCCTAAATCATTAATATCATCGAAATAATTTTGTTACTGAATATCTTATCAAAACAGATGAAGACTGAAATTGAGGACTTAAAATGTGGATTAAACATTATAATTTTCACCATTTTATGGATCAAACAACTAACTGATGAACAGAGAATAATCAACAGGTTTCTTGAGTATGATAACAACTGTTGGCAGATCTAACCACTAAACCTAGAGCATATAATTCGATACTGGATGCTCTGCTCATGCTATTATATTAAGATCCACCCTCTCATAATCAGTCGACTGCTCCTCGTCTCACCTCAAACTGTCCCCTCCTCTGCTTTCTTTTCTTCTGCTATGATGTCTTCTACTTTCCGTTTTCGGTTTTCCTTTCCCTGGCCGAACACTTCCTCTTCACTGCCCATCTTCCCTAGTAGTCTCGAGACGTCCCTCACGGCTCAAGTAGATTTATAGGCCCTGATAAATCTTGTCCCACAGTGGCGGCTGTGTCTGTACACCAGCTCCGTTGTCAGTCAGCCAAACAACAGGCTGCACAGGCAGAGAGCACTAATCCAATTTCAATGAAGACAAACCAAGGTCTTTCCTAGATTCATCCAAACACATGCACAGGGTTTTGAGGGAGGAGGGAGGAGGTATTTGTCCTTGGTGACCATCTCAGAGGGAGCATAGGAGATAAAAACCGTATGTGTTCATATGTATCTTGTGTATATTAACTAACGTACACAGATGCAGTGTGTATTACAGATGACAATGTAAATGTGAGGATCTCTCATCTCATATTATCTCAGTCTCCCTAACAGCAAGTGTCCTGCAATAATTGTCCTTGAACAAGAACCACCAGCTGCTCTCACTCTGTCACTCACTCCTGATTATAGACATTAGCTGAATACCAAGAAAATGACTGAATGCACTGAGCCGACTCGCATCAGATAATGTTATTTACTAAAACTCACAGAGAGAGGAAATAAAGAAATGAGAAAAAGATACATCCCGACCCCCAATGAGGGACACTGCAATGAACACAGGCCTGATAAGATCTCCACAGAGATAAATTTTGGTATCAACTAAAAATGGAACATTTTCACCTTTTGCTATTATCACAAATAGTGGCTTCCAGGTCAAAAATCATCAGAAGCTACGACATTAACAAGGAATCTAGACGTGAAGTGACATTTAGCAATATCGCTGCCTCCATGTTTTTAATGAATTTAAATGTCAAGGTGACTGCAGGAAAACTGCTATATGCCAGACTGCAGAGGCAGACATCAGGCACTTCTAATGTTTAGTAAATCTAACCGCATATGTACTGTATCCCTGCCAACTAATGAATAAATTGCATGAATTTAGAATCAACACCATGCACCATATGGTTGTAATTAATGGGTGTTATGTCATTAATGCATTTTTTGCATTTTTTTGCATTTAAATGAACTATGAACTAAATGAACTAATGAACTAGGCAACACAACCACTTGGTGAAAGGTGCTGTCACCTGACAGTGAGAAGTTCACCAGTCAGAACATTTTCTCTGTGGTTTTTGCATCTTCTCCGTCTGTCTGAATAACAGGGTGGTTGTTAATTCCATTTGCCGCTATGGCAGCTAGGGATGCATGACAATTTGTTTTTTCCTACTGCTTCTCATAACCGATCGATAACCATTAACATTTTTTAATAGTATTTACACACCTGAGGCAAAAAGAAGAGTAAAAGATGAATTTAATATGAATTATATTATTTAATATTATTGTAATCACAACAAAAACAGTTGTGACTCAAACAAAAAGTTTGTTATTGTTTCACTCGGCTGCATCAGTCAATAAAAAAGATTTTACATGAGAACTCAGTGCCTCAAATGCCCCATTGATAGGCAGGAGAGCAGCTCCAGATGACTTCTTGCTGGCTTCAGCATTAGCTTTAGCTCTAGCTGCAGCAGTATTAGCATCCTCATATGATTATGATTGTGATTATACTTAAGCTTTAAGGTAGCTTCATTAGCTTGTAGGTTAAGCTAACATATGCCAACTTTTCTGTAGAGTGCCGTACAGTGCCGTGCTTAAGTGTGACGGGTCAGTAATATTCCATGCTGCTGCATGCAGGGCTTAGAAGTCTAGTCAATTGTTGACACAAGTGTCAGTGCTGGTTATACAAAACACAACGCAGACAGCAGTTACATCAGTGTCGATTTTCTAGTCAAAAAACAAGCATTTAGGTTGCCTGGTGACTCCAAATTACCCCTAGGTGTGAGATTCTAAAGATTATAAAACTTGCATTTTCACACCGTTTCACTTCTGGCTTGACATGCCATCGCTGTCCACATCACAGGAGTTACCAACTCCCATTTCCTGCCAGCTGAGTCCACTTCTCAACGCCCAGTGCCACACGTCAGCACGTGACGACAAAGAGGTTAGAAATTAACTGGTCAGCTGACAGCTGTTGGCATTGAAATCATCTCCAGGGTTAAAACGTGAGCTCCACATAACGGTCTCCATGAAGGCAGCTGCTCGTAACCTCCGCTGCCCTCCAGGTGCTGCTAGCATTAATGAGAACACATCTGTAACAGCGTGCAAAGTTATGTGTGTGTCAACGCGTGCAGGTAGCGTGTTGGTGGCTGGCATTCGTTGCCCCCTGATAACTTAGTTTTGGCACATTGCATCTGTCAGCAGTGGTTATGACCCCGAAGTGTTGACTGAGATTTACAAGAGACGACAGCACTGGTCTGCACGCCCTCACAGTAACCATGCCTAGAGCTGCAGCTACATGCTGGAGTGCAAACTCAGCGTTTTTTGTTTTTTTTTTAAAAAGGACCTCCTTGCGTTTGTTTGTGCTAGACCAAAAAAAAAAAAAAATTATCAGGAAGCAGAGCACCAGTATGAAATCACATCCATTACAGGGTGTAATGAATGCTAATTACCGGCAGCCTGGTAGATGTTGGCAGGACGTGACATGACATGACATCATTTAGGGAAACAATGATGGGTGTTTGCCATTCTATCGCAACCTGGAGATTTCTTGCAGATCATGTGTGTGTGTGTGTGTGTGTGTGTGTGCGTGCGCACAGGTACTTACTCCTTGGGTGGGTTAAGGTCTTCAGGTCTGGTTTCAAAGAACACTCGGACCTCCTCACACTGAGAAATGTAGACTGGCAGCTGAATGAGGGCCTGTAGACACCAAAGATTGCAGTGATTTTAGTCAAACACACACTGACATGCACTCACTAACACTGACAAGTACAAGCACTATAGAAAACGCCTGCATACAAATACAGATATCTCCATACAGAGAAGTAAAGGGTGTCCTGGTTTCTGCTTGTAGTGATTCTAATGATGTTGACTTGGATTTGGTGATCGCTGTGAGTTAATATAAAACTATTCTTTACAGATAACTTGTATATCTGTCCCACTCATAATTTCCCTCTCATCTGGTCAAAATAAGACAAGTATGTGTATCCTGTAAGATCCGGATTAATCTGAACCCCCCAACCCCTGTTTTTTTGGAATGATTATTAGCGCATAGGCAAGATCCCCATGTTCCATTGTTTTCGAGTTATAATATTTTGAAAATCTTGGAAAAGCAATATGGAAAAAGACACTGCATGAGTCTTTTGTTATTCTCAGCGGGGTCATGATGTTGAGTGTTGGCCAGCAGCACTGTGAATGCAACATCCACGGAGTGGATACTGTAACAGCTTGCTTTACTCAAATACAAAAAGGAGACATCAAAAAAAGACAGCACTTCTCTCACACAATTAATCAAACTCTTCTCATATCGGAAATAACAATCCGAGGGCAATCTTGCGAAAAATGCAGTTTATTTACTTTATTCCATTCATTCCTTAGGGATATCTTTCCACTTTTTTGTGAATAACTTCAGCTGAAAAATGTGTGTTTTGAAAAGAAAAGATATAACACACAGTTTGATCGAGATGCATGTCTTGATATAGAATTTTTTTGCTTACTTTCAAAGGTTATGTTGTTATTATTGGTCAAAAAAGGTAAGGAATAGGAAGAAGAAGTGCACACAATAACAAGAGCAATCAGTGTTTTGCAAAAATCCTGAAAATCACAATGAGTCACTTTCTGGTCTGGTTTTTGCAGTGTTCTCCCAGTCATCCCAGCCATGTCTCTTCCCTTTCCTGCTCTGAGCTAAGCTCATCGATCGGCCTCGCCAACCTCCCTGCTTAATCGCACGCGCCTGTGAAGGATCACTAACAACAGAGAGATGAACAACACAGGGCGGAGATGAAAGCCAAATAGACACATTTGTCTCCGTCTCCATTGGTGTGAGCACTCTCTCGCACACATGGTCGACCTTGTTATCGTTCCCGTCTCCGTCTCTGGACCTTCTCTACGTCCTACGCGCCTTCTGCTTTATCTGCTTCTCCCACTCTGTCAACCAGGTGACCACCGTGGCCATTCTGTCTCTTCCAGCGAGCCAGGCCCCTCCTCCTCTGGCTGGCAGGCACGGCTCGATGCCATCCATCAAGCTTCCTGTGCTGGCCCCTACCTCTGATTTTAATACTCCTAAGTGTTCCACTCCAGTCTTTTAAGGCGGCAGACTCTCTGCGTACTCTCTGACACTCACTGATATAACGTCAGGGCTGACGAATATGGACAGGAAGCCAAAGACCCGACCAAGGTGCCCTTGTCCCATGTGCCACATTTACCTCGTCACACTTAGAACCGTGGGGGTTCATGCCAACAGCTTGTGTTGAGGGAAAACATAACTTTTCCATTCGTGCAGTAAAGTCATACAGTCATACAAGAGTGTGCCCACTTACATGTTTGCTGCTTAATGATGCATGGAATGTATTGCCTGATTATTATGACCTCAAAAGCTCCCTTTTTACAGCATCCAGCATCTGTGATCCTGAGCCACTAAAACCCAGGCGCATGTTTTAAGATTTTTACGGGTGACCCCCGGAGGACCCCTCCCCAATCTCTAGGGCCGCAGCCCTGAGCATTGCTGCGCCGCGCCTGAGGTCAGAGAGCATCGTGAACTGGCTATCGTCTCCTTGGATTTATTCCTCTCCTCGTGTCAGCCTGTGGCCCGTCCACTCATTACAATTCTCCCCAGGGAGGAGACGGGAGGGAGGCTGAGGGCGCATTACAGCAAATGGACTTTATGGGTGTTTTTTTACAGCAGGGAGCATTAAGGTAATTGTGTGTGCCTCTGTGTGTGTGTGTGTGTGTGTGTGTGTGTGTGTGTGTGTGTGTGTGTGTGTGTGTGTGTGTGTGTGTGTGTGTGTGTAAATGTGTGTGCACATGTGCTTTGTCCAATGGAAATGAAAGATGTCATAGAGTATACAGCACATTGTGATTGTATTTGTGTGTGGTAAATTTTGTAGGCGTACCCAGCAAATGGGGATCCTTAGTACTGTTGAAAGAAGATGCCTAAAATGTTGTGTTTTTGCAGCAGTTACATATAAAATGTAATAAAAAAAAACTTGAAAAAAAATGTTGGAAATATCCACTGTTAGATTCGCTCACATTTTTTTAAACTCTTTGATGGTGGAATAATGACATTAAGGTTAAAAATAAAAACAGCTTTTCTTTCAAATGCATTCCAACAATCTTTGTGTCATCCCTAGATTTACACACACAACTTTACCGATTCATTTACTCTCTCTCTTACTTTACTTCTAGCTCTCTTTTTTTGCCTCTGTTTCGAGAGTGATTCCTGATTTGAATAAAAACACAAAGAGGTTACAACCAGGGAAATTCCAGGTGAGTCAGTTTGAGGGCTGAGCTGCGCGACGGAGGAGCTGACTCGGCTCTTCCCTGAGAAAAACACACAGTTCCACCTTGTCAACCTGACTGCCTACGGGGGTGGATGAAAATGCTGTTCTTATCTCTTACAGCTTTAACCGTCAAGTCCATAACTGCTTCAGCTGTTACGTTGAGACCAAGAATGTACCGCAAACACAGAATCTATGAGCTCCAACATGTCGTGCTGCAGGAAATTTATTTTGTTGCAACCTTTCAGTTCAGTGTAACTTCTTCATCATCAGGTAAGATTTGCAAAGTTCACTCATTCTCAGGTTAATGGTTTCACATCATCCCACTGGGTTAAAGCCTGTGCAGGTAAGTGCAGTTTCTTAGGACGTTCGAGACATTTCCGCAAAAAAACAACTTTGACCACAGCAACACTCCCTCTGTGGCTCAGCTATTCCCATAAACATCCACACCCACAGACACGAACCAACAACTCCGTCCATTCCTCCCCCCAAACTCTTATTTTTCACGTAAGTGGTTAAAGATGTTGCCTACACCAGCTGTACATTCCTTTAACCCCAGACGACACCCGGAGGAGAAGCCGTGCAGTCACCGGCCACTACTATACGCAACAACATTAAAGCTTTTCCTCTCAATCTGAGGCTGCAGAAATTGTCATTTTTACTCCAAAAGAAAGGACATGATAATGCCTTTTAAAACCATATCAAAAACTTATGCCGTTGTTTCATAAAGGTTCAGAATAAGATGAAATCCCCATCCCTGATGAAGTCAAACAGTTGGAAATGCAAGGAGGCAGAAGAAAGGGCTAAGTCAGATCTAACTTGCAAAAACATCCTGACATTTCCTGGAGACAGATGGACGGGTGTATGGTTTAGAGGCCCTACTGGCCCAGCCAGTAAAAATTTTACAAAAACACAACCTATGGGTTGAGGATGTGCTGACTGGAGCAAACTCAGCACGAACGAGCTCCTTCGCCTCTGGCACAACTCTGCGCTGATAGTTACCACCACAACACGAGATATAACAGCAGCTCATCCTGAAAACCTAATGCAACCTTGGGTTGCAACACAGTCTGATCCCTGGTTACTGCATCTTCACAGCTGTCAACCAGAATGAGGAAAAAAAGCGTTTACTTTATGGGCACAGAAATTTGTCTTGTTGCTAAGAGGCTGAACGTCAATCATGTGCTATTTAGTGAAGTTGCTGCGGTTACACTTCTGTCATATTGCAGCAATTAGTTACTTGCTATTGGCAGTTTTACGATTGCAGCTACATTTTCCCTCCCTTTTCTTGAGACTTGTAGTGATTAATCCCACTGGTAAGTAGCATGTAATGGGCTGGATAATGCACAGGTTTTACATTATCAACTCTTGCTGAGAGGTGCAGTATTTCAAACATTAAAAAATAGACACCACCACCACAATAGGATACACTTCTACGTGCACAAATGTAGAGCCTGTTCTATCCTTTTCCTGCCACTGATAGCAACATAGAACAAATATAGTGATTTATAAATCCCTTTCTAAGGAACAAACTCAGATTTTAGGGGAAACTTTTGCTCATATACTACCGATCCCTTGGGACAAATTTTCCTTAACTTGTCTTCTTAAGCAGGGAGGTCACAGTCGTGGAGACAGAAACCCCCAAGGAGCTTTTAGGGGACCTCAGCGTTGTTGATGCGTGCTGTCACAGAGGTTCGCTTCAGGGAATTCAGCACAGCACCGACCATACAACGCAATTTTAGTAGGCAAGGGCAATGTCATTATTCCTACAGCTGCTCTTGGAGAAATAAATAAATAAATAATACAATTCTGCAAATCTGGCCCTTATGCAAATTTTGCAATGCTGCAACAGTATGAGTGTGTTTTTTAATGAATATGACTCCGTGGCATGAATTATTAACAACTTCAGTGTCTGTGTGATTGTTCCACAGCTGGACAGATGCAATTTAGTTTGCAACAGTCCACTAGCTTCTTGCAAAATCAGGTCACTCAGTGTGATTATGAATGTGGTGAAAAACACAACAACTTGTGTTGCTCGTATATGCACGAGAGGCATAAAAAGATGTTTATCATTTTTCTCTTATGACTAACTTGAAAGAATGTGGGTGGGATGCTGTTTTTCTTTCACTCGGGAAAGCTTCCACTTCTTACTTTCTCCACCTCTAAATCACTGTGTATCGTAGGTTCCTGGATTAAAAAGGTGTGAATTAATCTACTTACCCTGCAGTACTCGTTGATGGGCCTTAGCCTCTTCATGGCCACATCTCTGATATGGCTCCTCCTAAATAGGATCTTCCCTGTAACAAAGCAAAAAAAAAGGTCATCATTAACTATTCAGACATTTGTTTGTCACACACATAAATGCAACATTACTTAATCCAAAAAGCCAGCGGTCCACTGAAAGACAATAAGTCTGCAGTGTTTTTTCTGAAACATGACAAGAAAATTTGCATTTAGACATGTCATCAATAATACCGACAGGAAAATGAGGAAAGAAAGAAGTTAGGTGAATAGCTGGCCTTTCTAATTCATGAATAAATGATATTTGGAAAGCAAATTATGTCTACATGACAGCTTAAATGCTACTCCAGCGCTCTTATCTCCAGGCGCAAATAACCACATAGGCACAGACGAGCTGGGTCACCATAACAATAACAAGAACCGGCTACAAATAGGCCGCTTAAAATACTCTTCCAACTTCACGGTATGCAGGAAAGTTCAGAGCCAGCATTTATTTTCTCCTTGTTTCAGCCACCGATGTTTCTTTAATAAATGCACCGAGACAGCTCTAATGCAAACTCATAAAGTCAAAGCTGTAACAAGATCTTGGACACAAAAAGAGGGGCCTTGTTTTGAGAAGTTACTGCTTCACTTCAGTCGAGTGTTCACAGTGTTTGTTTAGAGGGTACCTGAGACAGACTTGCTGAAACAGGAATCTATCTCACAGGAGATCACCACTGAGCAGCCCGGGCCCCCCACAGCCTCACCGTTGCTTGGATGTTACTAAATATGACTTTGTGTTTCTTTGACCTCCACAGCTCAGAGCCCATCACTTTTAAATTGGCTTGTGTGAGCGAATGATACACAAAGGAATGAAAGAAAAAAACAACAACAAACAAGTGTCAAATTATGCTTATGTGCAACTTTTCAACTTGTGATGACAACATAAAGTAAGTATACATGAAGGAAATGAACATAAGTGCCTCAAAATAACTCTAGTTAACACGATTGAAGAGGAAAACCACAATGTCCTCTCTGCGCATGAGTCAAATATCCCATGATGGTCACTCTAGTAGTTCACTCAGGTGCATGAAGAAAAACAGATCAGACAGGAAATCAGACTCATTTCCTCTTTAAAGTGAGTAAGAACGATGTACCGCTCAGTCTAGCATCGTCACCGTCATTGAAACACTTGGTTCATTCAGTTTTATGCCAAAAAACTGGCGGGTCAACACTGAAACTTTTTCCCCATTGCGTGATTTGTCCCCATTGAGCAGAAACCTGTTACATGAGGACGATCTTGTCTTGTTTTACATTTGAAGCCCCTTCAAAAAATAGCAGCCCCTCAAATTCATTCACACATGCCCACCTTCTCAGATAAAAGTCAGCTAAGGCTGAATACTGGGACTGTTCAGTAGATGGCAGACACTCAGGGCCAAGCCAGATGTAGGTGTAGACTATTTTTCATCCTCTGAAATTGCCAGACATAGCACTTGGGCCCTTATTCTCTCCCATATGGTGCTTTAATACATGATATACAATAAATGGGACCAGAATAGAGGAAGAATAAGTCACACACCCTGTGACTGGATGACTGTGACTACCCAAAAACCCAGAAAAAAAATATGTAACCACTTGTATATTGTATATTAACCAGTACTGATTCACACCTGAGCCTATCTGGATCTTATCCACCTTTTAGACATCGTCCTTATCTGGATAAAAATGACACCTCAGGTCACGTGTGATTAGGTGAAGACCCATGTAAATTGGTGAGGCTGTGTGATGTGCGAAAGGGGTTTAATAACAAAGGTAGTAGACCAACAAGAATTCAAACTACTATTTATGGAGAGCAGCTCAGTGTTATAGTGCATAGGGACAAAAAAAGAGATGAACTCGATGAGGAATGAGAGAGGAGATTCTAAATCTCTGAGGTGTTGGCAGTATCCTGCCAGGGCAGCCAAAAGGACATGGTGTCTGGACAGCTCACAGGAACTAAAGAGATTTGAAAGTCAACCCCTGGACTGGCTACAGTACATGTCCTTTTCCTTCTCCTCCTCTTTCTCTGTCCGTTTCTTTCTCTCCTCCCTTCATCAATCCTGAAACAGAAAGCTTTCTTGACGCTTTTCCAAAGCACTCCGGGGGTCGGGAGAGAAGCACTGACTCGACACTGCCCACTCTGTATGCACGGCGGCTCATGGGTGCAGCTGAGAAAAGGGCTTGTTTAGGGAGGGAGGAGGAAAAGGAGGAAGGGAGGGGAAAAAAATGTTGCCTCGGAGCCACGGCCGAGGCACGAGTAGGCTACATGGCAGATCTCAGAGCCAGCACTGACTGAGGCTATCAAACAACTTTTGTTTCTCAGGGAGAGTGAGCGAGGTAGACGTGGAGAGGAGGCAGATAGAGGAGGGAACACAGAGAAGGTCGTTGTTACGCACCTCACACTCAGACAGCTGTTCTCAGCACTCGCCTCTTAATCACTGGGCCCACCACATATGCATTCCTTGTGTTTTTTGAGCCCATTTTGACCCCCCTGAAGAATTTCGAGGAGATAAAAGCTTAACATTGCATAAAATGGTTAAATAACCAGCCATGGTCAGACATAACTAACAAAAATAAGGATGTGACAAGATGTCACTGCTCCAATATTTAACTTATAGAAATCTGATTTGGAAACAGATAAATTAAGGATTGGTTTACACACCGGGAAAAATCTGGAAAATCCAGAAAGAACAAAGAATCACCAGACCTATGCTCTTAAAGGACTTGACCTCATTTGTCAAGTCTAATTTTATGATTAGCATTCAGGAATTTAAAATACTTATATAATTACATGTATTCAAGTTGACTGAAAAGACTCAATACTTAGCCTGAGCTTCACTTACGACACTGCTGTAAAACATATAATGGACCAGATACCATCACAAACATGAGACTAAACAAACCCAAAATGAGACAAAACACGAGATGCCTGCTGACAAAACTGACTTGGATTCATCTCAGATGACCAGGGCCACTGAGACTTCCTCGAGGTGTTGCTCTAAGGTTTGAGAAACTGGCTACTCTCTAAAAAGGCTCTATGTGTGCAGCTTCCAAGACTGAAAGAATGAGCTGCGTGTGTTATAATTACTGTGGGCAAGTTGCTGACCTCAGGCACAACTTCACATTTTAACCTAACAGCCGAGCCTGTCACAGCCGCACCACACTCAAACACTGTAGGCCGGGGCAGCGGCTGCTTTCCCCCCCTGACAAGAGACGAATGTGATATGAATGAGGCACACAGCAACAAGGTCATTCAAAGAGTTTGGTTATTTAGTGTTTTTCAACCCTTCACAGAGGACCGCCTGGGGAATGTGTTATTCAGATCCACAGCAACATTTTTGACCTGCCCAACATACTGTGCGTCCTACTGTGGCAGGCAGAGCGATCCCTGGATAAACAGAGCGGCTGAAAAAAGTATCAGTAGCACATCCAGAGAAGGGCTAAAAAAGGAAAACAAAATGATAAAACTGGTACCCTATTTACAGAATCTAGGTTTCTGAAATGTGATCTAAACAATATGAAGGATACGTGATTTATTAGATATACAAGGGTCCGGAAAATCTGAGTGAAAAATAAAATGTTGGGTTGAGTTTCAATGGCAAAGTTTTTGGTGGGCTTGAGGAACTTAAAAAAGATGACTCAGACTCAGAACAAAACCCAGCAGTGGTGCTTTTGGTGTGTACACCTGGCAAGAAATCAGAGAATAAATTTTGCACTATGTACACATGCGGACAAGCCACTTTGCTGATGTGGAGATACCAAATATGTAAAAACAGCTTGGGACCTTGAACAAACTAAACCAAGAGGAGAAAACCACTTCCTCTGTCTTGTTATGTTCGTGTCAGCCCACAGTCCAGACTTTTTGCTCTACAAGTGTTTTTTTTTTCTTTTCAGGAAAATCCGCCTGCAAATCAAGAGAACTCCATCCATCCGAGACTGGTCATGTCCGTTTTCTTAGACTCATTAGCAACAGCGTTTCACAGAAGCAGTTTGAGGATTTAGCACCTTCCTCTGGGGCATTTCAATGGTCAATGAAAGTCTGAGGCAAAGAGCTCTAGGAAGTAGACAGGCATTTTAGAGAAAATATAGAATTTCAAGTTAAAACAGTGAAGCCAGGAAGGAAGGCAGACGCGTTAATGTAGATGGGAATTTGGAATAGTATCCGTGGTCAGAAAGCTTTGTCTGAAGTAGAGGATAGTAGGAAAAGCACTGTTTTTCTATCTCTTCCCCTCCTCCTTCTCAGGAGTTCATCAAACAGACTGAGCGTGTGTGTGTGTGTGTGTGTGCGTGTGTGTTTGTGTGTGAATATTCTCTCAATGAGTTCCAGACCTGCAAGGCCACATGAAGAAAAGAAAAAAGAAAAAAGAAAAAGAAAACTATCCCCCACTCATCCTAGGGCCTGGCAGGGGAGATGTGGGTGGGGTCTTTGGGTGAGGCTTTCTTCCAGATGCGTTTACGAACGTTTACTTTCAGTAGGAACTAAATCTAACGATATGGTTTCAAAAGCCGGTCGAGTGCACCTCAAGTCCGTGTTCCAAACAAATGTCAAACACCGCTGGCACTTGTAGGGAGGTAATGGAAACTAAAAACAAGAAAGCGTAATTTGGGCCAGTGAGGCCTCAACCAAGCCAAGGGAACAGCTCATACAGAAGAAAATGAATGTCATGCAGTGCTGACTTTTAATTCTTTGCTCCCAGGTACAGTATTCCTGAGTCTTAATGGCAAC
The DNA here is from genome assembly GCA_029224185.1 of Karalla daura. NCBI lineage: Eukaryota > Metazoa > Chordata > Actinopteri > Chaetodontiformes > Leiognathidae > Karalla > Karalla daura. The sequence continues at coordinate 15,905,542 of CM055204.1, read as the reverse complement.
TATTTAATGTTTTATTCAAAGGCTCCAATGCTATTCTATGTAATTGTCTAATATATCTATAGCCTTTATGGATAGAGATGCGCTGAGTCAGCTGAAAAACATTCTCTCCTGGTTCACAGAAACAGTGTGGCTATTACCAATTATGGTTGCAGCAGATTGTTCTGGTTGGGTCTTTTGTTTGCAAAAAGTCGTGCCTCCCTCCCTCCTGTTGTTTCCCTCTTGACATCCCTGACTCATTGTTGCCTGCGTTGCAAGACGATGCATACAAATGCTTCTAAAGAAGCAAGAATGAGAGACCAAGACGCCACAGTACGGCAAAAGGAAAAGCAAAAAGTAATAAAACACAAGTAGACTGATTTGTAATGTCACATGCATATATTAGAAACACCTTAAAATGTATGGGGCCAATATGTCAGAAAATAGAATAATATAAATTAGATAAAGTGGCAAATCATCTGATCTTAGATGCTGGAAACAACAAATGTTTTTCTTACTTTTGCTGAATTTCAAAACTGTCTATGTCCATTTCAAACAAGCCACAATCATGTGTGCATGCAACTGTGCATGTGTCTGTGATTAGTATGTGCATGAAAAGGCCATGGGGACAGTCTCATACCTGGTAGGAATGGAATGATCCTTCGTTTGGGATCTTTCTGGCCTCCCTCCACTGGAAATTTATCCAGCAACTCCATCTGAAATGCCACAGCAAATGAAGCATGTAAGCAAAAACAAAGCATTAACAGTACGTAAACATACACTTTGCATTACACACAACAGGACCGCTGTGGCTCGAGAGGAAGGGTTCACATTTTTACAAATCAGCAGTTCCTACGAGGAATTTGGCCAATAAAGTAGGGCCTGCCAATGATTAGGAATGTCCTGAGCAGATGGTATGGTTTTTTTTCCCCCTTTTACTTCATATGCTGCTGCAGCGAAAGGGCTGTTAGCAGTGGAGCACCACTGACATAGTGGAACATTTCTGTTTTTATAATCTTCTAAGGCCAGAGAGCAGTGGTTTCTAATATCTGTTTAACCATTTCTTCCCCTTGATCTCAGTTCTGCCTGAAGTCAGTCTTTTATCACTAATACAACACATCTTAGCTTTTCGTTCTGTAACAACAACTTATTGGCTAGACGTCGTCACTTTGGCATTTTCGTTTGTGATTTACAGTTCCACGTACACGGCTGCTTACGTCTTGTGTGTAAATATTTGTGCTTGTGTCTGCGCACAATGTTAATTCTCCCTGTGGTGAAGCCAATCAAACCACACCTGGTCGTACCGACCAATGAACTCCAAATGTATTTTCTCTAGGGTTCGTTTTTATGAGTGACTTGAAAGTTGGAGAAAGAAGGGTTCAGGTTTTTTTTTATATAATACATATATTACAAAATAAAATACTTAAAATACATAAATCTGACACTTCAGCTTGTCTCCAGAGAAACACTTATTGATCAAGGTTCAAGTTTGCTCTGCAGAGCTGGCTGAATGATGAAGTGTAAATGTTTTTTTCCTTATTCTTTTAATGTTAGCATTACAGAACTATCTGCCAGCAAAAGAGTCTGTAAGCTGTTATTACAATCAAAGACAACACCAGCGATGTTGCGTGTCTCTTGTTGGATGACTGTAATAATGAAAGTAAGCACTGAAACTGAAACTTTTTTTTCCTCCAACATCGTATCAAAAAGACATTAGAATGTTCTTTTACTATTAAGTTACTGTAGTATTTCAGTTTCTGGTAAAATTTTGACATATGGTCTCCAGAAAAATTGTGTAAAAAAAGAAAGAAGGAACAAGGAGTGCTAACTATCTAAACTCTGACATTGTGCCTCTGTGCTAAAACATTAACAGAAAGTACTGATTACAGGAAAACTCCCACATCTGACCATCCTCTACAATCTGATAAAATGTCAAAGCTATCCAAAATATATATATATATATATAAAAGCAAACTTCCCAAAAATCCAAGCAATGATTTTTCTTTCATTCTACTGCATTTAAAGCACTCTGTGCCTACCTTGACACGGCCCATTCCTAGAATGTGTAGACACTGACAATACGACACAGGAATGTTTGGGTGTGTTGACCCTCCATGATGAAATTTCAGATCACAGTATATGTGTCTATGTGTATGTAACGTCTGGGCTCAGTCATTGAGGAAAGGACACCTCCCTCTAGTGATACATATATTAGTATTCAATTACAAAATATGAATAAACATAAAACCTTTTAATGATAGGTGGCCGAAACACTTGACTTTAATTTGACACCTTATAAAACATGAGCCATCTGCATCAGTCAAATGTGTGCTCGCTAGCTGTGATAGCTTGCTATTAGCTATAGCTGAACAAAATTGCAAATCTGCCCAGTGGCTCCATTCCCTGCTCCGTAACATCTATCCAGCCATTTTCCGTTTGACAACTTTATGTCTTTGTATTCTTTATTCAAGGACATTCGACAGCAAACTCAATTAAACTTCATCTTTAGACTGAATCTAATGAGAAAGTATTCATGAATACTGAGTAAAAGAGGACATTTTGGGCTATTAACCCAAACTTTATTGATGTTTCAACAAACTCAATCTTCTCTCCCACTTGAAAGGGCTTAATTTCAGTCCTTTTAAAAAGATGCGTCCAAGGAGCAGTTAAACAAATAATCTAATAACATTTTAAGATTTCATATCTAACACGTGATTTTGGTATTAAATGACAATTCTAAGAAAACGGATTTCCATTTTAACCTGTATCTCGCAGACTGGAGGTCATAAAAAGTGAGCCACGGTGTCTCTGTGTCTTCAAAATCAGAGACATGGTAAGAGGTGAGTCATTCCACTTAAGTCTAACAAACAGCAGGAGGCCAAGAAGGAATTGAGAAAAGGACAAAAAAAAAAAGGAACACGCAACCAGACAGGCAACAATCTGCTTGGCTTAAGAGTCGGATGCTTCACTGCTGACACAGTGCCACCTGAGAGACAACACAGAGAAAAAGAGGCTGGCAGACTACAAAAGAGAGAGACAAACGCATTAGGCCCAGTACCCCACACACTGTAATTGTTCCCATGTGTCTGACCGTGAGTGTGGACACACCCAGTCTCTGTGTCTACTCCAAACTCTGTATCTACTCTGTAATCAGAGCCACTCAAATGAGAAAAGGGCATCTAGAGAGAGTAAGGCTGCCTCTTCAGAATACCAGTTACATCATGCAACCAGCATCAAATATTCATGCTCCACAGGCTGGAGAATGACAGGCCGAGGCGGAGCACAGTCAACCTCCGCATGACTTTCCAAGGCCTCTCTTATGCATATTATTGTCAAGAGTATCCTGCCAAGTTGAATTCATTTGAAAGAAACTACACATCAAAATACAATGTTACAGATTGTATAAGACAGATATTGATATCTGTTTCTGGACACCACATAAAATGAAACTTAACGGGAAGGAAATCTGAGTCTGTGGACTCATTGGTTCTGGCAAAAGCTTGTATTGAAAGTCTTTCTGGCTGTAATCATGCTTTTGTTTTATACAAAGCTTGTAAAATATGTAGATTCCCTTAATCTGCCAAGGAAGATCAATTAAGAATTACCAATAACTTTAAGACGCCTCAGCTGACCAGTAGATCGAGTGCAGTGATGCAAGAAATAAGTAAAAACATTTTCCTTTGTTACAATACTGGTCAGTAAACACACCCTTGCTGTATTCTTTTAAACACTGTCATTTCATGTACCAAATTCTTGCTGATTCAGTGACTAAAGTTATGTTCCAAAGGGGTGTGATTTCTCTTCTCCATGTCCACTTTTCATCACCATCATCAGCCATCCAACAGAGCCCTAATAAAGAAGATCTGAGACGCCCAAGGAAACCCCCGAGAACAATGGCTGCTCTCTCAACAGCTTGCCTATCTCGGTAGGCCTGATGCAGCCCGGTTGAGGTCATGTTTAACCCTTGTCAGAAAATCTAACTAACAGCCCGCATTTGTGGAAATCTGAGCTGGAAATGTGAGAACCATGAAATCCATTGGCTGTGGGTAGTTTCAATAATATCCTCTATGCGTTTTAATAAAGTCAAAACCTTCTCCAATGCCAGGATTTGCTATTGTGCTGCTGGTGAAACAACGGGCAGCCCCTGCTGCTTAATAAAAGTTTTCATACTTGCTTACTGTAGATGGAAACTATGACAGTTGTCCAACTCTGAATAAGCATGCAGCAAAGAATTGGATTTTTTCTTTTTCCATCCAGCTTTTAACTAAAAGTGTATCTGTATCCAAAGCAACTGGGAGTGATGGAAGACGAAGCTTGTGAAGTAGAGTGGACACGTGTGCAGCATGGAAACTGTTCTTACTGACATGGAAATAAAACTGCTAAGCCACTAAAATGACCCCGCTGGAAGAAAAAAAAACCCTGCACTTTCCATCTGTCTGGGGCAACCGATCCATCTATTTTTGTTTGAGATTTAATGTGCTAAAAATCATGGGAGAGGGGACCCCACAGATTTAGTGTTAAAATGGCAATTGCTCAATTAATTCTCTAAATAAATTACAACGAATGAGCTCACATTAGACACACTTATGCATAAGTGCAGGCAGTAACTCTATCACCCACATGCAAATCTCAGCAGCTAAGTACAGTGGATACACACAGATTGGTTTGAAAATAATAAAGCGTTTGAAAAGGTGAAGGAATGTAAATTTGTTTGATATGATATTCAACGACATCCTGAGCATCTTAAGATGTCCTTCATGAGTGTAAATATTAAACATGGGAAAGACTGAATACGCCTGTGATCACTGAAAAGCACACGTTGACACTGCTGAACGAAGACATCTGCTGTTTGGACGAGCTGCTGACGGGATGTGGTGAATAACACTTCCTATCTGGCTCCGGTCCATTAGAATGACCAGGAAAATGTTGTGTCATCTCTGCTATAGCATTTTCATCTTTTTTTTCCTCTCTATTCACAGAATCCTTGCAAAAACAAGCAGCAAGACAGTGACATACAGCCACAGAATACAGAGACAACAAAAGGTCTGGTACGACGTAATAAAGCCGAGGAGACTGACAGGAAATGAAGAAATGGTTACAAGAAAAGCAGAATGACTAAGCATCACCATGCTGTCCGGGCAACTAGGATGATGTCTGATGATGTCAAACCAGTGAAATAGCTCCAAACAATAAAAAGAGAAAAACCTTCTAAAACAACCACAGAAAGTTTAATAAGTGTGTTGACACGTTAAAACACATAATCCCTCTAGAACGGTGGAGGTGAAGAGATTTTAATGATTCGACTTGGCACTTTTCTATGACAAATACCACAGCCTCAGGGAGGCTTTTACTGCGCCACTGCCAAACCTAATAGGAGATAAGAAATCAGCCCGTGATCTCTCCAGCCGAGTTTATCTACGTATCCCTCACCAGTGAGAGCCCACCCACCAGTTGTCAACACCACAGGAAGCAGCTGAACAGCCTGGCAGTGGTAAACAGAGACAAGAGGGGGTGAATGCCCCTGCTGAAAATATCTCACACATGCTCATTTAATTCTAGACTATCGATCCATTTCCACACTGTTAAGGTTTTGTGCTGCTATAAGCACTGACGCAATAAACACACCACAATAATGTTCAAGTCATTTGTTAATTCTGAAACGGCATCTTCATCTGGTGCTAAGATGTCTGGCGTTGAAAACTATCTTTCCTCCTTCTACTGGAAATCCCCCCATCTGATATCTAAAGGTCACCAGGTCTCCTCTCACTGCACAATAAATCTAAAAATGTTAAACACATCAAAAACACAAAAGTGCACTGGCTGATGACACCAAAGTTATAGTTTCATTGATCTAAATTTACTTCAGGCTTCAAATTTCAGTGCTCAAAACCTAAATATCACATCAAAAAATGTCCACATTTACACATCACCAGACATGACATACAGGGCTGACCAGTTCACTTTAAATAGGATGGAGTGAATGGAGGGATGAATTATGGCTCATATCATCAGTGGAAACACCTGCACAGAGCAGTTCCACTTTGTCAAAATTAAAAAAATATTGCTTTTATTTTGCAAAAAACTTTAATTGAAATGCAACCGAGAATAGCTATGTAATCCAAATAAATGTTTAACCAGCTATTCAGTCTAAAGCCCAGTCCAAAAGTGCAGAATCCTATAACCAATTATTATGGTAGATAAAGTGTAGATAAACACGTGAAGGGGACGGACTCTTTGAATATTGTTTGTGTGGTCAATAATGGACAGAGACGTAATATAATCCTTTAAATGTTATCACACGGCAACACTTACTCAGTGCATTTAATCAATCTGTGCTTGCTACACTACTAAAGTTGCTACTCATTGCTGTTTAGGCACTTTGGCTTTGGCACAGTAGCAGCAGAACAGGACGGTGCTACGATAAAGAAACAGTTAGCTCTGTGATAGGACATGAGATGATCTGTTAGTAAAACTGCTGGAAGCTCCTGTATGCAAGAAGCCAAACTAATCAAGGAATAGGTTGCTTTCTCTTGGTTAACACTGAAGGCAGAGGCAGAGGAAAAACCTCATATAAACTGTTATTTCAGTGCTCATCGTTTGACTATCCCAATCAATTAAAAGGATTTTAATCCAATTTGGGTTGACAGCGTGTTTCGCCTAAATCGACTGCGTGCTCATTAGGAGGGGTTGCCTCTCTGAGTTTGTTGGAGTCTGTGCTCTCTAAACTGAGACGTGGCCAGGGCCCCAGATCCATTACCTTCGAAAGAGGAAGAGAAACTAGGATACTAATGAGATTCCCTCCTTGTGCAACACACACTGCCAGAATGACGCTCGAGAATGATTCAGACATTTCTGTGGTCATCAGTGCGGTCGTCACATTCATCACTGTCCTCCTATTAACTTCATTGGGACATTTTCCGACTCCTCTCACACGATATAATTACCGCAGGTCATACGGGTGGAGTGGGGACAGCGTGGATACATGCACAGGGTCTACAGGGGGACACTTCTGAGTGGGCAGAGTGCTTCCATTCACTTACACCACTCACTGACACCTTCTTTCACCAACTGAACCGTGCAACTGAACACATCAAAACATTACCAGGCAAGGTCAATGGTAGAAAGTACTGATGGAAACAGTGAAGGAGAAATCACATATATCCATCCATCTATCCATATATTTGACATCCAACAAACAGTAAATAAGCAGTATCGCACACCACTAATACATATACTCACCTGCAGGTCAAAGAACTTGCTGTAGCGTCTGTAAATGATTTCTGTGCTGCCATCGCTCCAGGATACTTTGATAATGTAAACCTAGCGGAAAAAAAAGACACAATCACGTTAGAATAGATCACTTTAACTAAAACCCATCCCCCCACTCTTCATTTGATCTCTCCTACAGATGGCGACAGCAGATATCTTGCTTGTCAGGCAACATCAGGCAACAATATGTGTCATCATCCGTTCCCATGTACACAAAGAGGATATCCCATTTTATTTCCCAGTACACATGCATCAGGATGTCATTTTCCCATGTGAATGGAGCAGATTTGACATTTGTTGGTGTAGGTATTGCACAAAACGACAACCACAAAGCAATTCATGAGTCTGATGTCAAACTGTTGCTATCTTTGTATCATTGTGGAACCAAGTTATAACTTCACTTTTGTGCATGTGCAAGTACAATTTAACTCATCTGGCATCTTGAAACATCCATTCGAAAGCATTTATGTAGTGTAGTCTCGATGTAATGACGACAGTTCTTTATGGTTTTTCCTTGAGATGAAGAGGAGAAGAAGAAGAAGTGGGGAGAGACAGGGAGGTGACTGGAAACTCCCTGGTGGGTCTCTGTCTGGTAGAAAGCTGCTGGCCCCAGTCCCGGGCCTACTCTGGCTCTAGCTGTGTCTTTCAGGGCATTTGAGTCAGAGATGGCTTTGGATGGACCCTCTACATGAGCTAGGGCCAGAAGGAGAGGCTGTCTTCATTCAAGACAGTGTGGACTTATTCCAAATTCTTAGCTCAGTGGCTGGGGTAAGCCGTGCAGCCAGTGGCCCCATTACCTCACTGGAATCTGCCCAATAAGAGGCCTCCTGAGGAGCACCTGAGCATTGTCTGTGTTTACACAGCAGGGATGTAAATGGACTCAGCAGTCTAATGCCAAACACAGCCAGCAAGACCAAACGAAACCAGTTTGATGGCACTCAACACCAGCACAGGGCCATTATGAACTTCATGCAGCTTTGTGAAGAGCTTTTTCTTCTTTTTTGAGCAATAGTTCACATAAATAAACAGTTTGAAGAACACTGTTTCTGGGGAATTTTTGCAGCTCTTACTTCAGAGCAGGCAGTGGCTCAGCACAATAGAAACCAGGAGTGATGTAACTGTTTGCTGGCTGGTTTGAACACATGAGTTGCCATTTTTAAAAGCCACCTATGCCCTGGTGTAAACACATGACAGCAAGAAGACAATGACAGAGGAGGAGGAGTAAACCACAGACAATTTCCAGCTGATCTGTATGCAACAGACGAAATTTTCCATGATCAGGGGTAATGCAAGTAGAATATGAAGATTTTTGCCACTAAATCTACTTAACCAGCTGCCTTGGGCGCCCACCACTCACCTAAGCAGTGCAAGGATAAGATGAAGAAATGAAAGGGGATATCATTGTCATTACTCTTCAGAACTACCATTTAACAGCTATGAAATACTTAACATCCGAGTAATAGGAACATTATATGCAAAATGTGTAAGATGAGTCCATGCAGATTTAGGCTGTGGAGGTTTGGTGCCCAGCCTTCACAGCTACCTACTATCACTTACCAGCTAAGGTACACTAGTATAATTACATTCAAAATGTGTAAGATGACTAACTGTAACAGCAGAATAAATCACCAATGCACTCTTGGGTTTTAAGGTGTCCGGCCATCATGTAGTGAGCTCCCGCAGCACAAAACCACATGGGCTGCACCACAGAGCAAACAGACAGATGGAGAAGACACAGGACCCCAAGAACTCAGTGTCCTTGACCACTAACACCCACAGCGGTGTACGAGGCCAGTCGGTCCCTCGACCCAACCATCGTTTTCACACACTGATTGGATGCAAACCATCTCGCACATATGAGCACAAATGCAGGTACACGCCATGACCATGGAAGTAACACAAACCCCAACTGAGGTGTTGGCCGTGGCTCTTCCTGTTGGCCCTCCGCATCCTATGATGTCACACGTGTTAAACTGGCTGTGAGCACTTTAGAAGGCAAACTCACCCACATCTTCCCTTCTGCCCCTTTTTCCCCCTACAAGAATGATGAACTATTTTCTAAAAGGAGACAAAATGGGCCTTTGTCTTTTTGACATTTCAGTCTCCCACACAAGATTCCCAGAAGACGTGGGGAACAAAAGTTGAAATAGAGAATAATATTTGCACATTAAGACTGAAGATCTAACTGTGCTTTTTTCCTTCCACACACCACAGAGTCATGGGACTAAGACAAACCACTCCCACCAAAACTGGCACATTTACTGCATGGTAATGCAGAGACAATAATGAGATAATGCAGCATTATCTCCCAACATATCTTCTAGACATCAGGATGTAATTACTTTTAATGTCTATTAACTGAGCACTGCAGAACAGGAACTATGCTGTGAGGACAGTCAGTAATACACTTTCAGACAATTTTCATTACATTTAGCTAAAAGCAGACATTCTTCATTCAAATAAAGCACAATGTGCTTTGTAAAGCTCTACTGCAGAAATATTAGAAACTACAAATCACACAAAAGATGGTATGCAATGTTTTGGCCCTGCCCTTCTGCAAACACAGTGCTTTGTGTTCACAGTGATGAAGCTCTTTTAGACATGCTTCCTGGTTACAGGTTGCCTCAAGGTATATTTTTTATGAGTAAATTGGAAAACCGGAGGCGAGACAAAGCTGTGATGCACCATTTGATCCTCATCCTCATGGGGATTAGTCTGGACGTTGTACTGGAATGACTCGCCCACTAAGACCAAGGATATTTTGTCCTTTAGCTTTGTAAGAAGAAATAAAAGTGTGTTTTTGACAACTTCTGGTGTTGTAGCCTGGGAGGTACATCCCCAAGGGACCAATACAATCTCTATCCATCCATCTATATATGTATCGAAGACGGTTTTGGGACCACGTATCCGAAGAGAAATGTTGGAAAACACTTTGTTAGAAAGTGTGTCTTTGTTAGAGAGACTACAAGGTTTATATTCACACAGATACATGTGATTCTGGTCCCTGATTGTCCCTGGAGGATATGCAGACTGGGAGAGTCAGAGGTCACATGAACTGGATCCACTTCCATGGTCCCCAGACAACAACAGTGACTGCGAGGGAGTTGCAAAGCAAAAAGTTGATAGTTGAATCCAAACCCCTGACAAAGAATCCAGTTGTACTGAGTCGTACAACTGTAAAAGCTTTCCCATCGTAAAACATCAAACGCTGACCTGAAAAGAACTATGGAGCTACTCAAAAAAAGTCAACCTTACGAGAATTTTTCAGACTACACGGTTGGATTTGGTAAATCGCTTTTTGAGTTTGACTGGGGCGACAAAAACAGATCTATAGAGTCTAAATCGGCTTTCGGCTGGCTTGGTGAACTGTAATTTGACACTCTCTTTGTTTTTACTTTGACCGACAGGAAAAGGAGAAGAACTGCGGGGTAAACCTCGATATGCGGCTTACAAAGCGTAGTGGTCGTGAGACTGAAAACAAACTTACATAGTGCTTGTTGGGATTTCTGCGCTTCTGCACGTCTTGCACGGTCACTTCTTGCACGGTGCGCCTTGGCATGGTGTCCTCCTTCTTCTTCAGTCAAGGCAAAAAGAGGAGAATAACACCCGGAGAGAGTTCCCTGTTGAACGGGTTGGTTTTTCTAGGAGCGGCTGAGAAACTTTGCACGGCGACGCTTCTTTGTCATCAGATCCGATCTTTGGGTGCGTCAAACGGTGCAGTTTCCCCCCGTAAATCTGTTGCGTCAAACGTCCTGCTCCACATCCAGCCGCTGCGGAGCCACAAGTTAATGATCAGCCGAGTCTTCGGGTTTTCCTTTCTGCCACCACACTCCCCAGCCTATCCCAGCTCGCCCACTCCCATTACAGGCACTGGGACGCTCCATCCTGCCCCATAGACCAGCCCACAGGCTGCAGCACCATCACACACACACTTAAAGCTGCATGAACCTCAATGAGCTAGATCTTCTAGCTCTGGAGGTTCTAGCTATATATCCATACTGGACACTTTCATATATTAGATTTTAAATATAATGCATATTGATAAGAAAAGAGATGATGATGATAAACGAATGAAAAAAAACATTTCTGGTGCCTCAGTGTTTATAACTTATACTAGGTATACTCAATCTGCTAAGAATATGACCTTCATTTCTTTCTAGCAACTCTAGTTTCTTAGATAAAGCCCGTATCAATGTTATATATATGACACATACAACATATGTGCCATATATGACACGTGTGTTTAAATATGATACATGACATATATATGTCCGTTTTACTAATCAAAATGCCAATAACAATGATTTGTAGACATAGTGCTGAGTAACTGGAGCTGATGGAGGAATATCTCATGAAATAAAACCAGTCTCAGAGTCAGATGCTAGATTATATGCTCCAAAGTGTAATAAATCATAAAAATTCTCAGAGAAAACATATAGATAATCATAATGATCATGATGAAACGTATTCACAAGACGAAAGGTCAGATCCATCTGTCCAGTTAACAGAAACATTAAGAATGTATCATGTGCATATTTCTATATGTGTGTGTTTGCAGCTATTGTCTTGCTAGGTCATAAGATTATTGAAGTCATGATGAATTAAACTGGCAACAAACTCATTATGCTTCAAGAAAACTCCTCCCTACATCCTTATTTCTACTTAACGATATCTTAACGACAATGTCTTGCTGTGGTTCAGAATGAACTTTAATTATTTCCCCAAGAAAACAAAAATATTACGAAAAGTTGCCACCATAGTATGTCACTTCTGCTGTACTTTAAGAAACAAATGGCTCAGATTCAATAAGACAGCACCATCTTTTGGTGTTACATGGCCATTACATTAACATTGTACATGTGGCAGTTTCCCCCTCTCCAAGGAGGAGACAGCTCTTTCAGATTCCTTTAAAATGATGGCTGCATGAAACACAATTCAATATGCTTGATATAAACCAATGAAAATATAAGGCTCCCTAAACACCAATGGACATTTTGTTTTCAACTGGGTTATGGGAAATAAAAACAGAAATGCAGAATCGAAAGGAAGAATTTATTGCGCAATTCAGACATAAAGAGATTACGTAAAATGAGTCATGTGAGTCCTTTCCGGGATGGTTACATCTTTCACAAGAAAGGAATAAGAGAAAAGACACGCAGCAGTCATAAATATTAGGCACATTTAGCTTTTCCAACTTTATATAGAACTTGGCATTTGATGGAGGGGAAATTATTCTAGTAGTACAAAAATATCCGAAAGATGAAAACAGAAAAAAGAAATGGATATGATGTTGGCCACTGCAAGCCAGAGCACAGTTCTCATAGTGCAAGACTTGAAATATGAGTTTTGAAAGGAAGCCATTGAGGACCGAGAGAGCAACATTTTCTAAAGCTATAATTTACAGGGAAAGGGCCCTCTGAATGATGAGCCAGTCGAGAAATAAATAGGCAACCCAGGAAAATCACCTATTGATCAATTTAGTTTAAGATTTGGAAATATATCTGCAGGGTAACAGTCTGTATCAATGATAAAAGTCAGAGTCTTTTATTAAAGACTGACGTCAATGGGATGAGGGAATGTAAAATATCACAGGAGTGTAAGCGGCGGGGGTTTATCAGTCAAATAAAAGGCGAAGGGTCCGTGCCATCGCACATTTGCAGCTCCAGATGTGACGTGATGCCGGAGAAACGCTCCTGCAGAGGCAGCAGATAACCCAAGGCTTCCCCCTGGGCCACGGGCCCGATGTAGCGATAAGGGCGGATGTTGAAGATCTTAACACAGTGCACTAGATGACACAAACACACACACACACAAAATACATATATCTGAGGACTTTTGAGGATCTTACCTAATTCCCACTTTAATATAGAGCAAGGAAGATACTTGGTGCGAGTTACATTTAAGATTACACACACACACACACACACACACCATTCACTCTCACACTCACAAGGGACATTCTTGGCTACCAACTGATCTAAAAAAAATCAGACTTCCAGTAATGAGGAAACATGAGATCCTGGAGAAAACCTACAAGAACATGCACTGTCCACTCAGAAAGACCCTCACACCAACTGGAAGTTGAACCTGTGACCTTCTTCTGTCTGTGAGGTGAAAACACTGTGTCCCTGCTGTATGTACCTTTACCTTTTTATTCAACCGTGTTCAGTTCGGCTCATTGAGACTGCTCAACTCAACTACGAAGAAGATTTTACTACTACTGTTACTGTGACGTCTCATCTCTTGCATCAAATCAGTTGTTGTCAGTCGACTGAATATAATTCATCCACTCGTGGGGGAAAACAATACAAAATGGTCTAATAATTATCCCAAATCTCTGCATGCTCTTTTTACGTTCGCTGCATATTATCATCTACGTATCTCCCTCCACTGTTCCAAACTGCCACTACATTTAACTAAATATGCGCTAAAATGTCAAAATGAGCTGTATACAACGCATGGCATATCCATGATGAATGCTCCTCCATTATTCTGCATAGATTAACATAGACTCCAGAGCCTAAATAACAGCTGTTGTGCTGTGTACCTTTCACTGTTCTGCAGACAAAAACAAGCGAGCTGCCAAGTTAGGAACAAACAACCGAAAAGTAGGCTAGTCTCCAGCTCATCACCATCATTAAACCCTACCAGCTCCTAATGATGAGTGTCTCAGCATTAATGCGGGTATCATGGCGAGGTAATGTGTCTCTGTGATGTCTAATCATGTCGGTGCCTTAGCCTGAGATGAAAGGAGCTGACAGTACATGTGTTCTTCTGATAATACAGTTCAATTAGGGGTAGAGGCAGAATGAGGACTAATGATGTTTACTCATCACTCCAGTGCCTTATCAACACAGGATGCTCTCAAAAATGCACACACATGCACACACACACACACACACACAGACAAAAACATGCTGTACATCGCAGAGGCACGCGTCCACTCTGCTGCCAGGCCCCAGCGACACACACATACAGGCACACACACTGATGCGGCGCTTTGTTCTGTAATGATGGCCCTTAGTGGGGGCCATTACTCATAAACAGGCTTTGATGGAGTTTCACATGCAGCTGTGTCCTGGTGTTGGAGGCAACTAGGAGTTCACTGGAGTTGGAGCACCGCCCACCCCTTTCCAACACCTTGATTAATCCCTCTAAATCACTCCTTCTTCTCATCCCCATGCCTACTCCATAAGAATCTAGCCCTAGTAATGCCCTTATATACCACAGATTACAGAAGTCTACTTTCAAAGGTAACAGTGCAAGTGCTGCCTTTTTTTTATTATACCCTGCCACTGCAGATCCAACTGGGAATACTAGTATTACTGCATTCAGGTGATTTCACACATCAGTCTTGGGAAATGTACTTGGATTTATTTTTTTTTTATTTAAAGCTTATAGTATTTATATCGTTTTTTTTTTATTGCATTTCTTATGCATTTTACAAATTGTACTGTATGTTTTTATTGCAGCACGTTGGTCATCTTAAAGCACTCTATAAGTACGTAAGTAGATAAATACATTATGGTATACAGTGCATTATTATAACATTATTATATCATTGTGATCTGGTTATTTTATAGATATAGATATATATAAGGTTTAATTTGACCTGAGTTATTAATTTATTCTTGAAATATGATCTATTTTTTCATATTTTACTTTTATATATCCACTGGAAGTATCATTTACATATTTAAATAGCAGATCCACTCAAAAGTACTGACTCTATGTCACTGCCAGGTTAAATAGCACTGTCAGACATTACAAATTGCAATTCTCTCCACCAAGAAAATCATGTTTTTGTCTTTTTCTTTCAAACATCTTTCAGATATTTCTTTGGCTCTTCTCCTTGAAAAAGGGATGCGTCCACTAAATGCAGTCATATTTTTAAAGTAGCGATTGGTAATCTGAAAAAGTTTCCCTCCCCTGTTGCAAAACATCTTCCTTACCATCGTTGAGAAGTTTGACCCCGTCGTACTGATTCCCAGCAGGGTCTTTCCGACTCACCGGACCCGCTAGAGAGCCCGAGAACGGAGCGTTGATAACACCGTAGTCATCACACACCAGGTCCACCGCTTTATGTAGGTCATTACCTCTGTAAGAGGAGTGATGGAAAAGATTGGAATTGGACAGTCATCCTTGAGGGTATTAGTCATATTTCAACAAAAGCTGGCTGTGGATACGGCACCTGTCTGCCCAGGAATCCACTCAAAGCAATCACATATATAACTCTGAACCTTTTACTGCAGGCTATTCATCGATTTAGTAGGTGAAATGAGCTGAAAGTTGAAATGGCGTCACCTTAAATGAATCCCAAAGTTATAGCACTCAACGACTTTTCTCTGTGACGCAGAACCGTCGTTTTATTTGCCTCAAAAAGCAGAGGATTCTATTCACATTGCAAAAATGCTGCATTATCATTTATTACTTTTGATTATGTGTTTGTTTAGGTGGAATCATCTGTTGGAGTTGAAGCCTCCACAACCGTGAACATCACACGCTCGAACTCTGTTATTGTGGTGTCCATCACAAAGGATACTCCAGGCTCCAACTACAGGCACAGGTTAAAAAAATAAAATCAATATGTAAAGCTGACACTGCTAAAATGGGTCATTTTTAAAGGCCATGCTTAGGAATTCTATTTTTAAGCAGATATTTTTCCATCTGTTGAGGGTGACTCAGCTCAAGTATCATTCATGTGGAAATAAGGCCAATTACAGCAGAAAGACACTATTCAGATGTCACGTATTGATGTGTGTTATATCAGTGGTGTGTCAGACGTTGATACAGCAGCACACCCACGCTCTCATTTTCATGGCTCAGGCAGGAACTAGTGGTATCCAGTCCTTTTAATCACCCAACATGGTTTGCGTGTCTTTGTGTAGCAGATTTTTCCTTTTATAACATTTGCATTCACCTGTTACTACCTCCCCCATACCTGGCATGCAACACTGCCGGGTCTTCGCCCCGGAGCACCTGTCTTTCAGGTACCTGCCCTGGCAGACGTATCGGTTTGGCTGGCAGATGCCTCCCAGTTTGGTACAGCCAATGTCACCTCTCGGTCCCAGCGACACTCTGCGGCTTCCCGTCTTCCTTGACTTCTTCCTAAGCGTTATTTTAGGTTTAGGTCCCTTCAGACTGGTCGATGTGTCATTTCTTTTCACCTTGATGTCGCTAGCAGAATCAGGCCGCAGCTGCAGTTCTTCACCATTGTTCTTTTCAGGCTCTAAACTGGAACTCAGAAGGACATCTTGAGGAGAAAGAAAACTTGGAGTTAATAGGAAAAACTGCAATCCCAACCGATTTTCATTGACATGTTGGAGGGTTCAAGTCCATTTCTTAGGACACGTATGCAGTGTATCCACCTTTTATCCCGAGCACTTACCTACGAATGCTTATACCTCACACAAACAAATTTAGATTGTAAAAAAAAAAAAGTTGGTTCAATTTCAGTGGATTCAAATTAGGGCTCAAAAACTAATCATTAGCCAAAAACATGAAATTCACATGATTAAGAAGAAAGAAAAGAAAATTGCTTTTGGAACAACTTTCTAATCCTGAAGCAAATTTGATTAATTCCCAAGTCACACCTAACTGCGTCTTGCGACAAAATCCCATAAAAATCCTGTAATGTAATAAGGAAAGCTAAAGGACACCTTTTTAGACATTAACAACTGATGGATGTTAATGGAAAAACTTTAATGAGTTCACACAACTTGCTTTTGATTATGCCTTTGAAGTGCTTTTGTTAGACGTGGTTATTCATGACATTTTTTTTTTAGACTTCAGATTTAACACAATCTAAAGCTACCTCTCAGCTGTCCACCTGGGTACACTCATTGAGAAACCATGCTACTTGTCTATATAGATAGCGCAGCGGTTCAGTTATTCATAGTGCGTCTCCGTTCTGACAGAAGACTAATTATCCCGTCCAGACATAAGTCTTTGATCTTCATTAACTCTATTAACCTCAGAGGTGCAGAAAATATTTCAGTCATGCCGTCCTGGCACGGGAACACACACTGGGCTCGGTGATTGAAAGAAGCTGCTTATCACTGGAAGGCCGGAATGACGGGGAGACAGTGGAGCAGGATCGCCGGCTGTGCCATGGAAAAGCAATTTTTCTCAGCGTGTGAGCAACAAAAAAATAGAACAGGCAAAGAATTTGTGACAAAAACAGCATCTCAGCATGCTTGTTCCCTGAGCAATGATGTGGTGTGTTGCAGAAAGGTTACCCTGGTTTATGCTGAATAAATGGTAATTAGTGCAGCATATCTATATGATGCTAAAACTAGCCCTATCAAATACAATGCAGTGCTTATTTCTCACTATGTTGTGTGCACCAGTCATGGCCGAGCAATATGTTTAAGCCATTGTGTGTTTGTGCTTGCATCTAATCTGGGCTAGACACATTATTATTGTGCCTCATTCTTTTTTTTGGTTTTCA
The DNA here is from genome assembly GCA_029224185.1 of Karalla daura. Taxonomy (NCBI): domain Eukaryota; kingdom Metazoa; phylum Chordata; class Actinopteri; order Chaetodontiformes; family Leiognathidae; genus Karalla; species Karalla daura. Next base: position 15,887,847 of record CM055204.1, on the reverse strand, counting down.
GTTTATTGAGAAAGCTTTTTTAATATTACATCTGCATAACAACAGATTGTCAATAAACCTCTTTTTTTCTCTGACTTTTTATGGGACATATCATATCTGTCCTCACATATTGAGAAAATACACATGAAACAACTAAATGACTGAAAATAAAGGAAATTAAAAAATTGAAAAAATAATTCTAAATTAGTTCAGTTTGGCAGTAGGTTGGCCAAACCGTATTTCAGTGGTTAGCCTTACAGCTAGGGTTAGAGTTACAACTTATGGTTTGCTGTTCTACCGTTTAGTTCATTTTTTAATATTCTGCATTTTAAAAATAGGTATTTTGAAGCTCCTGACTGACGGATGGGGCCTTGCTAGATATCCATCATGTTAATAAAGATGTGAAGTTATAAATGTTTATAGGCTAATAAGCCACAGTTCTGAGGGATGGTAAATATTGTATCTGGAGGACAGTTGGACAGTTTTCTGGCTTTGCCCCTTATATTTCGACCAAATATCCCTGCCAAAAATTGGATTATGTCTCATATTTAATGAGTTGCTCCTTCATTACTTCATCCTAATGTCCTTCACACATTTGTGGCACCAAAGGTTGCACATCATTAAAGACAAATAGCAAAAATGAACAGATTCAACAAAAAATTTAACAAGCGTTTTTGATTATGTGTCTATCATAGGCTTGATATTTGAATATATACTGTATAAACAAGAACAGTTTGTGAAAAGGAAAGCATAATAACACTATGCCCTGAACCTAAGTGTCCAGTGTACAGCATGAATCATCTCATCTCTGTAGCTGTTTCATTTTCACATAGCTCACCGGTCCCTCAGTGTCAGACTGTGCCCCGAGCTTTGCAGATAGATACAATTATGTAATGTTGCATTAAGCATTCAATCATGCCTTAAATGTCTCATCTACGTGTGCATACTCATTGACACTGCAGCAATGAGATGGACGAAAACCTCTGAGGGTTCTGTTTACCGGAGTTTACTATCTGCTAATAAGGCTCATTTCATGGCAACCTCCAGAGGCAGGCAGATATTTCTACACCATTTATTGTTTCCATTATAGGAATCTTATTAGTGCAGATTGCTGTGTGTATGTGTATGTGTGTGTGTGGGGCTATGTGTTTGTGTGTATTAATCATCACAGCACATGTAGACATTTGTGTTTGGTTGAATGGCTTCATAAAGTTATTGTATGTAAACACTCCAGGCACGTCTTGTAGCATATATATGAATGTGCAGTTTATGCTACGATGCATCTTGAACTTACACAGTGTACGTTTAGCCTGTAGCGGGTTACTTACAGCATGCCAGAAGAGCAACAATAAGGCAGAACTTCAAAAGCATTTTCAGAGCTCAGAAATCTGCAGAAGGAACAATGAACAAATACTTATTTCATGTCAAAGGGTTATGATGTAAAGCATCAGGCTAATTGCAACAATGATTTGAATCTGAATAACAAGCAAAACAAGCAGTGCAGATACCAGTTTCTGACTGAATACTACACAAATTTTCTAGTGAAGGAAAATGAAGCTATACATACAGGTCTTGCAGAGAAGCTGCGGTGTGCTGGCTGGTGCAGTTGGTGGAAACACAAAGCGGGGACTGTTGGAGAAGCAGCCTGCTGTGGGCGCTGCAGGCCCAGGCCACAGGACATCCCCCCACTGTCAATATTGATATTGGCCTTTAGGAAAACACACCCATTCACTCGCTGGAAAAGGCTGACTTTATTGACTTTCTGTTGCTGTTCTGAAAGTTACACAGGGCTAGTTATTGACCTTGAGAGGAGGCGGCTGGAAAAAAAAAGACCCAGATAAAAACAAAACATGCCATCAAATCAGAAATCAGTTATTACCATTTGAGCGACTTTTGATATGGTTGTAAACTCTTTTGTAGCTCTTATTTGTAGCTCTTTCTAGAGCATATTGCAATAGTACTGCAATGATCACAAGGTGAGAGGTTATGTGTTTCCCATAGTCTAAAAACATGCACGTTTAGGTTGATTGGAGTCTCTATATTGCCCTCAGTTGAGAGTGTGAGAGTAAATGGTGTGTGTGCTCTGGGGTGTACTGGTCACCTACCTGGGATGAATTCTCTGATTTGCCCTATGTATACTCTAAGCAGGTAAGTGATGATGGATGGAAGTACAGTGCTTTCACCACATGTAGTCCTGATTATAGTTTTTCTCATATTTTTTGCTCATGGGCTGAACATCTATGTACAATAACAAATCTTCTTTTTGGCTTTAATTACACTCCTAGCACACAAAGCCATTAGTATGTGTGCAATGCAGTCAGCAGGCAGAGGACTGTTGTGTCAAGTCTCACTGCTCTGTGCCCTCACGCTGTCAAATCCTGGCTTCTCTCCTTTAACAAGCTAAAAAGAAAATCATTATTCTGCATGAGCCTGGCATCTATTATGAGGTAATTAGCTTTAAGGCCTCACACAATGCAGAGGAAGTCAATCAATGGTATGAATTTTATCCCCTCCCACTGGGAGAATACATGATGCATACTCGGTGTTCAAGAGTCTGCCAAGGGTTGCATACGCACACAGTGCTGACACCAAACAGCTCTGTTCAAGGTTACATAAAGGTTTACCATGAGGTGGATGTAGCAACCTGGAAGCTTGTCTTAGTTCATCTGAGTTACAGACCTACTGTGCGTTTACATGAAAACAGCTGGTAAAACCTAAAGTAAGCTGGAGTGGTTATAGAGAGGATTCAGGCATTGTGGCAGTTAATTATCTCACCTGCTATATGGTCCATGACGGTGACCCGTGCGCATGCGCTGACAAAATCAGACCTCCAACTACTGGCCCGTGGGGTGTACTGCAGTATTTCCGGTGCTCAATCAAGAGCATCACATTGAAAAGAAGCACAATGGGGCACATTCTTGTATATGGAAAACTCAGAGACTCAGAGAATCCATCCAGACACGGTAAGAGCTACCGACCTGGATTTGAACCTTTTGCAGTGAGGCAACATTGCTAACCCTCAAGTTGCCCAAGCAGAAAGCTTATTCACGAGTTACAAAAGATTATTATGTGACCAGATATGATGTAGCTCAACTACTATTTTCTTTCTTTTCTTAATTATTCTTGGCCTTTCTCAGTCAGAAAGCCCAGAAATTAAGGATTTTCATCAGTGTGTATCTGACTCTACTGATGTATTGTGGTGCAGATGAGGTCACTGTAGAATTCGAATGCTTTTATTCTCATTCAGAGGCAGTTGCCCTCTCTGAATTACAATTTACCGAGTGTACGGGAATGAACTCGACAGTGGTCAGTGGAGAGTTGAGCCTTTTTTCAGCCAGACAGCTTTGATAATCAAATATCTGGGCAGAGGATTACACTGATGGACCATATGGCTCAGAATTTGAAAAGGAGAGAGGGAATTAGGGAGCAAGGGAGACCAATAACAGACAGAGAATATGGGGTGAATAATGAGAGATGGACTAGCTGCGCTGAACTTGTGAGTCAGGCAGGAGGAGGAGGAGGAGGATTGGAGAAAATAAGGAGGAGAAATCCTGAAAGACAGAACAAGAGAGGGGTAAAAAACAAGGAAGAAAGACAGCCAAGCAGATAAATAGCAGACAAGAAAAAAGGCAGTAGAGACTCCAGGCAGCCAGCCTGCCTGCATCCCAAACACTCCCTGCAGAAGAAAGGCTAGGGCTGACTCCATAGGAGCCCTTTGGTAAACACGGCTACTTAAATAGAAACACGCGCCACATTCTTCAAACTCCTGGGAGGATAGGACTGACATTTCACTCCGGCGTCTCTGTCAGTTAGTTGTGGCATTTCGACGAGAGGGAGTTGAGATGCCACAAGTGTCTCCTAGCAACAGTTTGCTGCAAAAGCCTCCCCTCCCGCCTGCTCTCCTCCTCATACACACTCCCCCTACACCTCCTTTAAACTCCCTCCTTCCCTGAAATACGAGTTGCGGCAATGCACCACTCGCCTCAGACCTGAAATACATTCTAATTCTCCCGACTCTGGCTCCCTCTTCGCTTCCTCTGTGTCACCCAGCAAACCGCCAGGCCGGCATCTAACGACAATAAGAGCCACTGTCACCTGTAAAGAAAAAGTACCCAACAAGATGCAGCTGGAGGGAAAGCAAGCCGGGATATCTGGCAGGCAAAAAAAAAAAAGAGCCTGAGTTTTACTCTTTCATTTCATGTTTTACTGTGCTGCCTTTTTGCTGGAAAGGAACGCCTCACAAAAACCGTCTTGTGAAAGCATTCTGTGGCCTGTTGATAGATCAGAACAGCCTTGCAGGGTTTAAATCAACTCTCCTCCACACAGAGGCCTGGTCACACCAATCTGGCTCCATTGATTTGTAAGCATATTCGTTGGGGGGTTTGGGAAGCAGGTGTTTAGCCATCCCTAAGCAGACAAACATTACGCTGTCAGGCAGGCAGGCAGATGAACTCTGCAATGCTGGAGACGGCAGACAGGGGGCACCAAAGTCTGAATAATGTGTTCCACTAAAAGCATTTCCATGTCTGCCAAGGGAGGGCTTTCAAAAGAGCGTTAGTGGATGGATGAAGTCTGGTCACACATCTGCGTTCGTCTCTCTCTCTGGGTCTGCGGGGAGCAAAACAACAACATTTAGGAAGAGCATATCCTTTAAAATATACAAATGTCAGTCTATGTCCTTCACCCCCCTCCAGTGAATTCCCATGAACCCGCGGTACAAGTTAAAAGCCGACCTGTGCAACAAGCAGAAGCGGAGAGACGAGGCAGAAGACCTGGATGTGACTGGAATGGTAAGGCCCTGCCGCCGCAAAGCCGGCATCAAATCAAAGAGGCAGCTTGCAGCGAGCCAGCAGTAAATAATATCATGTCCTACAATAGGTGTGTGCATTTGACATCACAATTTGCTTGAAATGATGCAAAAAAATAGTTCTGAAGGTAGTCCTGGCAATTTCCCCTCAGGATTTCATGTCATCATAACTATGATTTCTGAAATAAAAGCAGGATTTAGCGGCAATTTGTGCCAAATATTGCGCTGCTGTGCATCAGATTGTTTGTGTTCATGCAAATGACTCCATTTGACACTTAAACTGTCACATTTACTACATGCTGCCTCGACTCTGGGAGAATTAATAAAATATCCAACATGAGGAAAAACAGGGGGAAGGACAAATGCGAAGTAGAAATGTAGTTTATTTGGGTGAGAATAAACTTTAAGCACCGGGAGCTTTGAGTTGGGCAGGAGTGGACATGGTGAATGGGTTGAGCCAAGGTGTTGAATGTCACCCATGTCAAGGCCAATCGTGTGAGGATCAAAGCGTAATTTTAAGATGGATAGATTAGTGTGGAGAAAGGTGTGAATATAAAATAGACCAGAGAGAGAGGTGGCTGAATCACATCCCTTAGCTTTGATGGTGTAAGACGACAAGACGACAAGTGATGAGGTGAAGCAGGGGGAATAAATGAGGTAAGAGAGAGCAGCTGAAAAATGTGGCATTCAGCTGTGTCACCCTGCGAGGATCTGATCTCAGCCGGAGGGGCAGACATGGGAGACAGGAGGGTTTGAAGAGGTCTGATGAAACACCACGCAGCTAAGAATCCTCGTACATTTCAGCCACAAGAAGGCTGAATCTTGTTTGGCTCTTGGTAGCATTTCGAGATTTATCTGCAGATGGAGAGATGAGGCCAAGAAGTTTATCCCAGGTGTTAAATGTGGCGTGTAGAGACACAGCAGCCTCCGGGTCGATTACCCTACACTGGGAGGTTGCATTGATGAGTGAACAACACAGATGCCCCCTGTTTACACATCAAAGATTGTCAAGTCAATCAGCAGAACACATGTTGGCATTTTTAGCATTTGGTATTTCCATTCTCTGTGTGTAAATTTTCAGGTTGCATTGCACTGTGGACTGGATCAAGGCTGTGAGAAGATCCAAAGAGTTTTAGAGTGGTGAATACCAGAACTGCCATAGATTTTCAAAGGGTTAACACCTTTAAAAGCCAACAAGTCCTTGGATAATGATGACCTGGAATAATGAGAATTTCCACAGATTGTTGTGAGAAGATCTTTTGGCTTAAAAGCTGGAAAAATGTCAAGATCTCTCTGTAACTGAAAAATGCTCCTCTTGTCTATTTGAGGGGAAAAAAAGACTTTTCCGTAAGAAACACGACCCAAACATTTGTCTATTCCACTGTCTCTTCCACTGGCCATAACCACTCCTCTTGCTACAGAAGAGAAATTCAGTTTGAATACATGTGCTTGAAATCTGATACAGACTCTATAATCATTGATATGATATTGAACTACTGTGTCACTTTTATATGAACATACAGCAATTCAACCCATCTACTTTTGTACAAATGTCACCATTTTATTCTGGTAGCATGGTATTTTTAATTTCAGGCTCATGTAGGAGAAGTAAGAGAGGACAATAAATTTGAAGTAAGCTCAGAAAGTCTCATCTTGCTCTTGCTCTCATCTTAGCAACATCTCATTTAAAGTCTGTTCATTAAGAAGTACCTAATTACACCCACATTATCTATAATTACAGTGTTTTTACACCACACTTTCAAGATAAAACTCCTTCAATGCCGCTTCAATGTATAATTAGCCCCTGTAAGCACCTACTACACACACAATTAGGGTGAAATTGATACTAATACACCTGTCTACCACGCAGAGAAAAGAGTCGTATCTGCAGAGATACCAAATAAATGTTTTTGCAGAGATGATTATTGATTAACTGAATACTACAAGTTGACCCTGTTATGATAATGCTTTACTGAACTGAGAGGTTCAGGAAAAGGACCTCACCAGTCATGATCAATGAACTTAAAGAGCCATAGATAAAAGTAAATATGTGCAATATGAGGACAATTGAGTGGGGTGAGATGGCTTAAAGAGGCTTCCAAAGACTGTTTGATTGCAGCGCTACACCACAACAGCCATCTTAATGGAAGTGCAGCAGTGACTATAGACTTCTGCATCTGCACCTGTCCACTGAGACTGTCTGTTTTCAAGCAGAAACTCTTTTCCTGCGTGAGTGACTGAGGAGCTGTCCTTCTTGCAGCAGCAAAAAAATAAGGAAAGAGTGAAACAGAAACAAGGAAGTAAACAGGTCTAACAGTGGGGCATTTTATAAAACTCTTATGAGGCTTTTTTAAATGTTAAGTGACCTTATTCGTATAAGAAGGTGCAGGTTTTGCTCGACATGGTGAAGATGTCACTTAAATGACAAATATGGAGCTACTCTTCTTGCCAGCTGGCAGGTTTGAACACAAACCTTCTAGCAGTAATATATGTGCTGGACCACAGCAGCGTCACATTTTTAGCAATTTGTGTCACTGAGTTTTAATGTTTCAAGATTAAAATGGAGGTTGCTGGCACAGAAGAGGAAACCTAATTGGACTTTCCCTCTAAAACACTTTGGTATTTTGGCAAAGTTAGCTGACAATTTATATTATAAGTTCAAGTGATTACCAGCCGCAATTTCAGCCATGCTGATTTCCCAAAAGTGAGCAACAGGGACAGACGGCGGAGGAGATCCAAGACACTGTTTAGGTACAAAGAAAGTGACAATTACTTCCTCTGTATCTTTTCCCTCATTGTGGGCATGTTCAGGGTTATGTTGAGTCAGAAGATGGCAGTAATGATCCACCAGAGCGGACCACTGTGGCAGGCAGGAGGCACGTTGCACACTGCAAGAATCTCAGAAGTTAATTACATAGCACTCTCATGCCAGGGAATGTGATCACTCAAACAGTATCTAACTGGATAGAAGCACACACACAGAGATTGAGAGAGAGAGATAAGAGGAAAACACGTGTGTGTCTGTGTTTGTGATAGAGATGGCAGGTAGGGAAAACAAGAGAAATCTCCTGTTTTGCTTGATAATAATTACGTAACTGTGTTTGCCTGCTGATAATCTGCGCACATTATCTCCATTTGTCATTGCCATGTGCAGTGTTTGATTTTCTATTACTGCTCCCATCATGACAAGGTGCACCATTTTCAACACAACCCACTGACCTAACCTGAGATGGAGGAAGCAGGGGATTACATTTTCAATATGTGTTTTGTTCCCTCCATTCCATAAAGTCAAGTATTAAATCAAAAATGTCACACTCCAGGGTTGGGATTATGTGACTTGTTCAAATAGGTTTGTGTGTTATTTAAAGCTGATATATGGTAGAAACAGCGGAAAATGCTGAAACATACTTGATATAACATTTTAAAGCATAGCTGGAATAGCTGAAACTATACCATGAAAGACAGTGAGGTAGGTCAGTGTAAAGCTGTCTCGTCTTCACAATGGGCCTGAGCAGCAATTTTAATGTCAGTGATGAAAAAAATCCCAGGGCTCATTTTGTGCAAAAATGCATTCTTAAGAGTAGTGGAAGCAATTATGAGGCATAGCCAGTCTAAGAAATCAGATGATTATGCTCCAAAAAATACAGCCTCTGTAGGTTCCCACATACTTTGGAATTAAATCCAAAATTTGCCAACTTTGAAATATAACCATCAGAACATTTATTGAATATGTGTGAACATCAAAGGGGACTAAACCAATGATGTAGAATCAGTGTGGTGCAGCTGCTGTTCTGAGTGCTCGTGTTTGTGTTGGTGGTTGGTTTTAGTGTCAGGTGTTGGAAGCAGCTGGCTCCAGGCGCCGTTAACTAGATGGAAAAAGGTGATTGGTGATTATCGCCTATGTGGGTCAATGCAAGGAGAAGTCCTTGCAAGGTTGCATCACTGGATGAAATGGACCAAAAGGAGTTGGATCTGAACAGCTAGACTAAGTGTAGTGATGACAATAATATCTGTTGTTTACAGGTGGATCAGTTTTGTTGTATGTGGGCCACGTGAGACAAAGCAACTCAGATGTGAAAAATCTTTACACTGCAACTGCTTCCTCCTGCAGTTACAATGCTGTTATGATACTCTGAGTTTTGCCTTGACATCCACCGTGATGCAACAACATTTTAAAAGCTGCAAAGTGTCACAAAAGAGAAATAAGAAAGAAAAAATTTTGCAATATGAAAGTAAATTGTTCAAGTTGTTGATCATTTCATCATTCACAGAGACTAACTGTGTGACTTGGCCTTTGCAGTGGATATCATCATGCTTCTCTCAGAGCTGGACCTTATGCTTTAGGCTTCAGCAGGTTTCCCAGCTTCCCACTTTCAATTGTGAAATCATTTGAAGGGGAATTAAAGCAACCGCAACTGGAAAGGGATAACATTGCACTTTTGCCTGACGCTGCGAGAACAAAAGCCTGCTGTGACATCTGAATGTGGTGCTTGTGCGAATTCCTGCAGACATTTGGCAAGAGGTTTCAGGACATGAGAGGTAAACAAAAGGAAGGCAACATATTTTCTGTGTTCAGCATGCAACAAGCTGACAACACACAACATGGAGTCACTGAGCTGCACAGCATTAAGCAGTGCAAAGCTGGGCACAGCAGCCTCCCTCTGCTCAAGCTCCAGTGACTGTAGACAAGTCCTGCCATGCTGAGGAGACATGAGACACCTCACCAAGGAGAAGCAGTTCAGTTAAATTGTATTTAGCCTTCATTTAACCATACGAGTTCCATGGAGATTAAAGATTGTAGCTAGTTAACTAGCTAATGAGCTAGATACTGAACTAGAAACCATGCTAGCTACCTAGGTAACTTTAGAATAGAGAATACAATTGTGAGTAAGAGAAAAACTGAGTTTGTAATCAATCTATCTACTTTACAATATGTTCAACAATAGGTTAGGCATCTAGAAAGACATACAGATAGCTAGCTTACTAGATAGATAGAACAATGCAGAATAAGGCAGAGAGCTGATAATAGAGAGCTTCCTTGTGTGGTAATGGGCCTGCAGTCAATAACCACAGGCTGGAAGCATGGACATTTTTAACAGTAGTCATTAGTGTCACCACAGTCAGACATAAATAGTATCAAACACACACAGGGGTACGTTTTTGTCCATTTAGCACAGGAAAGCATTGACCAACTAGGTGAAAAAACTGTGTGTGTATGTGTTTGTATGTATGTGTAAGGGGGTATTCCAATTATGCTGTACTCCCATGGCGGCAATGTTCTTCCCTCATTCTCATGTAGGAAAATGGTATTTTGTTATTGGACTCACTGAATATTTTCCAGGATGTTGGTAGGGTTGAAAAATCCATTATGTGATAAACAAAAACGTTGGGATGTGCATGGACCACAAAATGCTGTTAATTAGAGACCTGCAGCCAGACACTGGAATTACTCTGGGGATAGTTAAAGGACAACATTGCTCTCATGAAGTGCTCCACTCTATTCAGGCCTGTACTTAGTGTTCGATTTGCCTTACTTCCTGTGAGTATTTGCTGACCGTCACAAAGTCATCACAGTATTATGTGGCCTTGGTCTAAGTTTTTCAATTAACAAAAAAAGGTTGATAACAGTTTCATTGTGTTCTGCTTGTGCTGTTTTTTGTGACATTCTTTGCAAATTCAACTTATAGTCCCATCCTATGGGTACTTGCAGTAGCAGACACACCAAAACAATGTGATAAAATGAGAGTTACGGCACTGCGATCCCCTTCAAACCCAACCTCTTACATCTCTCTGGCCCAGTTCTCTGTATAGAGCACCTTGTGAGGTTGATTGATTGTTAAATAAAGTAGAGACAAAGCTTTTCTCTCTGAAAAGGGGTAAAAGCAGTCAGAGGGGGAAGTTGTGCGACGGTGAAGACAAGGAGATCTGAGAGAGCTGAGAGCAAAGTCAAAAAAGGAGCGAGACTCTTTAGATGAAATAAGAAAATGCAAGGAGGCAGGAGTCGGTGTGTGCTGTGCAGTGCGCTCTCCCTCCATTAGGTGTGTGTGCCAGTGGTAGGGGTGTTGGAGAGACAGACATGCAATAGGGACTGACACACATGACCCGACACTATACTCCTCTGTCGCGACATTTCTCTATCCATTCTTCAAAACTTACTTTTCTGCTATTATGTATACAACTTTTCCAAAAAGTGAGAAAAGAGTCTCATTTGACATTGTTTGAGATAGTTAAAAAACAAAAACAAAACAATGTTAGCAAACAGTACACATCCACCATTTATCTTACCCCTCTTTACCTACATTGGTCTGTTGGGGCCCGTCCTAGCATACATAAGGTAAAGGCAGGAGGTACACCCTCAAAAGGCTGCCAGTCCATTGGAGGGCACACACACACACACACACACACACACACACACACACACACGCACGCACACTCACACACTCACATATATCCACACATACTCATACTTAGGTTAACTCTTGAGTCTCCCACTGGCCTAAAGGTGAGGTGGGTCTGCGGGAGGAAATAACTGGCTATGTACATAACTGCTAAATGTTACTTTTCTGTTGTTGTCTTGGCAGAGCATACTTCAATTGCAGAGAGACTCTTGAGTCAGAGTTCACCATGATTTTGAAAAAAATATATATTCTTGGTGTTTCAGCAGGAACCCAAAGAAATGGAAACTGGAACAGGATGGATAACAGCAACATATGGCCTGAGGTAACCATAGGTTCAGGTGGAACATATTTCACTGATGATAAGATAAGTGCTTCGCTCTGTAGGAGTGTATATACATGAAAGTGTCCTTGATGTGTGTATGCCCAGGGTATTGTGGGCAAGATAGTTATCCATGACCGCGGGAAAGTTTGAGCTTGTTTGAAGGTAAATAAATACAAGTTGGCAGCTGACCCATAAAAAAAGTCTGTAGTAAAGGAGTGTTCAATGATCCTCAACCTGCTAATACAAAAAGACAGATGGAAAAGCAACACGTCATTAACAACAGTTTAGCGTATCATAAGTACTAACAACTAAAAAGGACTTTACAATGACAGTGAATGTTTGATGCCTTGCCCATACTATGCATACAAAATTTGTAAATATCAAGATTATTTTACACCATAAAAGGCAGCTTAGGTTCTGAGGAATATTATATTTGTTTTCCTGTTGCATAAACATGAGGTTGCACATTAGTTTTACAGATACATTGAAGTAAAGAAATCTATTTCAAATTCTAGTGGCTTCGAAGGTGCCACAGTTTTGTCTGCCAGTCATATGAAAATATCAGACCAAGACACAATGACTGATAACATCAGGCAAAAATTTATGATTAAATTAGCTTATCTCTTTGCATAGTTGGGAGACTCAAATTGAATTATTAAATATACTGACAAAGCAGGGAGCCACCTGTATCAGATCTGCAAGCCAAACCCAGGTTGGCCCATGGCTGTGAAAAGGGATAAGGTTGGTGGGGGAAAAAGAATGAATGGGAGAAAAAAAATGATATTGAGACATGAAAAGGACGGATTTCAGGCACCATAAGACATCAAATCCCTCACAGGCTTTCCACAGAGGGGACAGTTATGTTGAAAATACTACAGTGAATGCATACACACACGGACACACACATGAATGTGTTCAATCAGACATGCATGTTTATTGTGTGACATCCTATCATACGTTTGTGCCCTCTCACCCAAAACTTTCTCTCTCTCTCTCTCTCTCGCTCCCTCTCTCACTCAATCACTCACTCTCTCTCTCACACACACACACACAGATACACACACGGAAACGAGCACACACGCACACAGAGGCATCATATCTCTGGTGTTCACCTTGACTTAGCAGAGGGCTGCCTTCATAAATCCCTCCTTATCTCGGGTCTCAAATGCATCCAGATATATGACCGTGGAATCTGACTGAAATATGTAACAGCATCAACAACAGCGATGGGCACAGCCATCACACACACAAAAGCGCGCACACACACACACACACACACAAACCCACACACACTCACATGCACAGTGCTGGATGAGATGGCCCAAATGTGTTAGCACTATGGAGATGTAATGTTCAGGTAACATCTCTGTAGTTCTGCGACAATACAAGCTGTGTTCGTGCCAAGTGAAAGTTGCAAGTTGAGTGACAAATGTCACCAAGTATTCTATATAAATCTGACCAAGAAATTAACACTTAAAGCAATGAGTTCTACAACTCTACAAATCTTCTACAACTTTATAACACATCCGCACTTCATTGAGGTAGAAAAATAAGCACTTAGTACAATTGTATGATACGATTATTATCAAGTCACATTTCTGTCTGCATTCCTTCAAACCTGCAGTTTCTGCAATGAACAAGCTAAATATAGGGAGCCCAAACAAGCCTTAAACATCCAAACAGACCACATGTTAACTTGATGGAGTGCTACTATGTTGTCAGCTGTAATTTAATGACCATGTTTTGAATTTAATTTATTTTTAACACTTAGAAAATCTAAGCACGTTCACTGCCAGTTATTAAACTGGCACTATAGGCTTGCTTTGAACCTCATTTTTTACTCACTTGGCTAATCTTAATGTTTTTTAATGCATTCTGTTAATGAGTTTGCCAATATAATTCCTTATTTCCCTTGAAGGAATAAGCAACTTTCCTTATTTCCATTCACTTATGATGTTTATTAGCTGGATGGTGTGTAAGATTAAGTAACTAAAAAGGAGAAGAAGTGTCAAAACTCTGAAGTCCAGCATCATCCCATGTTACTGCATGCATTAGTATACAGACAGGCTGTCAGACAATCAGATAGACAGTTACACAACCATCTGCCTTTAACATGCCCCCCCCTCAAGGCCTGTACTAACAACTTTCTACACAGAGAGGACTACAGTAGATGGAGACGAGACAGGTGTGTGAGTGGAGCAAGACTGGTCAAAACACCTGGGAGCCCAAACGTGTCAGCGCTTGGGAGTGCAAACTGGCAGAGTGCTGCTGAAGCAGGTCCTGCTAAGTATCTTAAGAACATGTGCCATCGCCTGGGGAAAATGGGAAGAGGAATAGGATGGAAGAAGCCTGAAAAAGGAAGAAAAAAGAAGACAGACAAAATGATGAGCAGATGGAGAGTCAAGAGTCAGATGTTCCAGGCTTTGACAGAGGCAAGAGTTTCAGCCTTTAGATGGGAAAAGTCAAGGCAGGACTTTAAATTTAGTGAAAAGTTCCAAGGGCAGGGTCAGAGGGAAATGGAGTTGGGGGAGAAGGAAAGAAGTGAGAGTCAGGCAGGCACAAAGGGCAGCCAAGGAGAGCCATTTTGGAGCGTCAAAGCGCAGAGGGATAAGGGGAGAGGGAAAGTAGGGACAGTGGGGTTAGAGGAGGCTGGAGTCCTGGCATCCAGAGGGACAACCCACCTGCAGCGCAAAGCCACTGGGCATTGACACTGCCTCTTCAGTGATTAATAGAGCTGTCACTTATGACAAATGCAGCAGTGTGTACATGACCTACTTCAAGATGGAAGAAATACAACATCACTCCTTCTCCTTGTTCTTCCTATGCCAAGAGAAGACAAGCAACTCCTGTTACTCATTTTGCACCTGCTGCCTTATTGTTTGAGTTGTTGTTTTTTTGTCCTCTGGTTATCTGGAGTTGCAGACACAATGGGAATGCTTTGGCTGGTATGCTCTCATCATGCCTGTTGATACTGTCATTTTCAGAATCCCAAACAAACTTTTTTTTTTTTAATCAAATATGACATGAAGGATATATTCCCTGTCTTGAACACCAACTGAACTCTACAACACCATCGGCTACAACGTGGGAAAAGATAATGGATGCCTGACCTGTGGAGACGTGTGGTGGGTGAGTGGTTAAATCTGTCGTCTCACAGTCAGGAGGACCTGGTTTACTATGCAGAGTTTTATGCTCTTCCCGTGTCTGCGTATGCTCTCCCTGGGTACTCTGGGATTTCCCACAGTCCACAAAACATGCATGTCTAGAGCGAAAAAGACTCATTACTTCTTGGTTTGAACATAAGAGTGAACGGTGTGTGCGCTGCGCTCTGTGTGCTCTATGTGAGCTGGGATTCACTCCAGGAGGCCCCACAAGACAGCAAAGGCATATATAGCTGATATGATAATGGATGAATAACCTCAGTTCTACAACCCAGCCTTTTTTTCCAGGTGTAAAATGGGATTATTGGGGGAATCAGTCATAAATTTCATCCATGTCATGGAAATTTAGGTTGGAGAGAATCTGAAGTGAGTCAAGACAGGTCTTTTTGTGAGATTCATTCTTTGAAAAAAAGGTGGCACAGTCACCAAGAAGAACAGAGAATAAAAGAATAGAGAGTTCTTATTTGGTAAATCATATCCCCTCCTATCTCTGTGTCAGTGGCATAGTTCCTGTATCAGGCTGAGTTTTCAAAGATCAAGCTGGTTACAACTTGTCCTGACCTGACCTGACCTGAGGCCATAGACAGAGAAGTAGAAGCGAAACAGATTACAGGAACTAACAGGAGGAACATAACCGTTTCAGACCAGGGCCATCTGTGCGGTTATAGACAGGACATGTGTGTTGACACAGACAAGGAAGAGTAGAAAATACAGGGGTTTTTCTATCACAGCCAGTTAATGTGCCATTTAATAGATGGTCTGCACTGGCAGAAATGCACTGTTCATCCTTTGTTTCTACCAGTGACAATGTGTACAGCTTCTATATATCCATACATTTGCCTTCTGTACACTGCCAATACCTGCCTATCTCTGAGACTACAAATCATATTTTTTACAGGATCCTAAAAGTTAGACAGCATTGATTTGAGGATCATTAATGGTAATAAGGCAGTTTAGTTCAGAAGCAGGCAGTACTAGAGATTCACCAGAAAGCATGGATCCATACAAGATTGTGTCCTGTGCCTCAGGCCGAAGGAGAGTTTCTCAGAGGAAGCAACTTTTTTCATGAGTCATAAATAGGCCCTGTAACTTTTAAACTCTGTCCCATGAGGTGGAGCTTTATGCCGCAGTTCTGCATCTGTGTCTGGTTTTGAAAAGTCTCCGGCTTTGTGGAGTCCTCCGGAGCCGAGCGTCCCTTAAGGTCAGTCTATGGAGAACAGAGTCTTCGCAGCACAGACAGTATCAGAGACTGCACTGGTACACGGCACTGGTTATATACAAAAACTGAAAAACGTTATTGGCTGTTCCACAAAAGCTGAGTCAAGGTCTTTAAATGACTTTTAATGATAAGGTTTTTCAGTTTTCCAATATTAATCTAATATTAACTTAATTTCTTCAAATCCTTCACAATTTCTTAAATGCCTAAATGGATGAATCAATTATCAAAATAGCTGTAAATTATTATTATTATTATCAATATTTATTTGTTGTTGCAGCTCTAGACCTCACCTTACTCTAAGTTAAATCTTAGTTCCTTGAATGATCATTTTATACTAATTTAAATTAGATGCAAAGAAAAGATAGCCTGGCCTGCTTAAACTTACATTTTGACAGTGTGTGTAAGTGGTTGAATTTAGCAGTGTGCTTCAAACATACAAACTAAAAAAAAAGCATCGTGACAAATGAGTATCCAAGACACATTCCTGGAGATGGGAGGGGGGAGGCGGGAGAGGTGAAAGTGAAAGGATGTAAACATGGTGTAAATGTGAAAAAAAAGGTTTGTGATTTCATAGGTAACTTGTTGTAATAGGCCATTTAACTTGTTAAAGTCCCTCTGGGGAGTTGCAGCAGCAAAGGTTAGCTGTATGCAAATCATCCTTTTTTCATCTGAATTGCTCACCATAGCAGAAAGCACTTAATGAGGCTTTTTATCCTGTGACCTCACCACGCAGACATGCCAGGTGGGAATTATTTGACTGTGAAGCCCTTGTCACGAAATAAAAGGGGTCAAATTTTATAACATGCACTAAAGACAAGTAGCGTGTGCAAATCCCTTGGAATCGGTCTACACTGACGTTCTCAATTCCATAGAGTTCACGGAAATGTGTTGGCTGCTCCATTGTGTTCGATTGTGCACAAAGCAATTGGACTATCGTGATTTTGTCAGTGTTACAAAAGGTGCTGGTCCACAACAGATTTCAAAGGAGAGTGACTATGGAAGAACTATTGGATGTCTTTTCTGTAGCTGCTTGGACAATTGGGCGGACCTATGACCTTTTGTATTGACCCAACCAACTCATATTATCACTGCTTCCGTCCTACATATACACACTTGTATTGCAACCCAACTGATAGTCGGCAGATGACCAAGTCATTGGCATGTTGCTTCAGCTTGCTCACGGGATTCTGTTGTTTTTTATTGGCTCTGCTCTGTGTGTGTTTGTTTGTTCATGTAAAGTGCCTTGAAAATGCCTTGGGAAAATACGACTCCATATAGGTCTGACCAGGATTCAAACCAGGCACCCTATTGCTTTGAGGAGACAGCACTAACCACTTGTCAACTGTATAGCCAAAGCAGGAAAAAGAAAGTGGTTATGTGGTAAGGTGTGATTCCATTTTATTTTTTTCTGGCATTGCCAGCAATGGACTTCCACATGGTCACCCAATGTAAAGGCTGTTTTGATTTTCTGTCATTTTGTTGACCAAACACCTAACTGATTAATTGAGAGCATAATGGGCAGATTATTTTACTCAAAAAAAAAGACAGAGCCCTACTCCATACAGAAATGGCCTCAGTCTGGCACTGGAGTTGAACCCAGTTCCTTCTAGCCCTGAGGTGATACTACTATATCGAACCAGGCTACTGTGCCACAACGCAGGCGCAGCTTTCTTTTCTTTTACAGAGGAAGAGTTTGTAGAGAAAACAGCTCTTTCTAACTGTGCCCAGGTTTTGGCTCGCGTGTTGCCCCTGGTTATTTGGTTGGATAATTGTAGCTGCTACCCCGGAAAAGTCTGCGTTCTGGTGGGTGCTCTTTTCCTGCAACACTCGGCATCACATTCATCGCAAACCCAGTGAGCGAATATGCCACAGATGCTCAGCAGTCAAAACAAGCTCGAGCGAGAGTCTCAGGAACATCTGTCAACTAGGCAGCCTGTCACTCAGCGGTGTAACATCTACCTTCATCTAATTTTGTCCCATGCTCTGTCTGTCACCCCGATGCCTGAATGCCACACGACCTCTTGTTACCATGTGTCTCCAGGTCCTGTGTGAACGTTGCCCTGCAACTGTACGTATGTACCTTCCGTGTGACTTGGTGATCCTCGAGGCGTTTGCGAGCGCTTCTGGAGGAGCATGTGCAGCGATGGAGAAGAGAGTGACAGCGCGTGTCGCCCCTTTCCCGAGACAGTGGGAAAGATCAAAGGCAAAAAAACAAAAGCAGAGAGACAGGGAATCGCCGTCTTGGCTTGCTCACCGGAGGCTGTCAAGAGCATGACAAGTCCATTCACACATCTTGGAAAAGAAAAAAAAAGAGGGAACATCACTCACACACACACCTAGACAGACATAAGAAAACAGTGATGGACAAGCATGTACACAGACATACAAAGAGACAAGGTTGTCGAGGTTGGTTGCAGGCTTTCAAAATGGAGGACCATTTAGCTTTAAGCTGTTGCATTCATTCCCTGAGCTTTCATTGAGATGAGGGTAAATGTTCACCTTCCTTCCCCCGCACACCCTGTATTGCAACTTTCAATATTTTCAATTAGTTTTATGCACCAGAATCTGCTGTGAACATGTCCTCCAAGCACACAAGGATCCACTAAACTCTACAAGGATCAACAAGTGTTTTGCCAGGTATCCTTTCAGCCCTGGATTTTAGCTCTTGGACTCAGGCTATTGCTCGGTGCAGCTCACTGCAGACATCATTCAGGGCTATAGATGGCAATGTGCCATGTCTTGCAAGACCTGAACATCAGGCAACTAGAAGGACGTAAGAACATGTACTGTATAACTTTACCGCCCTAAACCCAATTCTTCACCTTAAAAATGTGTCCGTATTTGCAGAAAAAAAGAAAGGTATTCTTACACCTCTTTCCAGGATGTGTGGAAACACCTACAGCAATGAGCAAAAAAAATAAAATAAATAAAAGCATGCCACAAACACATTTACACGTTCACACCCGAGAAACAGGCTTACAGACACAAACTCCAAGGGCGCCCGCACACTGTAAATGGGTTACATTCACACATAAGCACACACTTTTGCGCCCCTGTGCACACATTGATTGATTCGACTATGGACGTAGGGGACATGTTATGGCTGTAAAACCAAGATGACTTTCATCAGTTGGCGAGGACGCCCGAGCGAAGGGATTTGTCTTGTTCAAGTCTTGTGGTTTGAGCAACAAATTTGTTAAGTCACTTACACCTTCATCTCAATGTCTTTTTTTGTCGTAAAGTATTTCCCATTAATTTCTCTCCGCCTTTAACACTGTCATGTGACATTACTTCAGTTTGTCTTACGAGGACTACGTTATTTTCTCCCAGCAAGCCCTTGATTCTCTCCTCTCTCACTCAGCTCTCAGGTCTCCCTTCTCTTATATTTTCTCTCTTCACCCTATAATCCTAGATTTATGAATTTGTTCCAATACAATACGTTTTCTGCCATGTTGTATTTATAATCCACAAAGTTTTTCATGTAGGAGCTTTGCACTGTGGCTCGAGTTATTAGCACGATGTGCTGCATGATAAAAGGAAAAAAAATAAATCACTCCAGCGTAGTGATCGTAAATACATTATCAATGCTCTAACGGTTACATCATTAAATCCTGGGATATTATTGTAATGTGCATAATTCAGAAGTTAGACATGGCATCATTAACGGTGCAGTCATAAACTCTTTCCCTGACACAGACTGATAGAAACTTTATTGATCCCTCAGGGGAAGTTTCCTTGTGGAAGTTCGGCAAAGAGACGTGATGGCTGAAATGGATGACTGGATCTGATAGTCACTCACCAAATTAAAAAAACGGTGGGCAGCTGTAGATGTGACTGAAATAACTGGGCATGGCAGGGCATTTAGGGCAACATGACCAGGTTGAAATGACCAGAGAGATGGGAAGTAAAACCCAAGTAAAATACTTGGAAAGAAATGACACAGAGACAGAGACAAAGACAGCAGTGGCTCTATTATCAGAGGAACATGACAGTCATCCAGTGACCAACAATAAAATGTTCATGGCACCTAAACACATGCCAAACTATTTATAGTTGCAATTCATGAGAATGAATTCCCCTGCATGACGGGCAGCGTGTATGGCACTGCATCATGTTTTGTCCACTCGGCAGACAAGCTGCAGGCCACTCCTCACACTCCACTTTGGGTTCAGTAGTGCAACCACAGATGCAATTTATCTGCTGCAATGATCCTGACCTGAGGGCGCTGGTCAAATGTTAAACGGTGCACTGAAATTAACTTTTAATCCTCTTTTGGTTCCTAATGTTTACCGTGGTGTTTGAAGAGCCCCTGTGTGCTCAGTGCTGCCTTGGTTGTCCTTCACCTCATAGGATAAAAATGACAAGCAGACGTACTAAATTCAGTCCAGACTCCTCATGTCTGAGAGATGACGTTGCTATTGTGCAGCAAGCAGAATAATGTGTGAACCCATTTTTTATAGAATATTGCGGATTGTGTTTTCCAGCTTAGAGTTCACGTCCTCTGTTTTACTTCTTCAAGTGATTTTGAAGAGGTAACAAGGAGGTCAGGTGGAAAGAAAGTCCAAATTTGTCATGAAGCACAATTACCCTGTAATATCCTCTGTCACATCACACAACATCACATTAGCTGTGGTGCCTAGAGACAATAATCTCAGTCCAAAGTGCAGTGAATTGTCACATTTCTACTCTCTCTGCTGTGTGTTTTTGTCACATCTCTCCAGTGAGCGTCTGAAAACTTTAAGCGGCAAAATAAGATTGATAACATAAGGAGAGGCCAATATCTGACCAATTTCCTCACATCAAACCACAGACGGGCAAAAAATACCGTGAAATTTCTCTTCCCCGTGTGAAAGCAGAATCCCTCTGCTTGTTGTGACGTTCAACATTTTTTCCCCTTCGCTTTCTTGCACACAAACTCCATTTCTGTGGCTCGACGTGTGCTGCCTCACATCATCTCTCTCCCTGCTCCTTCGCCCTGGCACCTCTCCACCTCCTCCACTCTGACAACGCAGGGAGCATTGTCCAGAGCCGACAGGAGGAGCTGTCATGATGCATCTTGAGAGACAGATTGCGACGAGCACAGCTTCTGACATGGTAAGTGGAAGCCATTGTAACCGACCAGCATCGAGAACAACAAATGCAACTGTGTGTGTGTGTGCAGTCAGAGGAGGTCATGGTGAGGAGGAAAGATCAGTCCAGGGCAGAGCAGTGCTTGTCAACATAGAATTCTCCCTGGTATATAAGTTTAAGGGGCGGCAGCTTGGTGGATAGTGCTGTCATCTCACTGCAAGAAGGTCCTTGGTTCAAATCCCGGTCAGACCGAGGGCCTTTCTGGAAGGAGTTTACATCTTTTTTTCTCCCTGGGGTTCTGGTTTCCGACCTCAGCCCTCAAAACATGCATGTTACACACTGCAGTTTTAAATGCAGGTTTTTCAGAACATAGAAGTGTGTCTGGAATAAATAACTTCACCATAATGGTTTCAACAACTAAGGTTTCTCATGCCAGAATGTGATCTGGTGGTCAATTTGAGAATAATTCCATAATTAATTGTGTATGTGTGTCTATTTGATGGACTGACAACGCCTCACTTACCAATGTGTGACGTCATGGAGGGTTGGGGCTTGATTAAGTACTACACTAGCAGTTGTATTACAACTTTTACGACAGCTGTATTCCAAAGTTGTATAAATGCATGGCAATGAACGCAGCTGTTGTTCTGATTCTGTTTCTGGTGTTTTGGTGAGTGCTTTTAGTCTGATCCGAAGGGAGATCAGACGCGAGCAACAATTAAACCAAAATTAACCCAGATTTGGAAACACTTGCTCATCACAGAACTGAATAAGCATTCAACTACACCACAGTGGCCCATTCCAGCTCATTTACACATTACTTAACAACTGCAATCTACCGTCCCATAAAGCCTAGAGTAATTACCATTATACTGTGACTGTGTGCGGGGTACAATCAACTAAAGGGCAATATTACAAAAACGGTTTTAGGGCTCGGCCAGCTTTTATTCATGAATTTTGTTCAGTTTAATGGCGAAGCTGATGTCAGATTTGCTCTGAGGTATCTGGGAGTTTCACCTGCTTTGTCAGCATTTGTCAGTGTTTGTCTGCAAGTACCACAGCACTGAAGTGGAAATGCTGCTCTGAGCAATGTGACATTCAAATGTCCCGGAAAAAAAACAAAAACTAAACAAACAAAAAAAAGTAATGCCAAAATTTAATTCATGGGTTGCATCCCCTCATCTGACCCCCAAAGTGAGTTAAGCGATAGTTTGAGAGAGAGAGCATTCTCTGGAAGATTAAATTCTCCTCTGGCTAAATCTCCTTGTGTCCTATTTGATTCCTGTGGCCGGGAAGAGAGAGACATAATCACCTTCTCAAATATTGTGCCATTCCTGCCAGGTCTATAATGTGGCAATGCCAGGAGAGGCATCAAATTAAAGACACATTTTATGACCAGAGGTGAATTCACAATTAAGCTGTATTTGTTTTTTAACCAGTTTGGAATCCCAAATTAGTGATTCAAACCAATGTATAAAAACATTGACAGGATGATGAATGTAGTAAATGATTTTAACTATGAGTACTTCTACTTCCTCCAGTGAGTTTCTCACTCTGTTGCAACATCATTAACTGTAGGAGATGGGATAAGTTTGATCTTAATGATTAATCGTGTATTTTATGCTGAATTCTTGCTCTAGCTTTAAGAGAGACCATATGTCTAAAGGGCAGTTAACATTTATGGTTATTGTTCACCTTTGCAAAGCATTCTGGGCATATGTCAATGCGATGCACCTAAGTAGGGAAAAAAGAGAGCACACACAAAAGAAGTTCCTTGTAAAATCCTTCAATAGTAATAGAAAATTTGGTATTGCTAACATGTAGCCATGAGCAGATTCTTTTTAGCTTCCATCCATCCATTATCTACCCACTTTGTACCTTAACAGTGTCCCAGGGGTCTGTTGGAGCCTATCCCAGGACTTGTAGGACACACACACAAACCATTCACTCTCACACTCACACATTTAGACAATTTAATCTCCAATGTACTTAAATACATGTTTCTGGACTGTGGGAGGAAACTGGAGTATCCAGAGACAACCCACACACACAGTCTGGGAGTTGAACCCAGGACATTCGGGTTGTGGCTTTGTGTGCTTATTATCCTGTTTAATTCTAATGCTGTGAAGTTCATACCATTACCATCGCCATTATCTGCAAAAATCCAGACAAAAGGTGAATGCAACAAGAATACAAAATGCACATTTTGCACCTTTCAAGTCCAATGCAACATCACAACCCCATCCAGGGTTAAATCAAAAGCCCTTGACTTAATTCTGTATGCGTGGCCTTAAGACTGACATTGGGCCTGTACATTATACTAGCTCACGGTCACAAACCTCCCCTGTAATCAGCGAACAAAAGAGCTGAAACGGACAATCAATGTGAGTTAGTGTTATCTCCCTCGCTGCCTGCAGCACATTACACAGGAGGGGGAATTGTCAGTGAGGTAAACTGATTCCCATTCAGCGTCGGATCACGACTGCAAGCTGCAGAATCCACTGTGCACGCAGTTGGGAGAAGGATCAAGCGCTGGTGTGTGACTCATGACTGCGACTGGTTGAACGAGTCACAGGCAAAACGAGGAAGAAGAGGGGCTGCCGCAGCGCAACATTATTACGATGGTGCAGTTATAGTTTCTGTTTGTATTTGCACCAGCAGATATACCAGTTGGTCATTATTACTGTAATTCTGTATTTGAAATCCTCCAGTGTAGTTTTTTTTGTTGTACCCTGACCTCGATCTTCAAATGCTATGTTTGACAACCAAACATCCCAGATTGGCAGTCATAATGAACATGTTTGATATAAAGCATTTGAGGGTCAAAAATGATGTTAATGTTGTCAGGGAAAGCAGTGAAGGTAGATGTTCCCGGATCAGGTAGGATTTGTAATCCTTGTCTTCTAAATTCACCGCGATCAACATTTTATTATCATTTCCTGCTGCTTAGTCAGGATTCATGCTAGGTATGTCAGTGGTTGTATTCATTTTTGTAATATATTTTTCATCACAAATAGTGTATAGGAACCACTGGGTTATAAATATAGCTTCTATACAACAGCAACCTCCTCTCTGTTGTTGAGCTTTTATTTCTCTGGTTAGAACTGAGCGTCTGGTGTTAATGACTTCCCACCTGCTTGACTAATTACCATCCCACTAATTCCCATGGAGGACAGAGCAGGGAAGAGGACTGGCTCAGTCACATTTTATGGAGCATCATTTAAAATTGTGCCTCAAACATCGCTGCGGATGCTACCCTTTTACTATGTCAGGAGTCTGTGTTACTGCATTTTCATTTATCTCTCTCATGAGGTCTGTCAATCCAGGAAGTCAAGGTATAGGCACATATTTTGTTTGGAATGATGTAAGAAACCCCTTCACTTTGTCTGTCTTGTGTCTACAAAATGCCTTTCTTTGATGCCTTACCTGTGGTATGAAACAACGAACCCCAGAATCTCCCTGGTTCAAAACCTCTCATTCAATGAATCAGAGGAACCAGAGCCCAGTTGAGATGTCGGTTTGACCCTCTAAAATCTGCCTCTTCTATAAGACATTACCACCATCTCCAGCTTCCAACCCTGAGCTTTTTTTTATACTGTAGCAAAGAGCAAACCAAGTGAAATAACTTCTCCCTTGTCCTGTCTTCTTTGAGACCCACTTTCACTTACGCAACCTTGCAGGGGTGAACAGTCGATTTCTTGAAGGCTTTTGACATTTGAAGCACTCACAAAACATCAGAACAGAGAGACCAGAGTAGCAGTTCATGAGAATCTGTCTTGCCTCAAATAACCACTTAAAACCGTCATGCTCAATCCTGAAAATGGCAGTTCATTTATGACTGGTGTATATATGCCCCCATGTCTATGCCTGTGTAGCGCTTGCTCTGCTCCATGCGTCTGGGAGTGTATGTGTTCTTGTTGTGCGTGGAAAGTGAGAACCCCCCCGCGTTTGGCCTGCTAACATGCTGGCAAGCGAACGTATGGCTCTGAGCGTTCCCGAGGCTTCATCTAATTGGTTCTCTACAGGGAACATTGCTGCTTCCATGCATCCCATATTGCCATCACTTACTACATCCAAGCATGCCAGTTAGCCTTAATCACACACACACACACACACACACACACACACACACACACACACACACACACACACACGCACACACACTCTCATGCACAGACACTATATAAAAGACATTTCATGTCTCTTGTATAGAGATGTGCAATGCATCTTAGTACATACAGGTTAAATGCATTTGAGGAAACATGCAGCTCTGCTGCCATACAAATCACAGAAATGTGTTGTGGAGATCCACCTGGACACATTAAATCACACTGCTGTCACAACACAAGCAGCATGCTCTATGATAACATCATGGATTATAGACGGTGTAACGGCAGGGGCAGCTGAGAGAACAACACAGTGATGCATGGAGATTGCGGAGGTTGCACCCCCTCCATGTTGTCAAACTGTTTACTTGCATTTGCACCTTCCCAGGTCGCCTCACCGAGAGCAATTATTACTGGCTCACTGACAGTGCTCTCTCTCTGCCAGTGGTGGCTGGTGATTATTAACCTGGATGGAGCTGCAGGCTCTCAGTGCTGCACGCCAATGACAGTGGTGTTTTCAAGCTTGGAGTCAACCTATGTGGGCAGTCACACAGCCTCATTAACTGAACTGCAAAAACAAACTTGTTGACTTAATTTGATTTGCGTGGCTCGGACAGTGCCAGCTTGAAAATAACATACAAAACAGCTAATTTTCTCAGCCAAAGTCATACCTAGGTATTATTGAATACCTACATATTCATTTGTTTATGTCTTTTTTTAATATTTAGGTTTCCTTATATTGCCAGTTATTATGTATATTATATATCACAGATTAAAACTAATTTACTTGTAATTTCTTACACCATGATGACCATATTAAGCACAAATCCATCCATTTTCACAACCACCACAACACCTTAACAGTCTGTTGGAGCCCCCCGGAGCATGTTTTTGGACTGTGGAGGGAAACTGGAGGACCAAAAGAAAACTCTAGCAAACATGGTGAGTACAGTGCAAATCTTACAAGCACCTTGTCACCTATAAACAAATCACTACTTCTCATGACGTAAGATAAGATAAGAGACACATGCATACCACTCATAATCACATTTTCTTTTATGAATATGCAAAGCAAAACACCAGACAAGGGGACACATGGTAATGCCAAACATCCAGATTAAAACTTGCCTGTTGAATGAATGATGAAAAGATAGGAATGCCACATGCTGCCTTTTTCTGCCACAGTGCTTTCACACTGAATGCATGTGCGGTCATAACTTCCCAAGCACCGTAAAACAGTTTTCCAGGAATTAAGCTGTATGAGAATAAATTGGATGACCTGTCAGAGACACTGTGGAGGTTTGACAGGTAGATAGATGTGGGCTGAGTAGCAGAGCTGAAACACGGCAGATGGCAAGATATCCATGTGGGGACTGAAGCTGTCAGAATGAAAGCCAAAAAATCTGCAGAGGTATAAAAGAGCACTCTGTAAATTAACTCTCAAGGATCCCTCAAAATAAGTTATGTTTTTAAAATACACAATGTGGGTCCTTCAGGAGTCGTAATGTAATTATATAATAATAATGCTTCACTTTTCCGACTAATTAGGTGTTGTTTGTAAAGCACTTTTCAAAAAGGAGATGTAGCTCAGAGTGCTTCGCAATGAAAATAAAATAGTATGATTGGGGTGAACAAAATGGCACTCAAATTAAACTATACAAATTCTTATAAAACTGGAAAGCAGTAGGCAGGGGATGCACCGTGGACTGGTCATCAGTCTTCAGATCTAGGATCTGTATTTGACACATTATATTATATTATATATAATATAATATATAATAACTAATTTTCCACCAAAGCAATCCAGTTTGAGAGCAGTGAGCCTTTCCATGGTCTGAGGTATTCACAAGCTACGTCATCACATCGCTCTATGTCAAGTACCTTGCTGCTGCCATTCTGAAGGAGTTCAGGAGTTCGAGACATCAGAATTTCTCCTTGGCTGAGGAAAGTAATTGTATGGTCCCTATAGTCTTTCTCCAAATTCTTAGATGGCGCCTCACGTCCTTCCCCCAATTCCAAACAGACCCCTTACAGACTCAGACTTAGACGATTGGCTGATCAGGGAGTATATTCCTCACACACCTTGTGTGCTGGTAGATGTAAATCAAAAGCCCCACAGGAGACAGTGTCAACAACTTGTTGTCAGGGTAATGTAAAAAAGGGACAGGTGCTGTTCCATTCATAGCATCTGGAGCCCTCACACACTCAAACTCACAGCTGACATCACTCAAGTTAGTGAGGGCTCAGGACTTGAGTCTTTGGGGGGCATATTGGAATTGGGCTTTATTGTTTTCATTGGTATCAATAACCCCGCCCCTAGGGTCTGATGTAGCTCTGCTCAGCCTCTGACATCATCAGATATTACTTCTGGATCAGCAAACAAGGAGCTGGTAGATTGTTCAAAATGAAGCACAAGCCCCCAATCACCTTTGGAGCTGCTTTAGTGGAAACGGGGTAAATGAGACAGGTGCAGCACATGAGAGCAGAGCTAACAAACACACAGGTGTTGGGCTTGACAGAAAGAGGAACTGAAGTGGGACAAGAGGAAAGTCATAAAAATAAACAGGAAATCATATCGGAAAATAAAAGATGCATAAATGTGGCAAGATAGGCTGCAGGGTACCTCTAAACAGGAATCATCATTATGGAAATTATATCATATGAAACATATGAATTATGTTCTAATTTTCTGGGGAACTAGAATAGGTGGAATCGGTTGCGACAGCAGTATGTGTCCTTCCTTGTGCGCTGCTCCTCCTCCAGGCGAGTCGGTGATGTGAAAACAAGGGATCGATCCATTACCAACCTTCACTCTTCCAATACGGATTAAGTTGGCTTGGTATACGTCTCCTCCTGTTGTAAGACAAATAAATTATAGTTGATTCGAATCAGGCAAGTGTGATTGAACAAAGGCCCGAACACATGGAGAGTGTGAGTTGCGATCGATCCCCAGCCGTGCCAACATGCTAATGGTGAGAGGTGATTAAGGCTGACAGACTAACACGGCCGATGACCTTAAAACCTGTGATGCGTCCTTGGGCCCCAGAGTCAAGCCACATTTGCTGCCTGCAGAGCCACAAACTGGGCTAGATTAGTCTTTTTCTCATTGACTTTTACACTCTCAAGTGCTGGTAACTTGAACCATTGAGCCTGGACCAGTAACAAACACAAAGCAGCACAAAATGCAGCAGAATTAACTAACTTAATCTGCTCGTTGATAGATTCACCTGAGAGAATGAAGAGTTGAGTAATAACTAGGTGAAAATATAAGACAACATATCAAGTAGACTAACTGTTTCCGGTCCACATGGTGCAATGAAATTTTAGTGTCATATTTTAATTTTGAGTTGTTGAAATCGGCACCTATAGATGACTTCTCCTGTTTTGCCAAAAGATGACTTGGATGACACAGTGCTTCAGCAGCAGCCTCATTTTGAGCAGCAGGTTTTTGTGGGAAGCAATTGCTGGAGTGTCAGCCGTGATCTCAGCTTGTCACCTTTCTTGTATGGATTACCCTCTTCAGACTGGGGCACAGCCTTTAAATTCCTGGAGGTGGGTGTTACGGTTCCCCTCTAGGTTTCCTCTTTTAGAAAATGCTTTTTGTCGAAGACACAAAGAGACGTCCTCTTCCGATGTTTTCCACAGTTTACTTACCAGTACCCTCACGGTCCCCCATCACTCACTTTAATGTGCAGCCGGTGACGGCGAAACAAACACAACAGTCAGATTGAGAGAAAGCAACACTTGCAAATCTGAACATTCGTCAGGCTTTGTATTTGTGTGTTTTCCATTATTTACAGGAGTCGCAGCAGAGAAGGTCTCAAACACACACCAGTCGGCGGCGATAGATGTGTCGGCGACCACTGCTCAACAGAGTATTTACAACAGCAGGGCCGTGTCTGTGGGAATGACTCATATTGAGCCGCACTGTCCATTTTTCATGTTAATGAAAGGAACGCGTTGCTCGGTATAACAATGCGGCTCACTGATGTGTTTCTAAAGGTTATTGGATGACATCAGAGGGAGAAGAGGAAGAAGAGGCCACGGGTAACAGACAAGTGTACGGTCTATCCATTTTTCTGCAACTCTGCAGGGACCGTGCTGCCGACAGGACAGCAGCATTTGTAACTGAGGTCGGAGTCCGCATGAGCTGAATGGATGGATGCTCACGTCTTTCCTCCAGTTTGAATTCATCTTGGCCACGCGCGCTGCACAGCACAAGCAGAGCAGATGATCAATGGAAAAGGTTTAGAGCATAAAGCGTACGTATCAGCGAGCGAAGATTTGTATCAGACAAATCGAAACAAGGATGCAAATAAAGTAGGGTGTAAGTTGAATTTTAAATCTGTTTTTTTTTTTACATTGCTGTTTGTACTTTCACAATGGATTCATGTTTTTACCTGTTTATATATCTATTATCGATCTATCAGTCTTACGCTCGATCTATTTATCTATCTCAATGTTAAGATACTTTTAGACAACCTCAGTGTATAAAACATGATAAATGAATTCTGTTCCAACATCTCTTAAGTTGTTTGACACATTAACACACATGCAGTCCAGATGGGAAATGAAATCCCGCTCTATTTATCGTGCTGAGAAAAGCCACTGAGGAGGGAAAATAGATTGACTCAGTCCACACATCATTAGATGTTCTTCCATATAACCTTCACCCTTGGGCTTCCTTTGATGAAGAACAATGAGAGAGGAAGAAATGTGCGTTGTATTTGTCAGTGGAAAGTCTCTTAACATGCAGACCTGTCAGCAGATGGCCGTCTTATCATTTAATTGGAAAGGTTGAACCATCCGATTACTCCCACTCCTCAATTACCCTGGATCTATGCAACTGAACAGAGAGACAATCAGGGTGAGAGAAAGTGGGGGCAGGAAAAAAAAAAAACGAGCACAGTCAGCTGAACATTTTTCTTGAAATGCAATATAATTTGTTATTGAGACTTAAAAATCTTTGTGTTTAAACAGAAGACTAAATGTCACGTGTCACATCACATTTCTTTTATGTTCCCTCAAAAGAAAATTGCCTCGCTGCAGTGACTGAACAGGAGAACTTAACATAAATATGCAAAATATGTATGTGTAAACAAGAAAAAACAAACAAATCATAGACCTGGAGGCAGACAGCATGATGCAAGCTGAAAACAGATAAACCTGAGACAAGGAATAAAGCAATGGAAGCAAAGATCTGTATATTTTTTGTTTAGATGCAAGTTGTTTATATTTAAAGCACAGAATTTACGTTACATTCTCAGTCACTTAACAAAGTTTAGTTGCACAGCAAATGGAAAACTGCTAGAATGGACATCCTCAGCCTGCAAGCCACTTCTGTGGTTTCAGAGCAGTTGCAATGGAGTTCTTGAATGGATTTCTATGTTTCCACAGACAAATGACTGGTTCTGGGGCCCTCAACTCCAGACAGATGGTTTACATGTGATCAGGTGAGGAGATTGTGGAAAATTTTAGAAAATTCAGGAGTTCCTACACCCACTCACGACACAAGAGAAACATCAGGGGTGTGGGAGAGAAACTGCCTAACCATGAGTGAAGTCAAGCAATTTACCTTCTTCATTTGGTTCACTTGTTCAGATTTAATTTAATGATCTTCCCCGGAGGCAACCTGTCCAGGGTGTATTCCCTGCCTTCGCTCATGTGTGCTGGGACACTGGCTCAGCATGAAAATAGATGGAACTTTCCCCGGTATCTATGATTCTACTATAGCACATGTAGACGAATGGTTTCTCTTACTGTGTTCACTTTGATGTACAGTGGGATGAAAGTTGGCACAGGGTGTCTCGATCTGTTCTGTGTAGCATCTGTCAGAAACAAACTTCTGAGATGCTTCTGGAAGGTGTTGCAGAGCTCCTGGTGGATTCACCAGTATTGTCTGGAATGGCTACAATCTGCTAATCCTGCAAAATGCTTTCTGGCCAAGGCACAGCACTGCCTGCTGGAATTCGCTAGGAAAAAGCTCATCCAGCTCGCTTTGATAAGCTGTTTCCCCAAAACTCTGTGTTTCCTGTTAACTTGACAGAAAGTTTTGACGAGAGCTACACTGGTTTGGGGGACTAACGTCAGCTCATCAGCATCTTAGTTTTCCTCATCAGCATTTGCCTTTGTTTTTAGGGCTGCATGGATTTTACAGCAGTATTGTGTTTTCTTTCTCTGCTTTGACCAGTATGAAACAAAATGTAATAATAATAACAATGACAATCATCCATTCAGAATGCCAATGAATTGCACAGGTGCCTCTTTTCTCTGATGATTTCTTGCTCTTGGCCAGAAAATGAGAGGAAAAAGAAAATAGCCACTGTTTTCTGGTGCTCCTGCAGGTTGCATTATTGCAGAACAGTGGGGTAAACAAGTGATGCAAAACATGGTCAATCCTCATAAATCATGTCCTGTGTTTATTCTGCATACCAGACTCCTCACATCGTCTTGGAAGGAATATCAAGGCGTCAAGGTGAAAACTCACAGCATTAACTTTCTTGTTAAATGACCTGATAACAAACCCACTGCAGCTCGAGAAGCTATGTTATGCAGTATCACAGAAAACATCATTGCAGCATGCTGTATTTATAGCATGGATCTGAATCAGTGTTAGTTAAGGCAGCCATGATTGAAGCTGCTCCTCAGAGGGGAGACTCTCCATGCTGGAAGTCTCCCTTTGACATGGAAATGCACAAAACCTTTATCTTGGAGGTTTGCATGGTATCTGCCTGACAGAAGATCCCAAGAGAAAAGAGAAGGAGAGGGGAGAAGCCTTTGATTACAAAAAAAGAAAAAAATAAACTTCAAGTACCAAGTGGATGAGGGGCGATGGACAAACAATACAGTGGGAATGAAGTTGAACCCTTGAACCAAATTCTGATTGTGTTGTGCTGATATTGGACACCAGGGGGTTGATGCATGGTTTTTGACGTGTATTGCAAGTTTTGATTAATGCCAGGAGTCAGGGATACAGCAACGTGGCAGAAATGGAAAAAAAGGCATATGTCAAGCTGTGAACATTTCAAGCTTTTTCTTCAAGCAATCATAATCATGGTGATCAGAACGCTGCTGTCTTGCCTGTTAGTTTGTTGGCTGAATCCAAATGTCCAACCTGCCCAAGTTAACAGTCTGCAGTGCACTAAGTGAAGAACTTATGTCATTTCTAAGTATGTGAATAAGATAATTTTCAAATATAAATAATCTCAGATTCAGTTTTTGCCTCACAAAATAGATAATTCAAGTTTCAACTAAACTTTGAAAGCAAAAAGTCTAAGATTCCCCTGCTCATCATTGTGAAGCTTAACCTTATTTTTATTAAATCCCTTTGCTCAGTCATCATCATTTATGACTGTGGTGAGGGGAACTTCTCTATCAAGAGTGATTTTAATTTGTATAACATTCTTTGAGAGACTTAATTATTGAGCACACTCACCTCCTCTGCATTAACCCGGGCCCCCATGATGCATGTTGTCATTCATGACACCAGTGTTCCTGTTGTTCAGGGACCCCCTCAGAATGATGCATCAGGCTCTGCTTTAATGTTGTTTTCTCTTGCTGCAGAATGAATTGCTGCTTAGAAAAACACTTAATATCTGAGTCAGTTCTTTGTATTCGCAACAACAGCTACCTCATGGGCTGCAAATAGGTCAGAGTTTTCACCTGATTTATAATCACTGGAGCTTTGTGACCACCAAGGGCTCTGAAATAGTGCATTTTTCTTTTGAAACACTTCTAGAGGCTGATAATCATAAATCACATACTTAATTAAATAAATATGACTCGACTTCAACTCCAGCCTGACTGCTGTTGTAGGAAATGTTTTCTGTTGCTATCTTATGTAATTCAGCTGCCAGTATCTACACACTTACAGTATAGGCTGGCAGTACTGGGAATAATGTGTTTGATTCTTGCTACTTTGACTACAGAGCACAAATCCTAGAAAAAAAGAAAAAGTTTTATTGAAAACTTACTGTCTAAAAAACACAAACTGAAAAACTTATTGTCTAGGGACATGAAAAAGGAACACAAAACTAGAGGTGGTGATATCTCTATAAATACAAGCATAGGGAAAACAGGCAATGTAATATCAAAAGAGACAGAAAATACAGAGGGAAATGGAAAACATAAATGACATAAATGACAGGAAAGGATGTAATGGTGGTGGAGAGATGCTGTGCATATAATAGAAATACAGTAATACTAATACAGCATACAGAGAGAAAGACAGGTTGCAAGATGATAACTTGTAAGTATCTGAGACCTTAAACATGCACAAGGAAGAGGAGTGACACTTTCATTCAGTCCGAAGAAGACCATTAACATGCCGGTGGCCGCTAAGCTCACTCACTGACGAGTTGCCTGGTTATGTCCTCGCTCTCCCAGAGGACCAAC
The DNA here is from genome assembly GCA_029224185.1 of Karalla daura. Taxonomy (NCBI): domain Eukaryota; kingdom Metazoa; phylum Chordata; class Actinopteri; order Chaetodontiformes; family Leiognathidae; genus Karalla; species Karalla daura. The sequence continues at coordinate 15,854,391 of CM055204.1, read as the reverse complement.
CTCTCAGACGCTTACTCCTCCTTCCTCCCCTGCACTTTATGCACCACAATTCTGCTTTTGAAATGTCCATAACAAACTTTAATTTGTATGGAAATGGACATTCTGTGTGTCCCGAGATAAAGCGTGCCTTTTGCCGAAAAGTTAGGAGGCTGAGAAATAAACAATTTCAAAAGTAAACTGACCATGTAAAGAAACCCTTTTTTTATATGGATTTCTATGGAAGGGCATTGAGTAAAATTAATGTATGGTAACTGAATATGAGCTGAAAAGAATGAGTGTGTGTGTGTGCGTGTGCGTGTGCGTGTGCGTGTGCGTGTGTGCATGATGTGGGGAGGGATCATGGATTTTTTTTCTTTCTGGGGGATGATGTGTAAGCTTTAATGTGTGCCAAGGACATCACCTGCTGATACAAATTCAGTGGCCCTTTTTTTTTAATCTCCATTGCCCTCTTCTCCAAATCCACTTTAATAGGAATTGGGTGGCGAGGACCTAACACACAACTTTGCGTGTGCATGGGAGCTAAGCTAAGCCCTCATTTTTTTTATCAGTGGACGGGCCTTGATATGACTTTGTATTCAAGAGACTGTCATCACACTCACACACACACACACACACACACACACACTCACACACACTCACACACACACAGACACATGCGTGCACACACTCAGACACACACACACACACTCACAGGAATGGCACTGAGAAGGATATCAACCGAGATCACCTTGACACAGTTTTATTCCTCAGAAGAAATTCAGAAGGCCACAGATAAACTACTTAAATGTACAAAGGAAGGACTGTACACGTTCTTTAAATGTGAAACTTTCAGGGAATCGTTTAAGTCCACTTGGAAAAAGTATCAGCGAATGTACTGCTCACTCCAGATAACAGGATGATGTATTCATTATATCAGCATGCCCTTGGGTAGGATAATATAGAAATAGAAGCGAATGCCTTTCTTTTTGGCTCATCCTGCTGTGAGCTGTGCGCTCTGGAGACAGCTATCCCTGAATACTGGAGGGATACAAGAGAAAGCACACACATATACAGGGATGCAAATTCCCAGATGCACACACCTACACTGACACACATACACACACATTTAGCATCTCCCAGGCTTGGCATGTGAATGACTATTCATGTTTTTTTTTTTTTTATCTCCGGTGCACCTTCCTCCTTTGAGGAGAGCCAGTTGGGCCTCAGCGCGAGCAGGCGAGCCAGAAGACCCGTGTCTGAGCGCCGAGGCGGAACAGTGATATGACATGTGACCACCTCGTCACCTGAAACAGGGACACGCAGAGAGACAGCTGCCACCAGACGCTGGAGCCGGAGCACCAGCCGCCTGCCGAGTCGGTGCATGGGATCCTACCAGACGTGCAAACGTGGACAGAGCAACATGTTTGTTTGCGATCACACATGACACACATTGCGTGCTCCGTCTAACGACATAGAGACCAGAGACAGACAGAGGCACGCAAACTCTTACAAACGGAGGAGTGTTAGTGTTAGCAGCAGAAAGTTTTATATTCAAGCAAGTTAAAGAGGAAAGAAACAAGTCAAATTCAAATCGTTTTTTTGCAGTATGAGTGTTTAGCCATTTATCATGAGACGCAATGACAATGTAAAACATTTGCTCTGTGTTCATTCACTGTGGCCGCAAAATATATTGTAGCTTCAAAGCTTTGTGTCTGGACAGCCTTTCAAGGAAAGCAGACAAAACATGAAGAGTAGAGGGATTTAAAAATTGATGATCTGCAGAGAATCTACCTAAAAACCACAGGCAGAAGAAGCTTTGACTAATGCAGGAGGATCGACTGTCAGCAGCATAAGAAGGTTAGGTCTGAAAGAGACAGCAACACAGTTATAACAAAAGACCCAGTAAAAGTTTTCTAACAAATTTGAGTTGGAATTGTAGTGGAGAGAAACAAAGTCAAATTGTGTTGTTGTAGGCTTTGTAGCACTTGAGAGAAAATGACAAAACAGGGAGAATTTGTTGAACAATCCTCGACTTTTGTGTTGATTCACTGCAGCCGAACCTCAATCACACTATCGAAGGTCTCAGCACTGGAGGCTGTTGAGGGGTCAGCACGGATCTCCTGAACAGCTGTACAAAAGCTGCAAAAGTGGCAGTGCCAGCGGGGCAGACAAAAGTTAGTAACCTCACAGAGAATCTATGTTTATAATTTAACCACACCTCCCACTCTCACAGATGGAGCAAGGTGCTGAATGCATCATGACGCTCTCATTTGCATCACTGGCTACATTGCTTTTGCAGCAAAGCAAAGACATTCAGAGCACAATTGGTAAGTAGTAATCTTATTTAAACCAGAAATGTAATGTAATATTTGTTGAATAACCTTACCTTACTATTAGATGCCCTAAAACATGTGGATGTCACATTTAAATTGATATTTCATCACCTAAATACATCAATTTTAAGATATTTTGGGACTTGTAGCCTGCAGAGTCATGCAGTGTTGCAGGTTGAGTGAACTCTAACTCTGTGGTGTATCAGAACGTTTTTAGATGTATTATGATGCAAAATGAAAAATGAAAGTCAAACCAAAAACCAATGAGGTCCGTGACGCCAACATGTGACCTTTCTCTCTGTTCGTGGTAACAGTACAACATAGTGGCAGAAATGTCAAAGCCCACCAAATGCCAGGGCATTTCAGAATAATATGGACAAGAAGCAGACAATGAACTGAGCTACATTAGAGCTGAAAGCCATCAATTAAAAGGCAATTAGTTTGGGGCTCCGGGGGAATACAAAGTTGCGCAGGTTTTTTTTCCTTTTCATCAAAATCTTGTGATGACTTATTAGTATCCAACAATTCATTCAAAGTGCACAGCAGTGAAAAATGAGAACAAAGCAAGTCGGGACAAATAATGAGCGGAGCTGATACAGACAGAGCAGGAGCAGACAGAATTTAATAAAGGTCAACAAGGCACAGAGTGAGGAGGCGGAACATTTCGTACATGCATTTTTATGTGAATTAATTTGATTTTTTTTTTCAGCTTCCTACTTGAAGGACAAAACTTTTCCTCTGTTCCTGCCATACATTCTCATTAGCCACTGCAACAGGGGTGGTCATTCTGACACCAGTCTTTATTACAATGACAAAGAAGAGATTTAAATCAATGGGAACTTTTTTTCTTTTTTATTTCAGTGCGTGATCCAGCGCAGGTTTGTGCAGTAAGTTAAAAAATGAGATTCCTGCTGCAGCAGCAAACTATAAAGAGAGCTCAGTAGAGCAAGAGCAGTGTGTTACCTGAAATGAAATTGACAGATTGACTTCAACTGCCATGTACACTTTATCAGCATGAGGCCGGTGATTAGAAAATACTCTTCCACTAGATCAATATGCTCAGGCTCCATATAATTAGCTTGGCCCTTACCTATTTTTTTTCTACTGCACAGGCCTACAGCAGTAATGAAGCTGCTTCTAAAGACATCAAAATGTTGGCCTTTCTGCTGTCACATTCCCTGCCTAATGATGATATCATGCTTCCTGGTAAACATAAAGTCTGCAGTCGTGCTGACATGTATGGACCAACAGGTTGGGA